>CM042160.1:69088360-69135860 GCA_023376005.1 Doryteuthis pealeii | reverse complement strand
CATGGAATAAACTTTCAAAGCCTCCATGCTTCCTGTAGTCCACCGACACTATACCTGATGCCACTCTCCACATACATATGCACACATGCGCACATATTACTACTGTAAACTGTTCATGTTCCTGACACTAATACATTATTCTGTGTACTTGACATGAGACTTTGATGAGTTGTGGTGCACCTGAGCACAGTACACAATACATTTCATCATTATCAAGTGTTGTTGTAAGGAATACAAATCTAATGGGTCTCAGAATTGCAAAGTTCCAGGTTCAATACCCGTCATCGCCAACTTAACACATCAGTATCATAGCTTGGGTAATCTGATCTGTGTGGTAAAGCACCAGAGAGCTAATGTTTACCTCAGCAAAACAATCTCCCTGGTCTAGCGCTAGTGAAAAGGGGATAAACTCCCTCGCTGTTCAGTTGATACCGACAATAGGCCATTTCACAGGCTTTACTTTTTTTACTACTATATTGGTATTTAATTTTGACTACCTTTTTTTTTAGAAATAAGTTTTTCTATCCAAAATGGGTATGATGTTAAACTGCATCTGGTGGTAAAGCTCCAATTCTGGAGCTCTGGGGAGTGTGCAGTATCCCTTCACCATTACTCTCAGGTCCACTCTGACTTGGAGTGGTGATGCCTATTAGGGACCCATCTATGGGTTAAATAGATCCAAAAAATGAGTTTCAAAAGAATGTTTAAACAAAAATTGAGTACCCATGAAGACTGAATAAAACAAAACGTCTTGGGCATAAAATAACCCACCAAAAGTTGACATACCGTAAAATTCAACCAACCAAAAGAGGTTTTTGGAATGGGGAGAGATTGGCCAATAAAAGTTACTTTTAACTTTTTGTATTTCTCTATGACAACCTCTCTTGTTTGAGGAAGAAGCAGGGCATTTCCACAATGACCTCTGTATTTTTAAAAATGTCTTTTTTTCTTGTTTGTTTGTTTGTTGAGGAAGAATTTCTCTGTGTTTTTTGTTAATCTTTTTAACAGAAACTTTTTCTATATTTTAGCAGCTTAAATCTTTTTTTTATTTTTCTTACATTCTATTAATAGGTTTCACTGTTAAATTTTAGAAATCACAAAGTCTTATCGCTATGCATTAATTTGTGTGTGTGTGTGTGTGTATGTATGTATGTGTATATATATATATATATATATTGGTTTGTTGGTTGGTTTTGAAGGCTGTCACAATGCGAGTGTAAAGAAAAAAAGAAGGTAACTATGATGTTTTTTGTTAACCTGTCATTTTATTCCTTAATATTTCAGGATGAAAATTCCCATCATCAGTATTCTTCTGATGATGGGATTTTTCATCCCGAAATATTAAAAGAATAAAATGACAGGTTAACAAAAAACATCATAGTTACCTTCTTTTTTCTTTACACTCGCATTGTGACAGCCTTCAAAACCAACCAACAAGCCAATATATACACAATGCTTCAAGCAAATTACAAAACCCTTTTATTTTTATATATATATGCACACACACACCAAAACCATATTTAAAAAAACTCTGAAATTAGTTGTGCTGCTTTTCTATATATAAATAATTAAATTGTCTTTTGTGCTTTATTTAAAAAGCAGTGGTCTTAAAATAGTGACGCCTGCTCTAAGAAAGTAACAAAAAGAAACAAAAAAAAAAAACAAAACAAATCCTCCTGATAAGTTTTACTATGGAGAGAGTGGCAGACAAGTTGAAGAAATTATTTGTCTGTGTTTCCTGATTGGCTAAATAAAGACACTTCAGTGTTTCCTACTCTCACATTGTTTAAATTCCTTTTGCTTGCACATAGATCTGATATTTAAAGTTAATTTTCTTTGTTTCTGTTTAGAGTATTACTGATAATTTCTATCTTCTTAAAATACCACCTTGCTTGATAAAAAAAGAATTAGATATGTTATTTATTTCCTCATTTAGATTAAACCTTTCATACAATCAAAATGTTAAAGATAGCTTCAATTCCTATATTGGCCTTTTTAAAACATTAGAAAAACAGTAAAGTTTATTTACTTGGGATTTGTGAGTTTAAATTCAACAGCAAACAAAACCAATAGAGTATAGAATGTGAACCTAACACAAAAATTAGAATTGGGTGGTTTGGCAATTTTGATTTTGGTATTGATTTCGTTTTTTTCCCCCTTTTATACTGCCCCCCCCCCCGTTTAGGTTTTTAATATAGTATTTTTTACTTTCTAAGGAAACCATTCATTCTCTTGTGTAATGATGATTAGTAGGTATGTGCAATTTTACTCAAGAGAGTAAAAAAAATTTTAGAATTGGACAATTCCTTGATTTTTGGTAATTGTTTTAAAAATCAAATTAAAAAAAATCTTTTATCATCTCTGTTTAATATTTTTGAACATACCTACTTAAATATTTCTGGAAATATACATTTTTTTAAACTGAAAAAATTTAACATTAAAGCAAAACTTGCAACTACTTTTTTCTCACTATTTTGTTTTGCTAACTTCCTTTATTTACTTATATTAACTTCCTTTTTATTTACTTATATTACAAAATATATATAATTTTAAAACCTTTGATAACTGAAACAAATAGATATCGAATATCATGTACCCCCTCCCTTCATTTGAAAACATTCTAGCTAAAATATAAAATAGATTTCAGATGTGTCACATCTGTTGTATTTCCTTATTTTTATTTTTTTTTATTTTATTTTATTTTTTTTTCCACCCCATTATTTTGTAAACAAATAGATTTCAATTATTTTCTAAAAATAAACATTTTAAGTTTTTGTTCCGTCTTTTCACCTTACAATAGTATAAATGTTGATAAAATTAATTTAATTTTGTTAAAATCTGAAAGACTTTTTTCAACCCTGTTTTCTTGGATATGATCGGTCAGTAGTAATAGCACTAAACTGAACAGTTTCAATTTTGTAAAATATTTCAGTGCAATTTTCTGGTGTGCAGATGAAACCAAAAAATCTTTTTTTTTTTTTTTTAATTTTTAAATTTTTTTTGTTAAACCGCCCATCTCTAACAAAAATATTTTAATCATATACTAATATAAAAATGCTTTTGTATTTAATTCATTAAATACTTAGTGTCTAGTTCGGTAAACTTTCTTTTTCTTGTGTATGAACCATGATCCGCATATGATATAAAGTATATTAAAATTCTTTTGATAAATCTTTAAAATTTTCTGGTTTATAAAAATTAATGGAATGTTTTTATCTGTGTGAGGCCAAGAAAAACAAATGAAGCTGTGTACTCTGAACTTTTTCTAGGTCAGATTATATGTTACAGTGAAAATAAAATGGAGTTCAAAATACAAATGGCTACACTAAAAATACTCTTTTCTTTTTAAAGATTTAAGATTTGGCTTTTTATTATATTTACCCAACCCCTTCACACAATCAGGATGTGACACAAGGTAAATTTCTTAAGTGGAGTTTAACAGGTTTCTATTCAAAGTTTTCCTTCTCCTAGACTGGTTGTCATACCAAGGTTAAAGAGTCTAGTCTGCCCTATTATTTATCCATAGCTAAAAGAATAATAGTTGGATTCATACTTTTCCTCAGGGTATCAGCACGGTTAAATTCAAACAACCCTATGCAGGATTTGAACTCTGGAAGCCATGTCCATTTCCTATGATAATAACCATTACACTACAAGTGCCTTTTATTGTATGAATTCTGTTGAAATTTCTTCTTGTAATTACAGAATCAGGATATTACTTGATAACAATAACTGTAGTATCTTCTAGTGTGCTTATCTATCTATCCATATATAAAGGGCAGTTTGTATGTGTATGTCCGGCTGAAAGTATGAAAATAAAACAATTAACAATAAAGTAAATGTATATACACATAGTACTACCAAAAAGTTTTGAAAATTAACCAATCACTTAACACTTAGTTTCCACTGTCTTCTTCAAGGTGAGCATGTACACAACAATCTGACAAAGGATTACCCTATTGACATCTTTTGCAGAAGAATAAGCCCCCACCCCACCACTACTGGGTATGACATTAAACTGCATCTGGTAGTGAGACTATTTCTAGAGTGTGGAGTACCCCTTTTATTGGCATTACTCTGAGGTCCACCCTGACCTGAAGGAGGAGTAGTACCTGTTAGGGTCCGATCTATAGGTCAAATAAATCTGAACATTATTAGTATTAGATAGAAATACTTGAAATGTACAAATTATTTGCATTAGAAATAGGCGCTAAAACTATTTACAAAGAATTGTTATTATTAGTTAGTCTTATAATTGTTGGAATGATAATTGTGTGCAAATTATTTGTATTAGTTGAGGGCAATGTTGAAAATATAGTTTTAGATTATAATCATTTATAAATAAATTGAATTTCAGTATTACATAACCCATAAAAGGTTGATGAGCCGTTAAAGAAAAAAAAAAAGCTTTACAAAGGGCAATACCAAAAGACTATACTACATTCATGTATACACTGTTCAAATGTGTTGGTAACACCTTCTTTGTGTATATTTCAATTTCATTTACATTTTAACTCTTAACATCCTGTTGAGAATTTTCTAAGTCCAGAGCCCAATTCCTATAACCATTTATTTAAAAAAAATGGCTAAAAATAGCCTATTCATTAAAAGTTACCTGTTATTTACCTTAAATTAAAGACTTCTAAATATGTTTAATATTACATTTAAACAAAGGCTCTCGTTTGGGGTAGATTAGATAAATGAATGTGACTTCCGGCCGGGTGGAATGAGGTGGTATAGGACATAAGAGTTAAAACACTTGTGAAAAGACTAAACAAGTTGGAAAATGTTACAATATTAAAAAGAATGAAATTCTAATCGTGTGTGTGTGTTTATTTATTTTAAAAAAATTATTTTTACAAATACACTTTTTTATTAATTTTATGAAATTATTGCTAATTTAAATATAAAATTAAGCTCAAAGTTTCTGCACTTTTTGATGACTCTCTGCTTTTATGACCCCCTCCCCCATCATGTGAATCAATTGAGCAACAAAGTGTTATTGTATTATATATATATATATATATATATATATATATATATATATATATACACACACACACACATAATTTATTTATTTATTGTCGCTATTTATGGCTCTTGTTCTTTTTCTTCTTTTTGAAATATGAGTTTATTGCTCATCTCGGCTCTTATCTTATAAAAATGTTTTTGATGATCAATTTTCTGGTTTGTGCTCAGTCAAAAAGTCAAATCTATGCCAAATAAGAACTGGAAAGAATCCAAAACATCTCTCGATTAAAGGAACAATAATATAACATAGGGAATTTTATACTATTCCTCATTCAGAGACAATATTTCCATTCACCCCCCACCCTTCCTTCATTCTTCTTCCTTTCCAAGTTTAGCTATCACATGTAATTTTATTACTTTTGTTGGATTATATATAAAATTGCAAATATACACATTTATATGCATCTGCAGTTTCTGCAATAAATGCTTTTATAAATAGTATTTAGGTAGATTTTTTTATTTTAAAATATATTATCTTTATTTATTTATTCATTTTTTTTCTCAATTACGAGTTAATTTTTTTGCATAATTTTAAGTTGAAAGTCAAAAATTTTAAATATCTAATAAAGTTTGTAACTGAATCTATAACCAAATCATAAACACATAATGTAGAATATTTTCCTCATTTACTTGACTAGTTCATGTTTGGCACAGTACTTTATGTATTAAGTGCTCATAATGTCTCCTTTAAGAAATATGGGTATTATCTTTTGATAGTCAATTTTTAGACATGACAAATTAAGTGTGCTTGTATGTACATACACACAGTGAATCTGGAAAGGAGGCGCCCTAATAACATGTTAGGTCTACCGGTGGAATAGATATAATGTTGCAAAACCCGAAATCTGTAAAGATACTGGTTTAACATCACTAACAACCTCCTTTAGTGCATTTCGGCAATATTTAACAAGACTGTGTGTGTGTGTGTGTGTATGTGTGTGTGTTAGACTAATTTAAAAAAATATATTGATGCCTAAATAGTCATCAAAAATGCAGATTTAAGTTTTTATATTTTCAAAAAATATTATTTGCTGACATATTAGATAAGAGGATGAATATATTTAACTTTTATTTTAATAGTGAAATAAAACATTAGCACTTTTACTTGTTATATTAATTTAAATTTTTAAAAAATAATTAAACTTAGAAATTTAATGAAATATTACATGGTACTTTTAATTTATATATTAATACTTGTATTCCTTAATTGTATGACTTAACATCTTGAAACACTTAGTTAAAAATGAGGCCATTCAAATTGTACCAGATGAAATGCAAAAATGTAAATCCTGATTATCCGGTATTGCTTATTCTCCAAATTCTTATTTCTTATAAGTGACATCACCTCAACTAAATAATGGACCATTCAATTTTTTATTAGAAAGAAGGGGAAGAAAAAAGACATGCCACACAGAAAAAATATAAGAAAGAATAGGGGAAAGAGAGAGGGTGAGCGTGCAGAAGCGATAATTCTAATGTTTCAATTGAATATAATGAAAAGAGGAAAAAGAAAAAAGTGAGTTAAATCAAGATTATACTTTTTACATATTGAACTATTTAGCAATAGCTCTTAAGTAAACATATCAAACATTGTAATAATTAAATTATCATACTGTGGTATATCCACAACTCCTGCTATTAACTTAATATTTGAAATACAAACCATTGATTGATAATTGTTTATGTGAATTAGTTCATTTATTAGCTCTTTGACTTTTCCATAATAAATATTCATATTTTCTAATGCAAAACCAAAAAATAGGTTGCATGCATATTTCTGTTTTATCTGTTACAAAGCAATTGTAAAAAGACAGCATATAACCCTGATTTTCTCTCTCTTTCACTCTGCGTGTGTGTGTCTCTCTCGCTCTCTCTGACCTTCATATTGACTTTGAAAATGTAATATTTGCACACTTCCTGAGTGATGACTGATTCCTTTCTATCTTTTTAAACAGTACTATATTCTCTACACTTTGCATTTTGCCGATTGGAGATGTTTTCAATTATTCTATCGTTTCTTTTTTACTAGTGCCCACAAATGCCCTGTTGTTGTTAACTGGTTTCAAGAATACTTTTGGGTCTTGCAGAGTTGTCTCTGTGCATTAGATATACATTTCTCTTGAAATAATTTTTTGTGGATTGTCATTTTTTTCATATATTTTCTCCTGACAATGACCTAAGGTTGAAACAAGTAAAGAACTATTAAAAAATAAACAACATAAAAATATTCCTGTTTGTCTTATCACTTTTTGTTTAATATATATATATATATATATATATATATATAATATATATATATATATATATATATATATATATTAAACATTTTTTTGAAAAAACAAATTTTTCAAAAAAATGTTTAATTCATACTGTCGGATTCATTTCCATTTACTTATATATAGGCAAGTGGCCATGCAGCATTCTTGTGCAGCTCTCATCTAGCTTATTCTTTAGGCGCTTTAAGGTCCAAGTGGTTCAGCCATACAGTAGCACTGATACAACTATAGCTTGGAAGAATTGCTGTTTTAACTTGTCAGTGAGATTTGATTTCCATATGACTAATAATCTGTTTATAGCAGACCATGCCTTTCCTATGTTTCACCTTCTTGTGTGAATTAATGCTTTTTTTGAAGTTTTGATAATGAAGATTACAAATATTGTAGAAATTTTCATTTATGTATCTACCCAACCCCTCTGCACACAAAGAGGATGTGACACAAGGCCAATTTTGTAAGTAAAGTTGAACAGGTTTGAATTCAGTTTTCCTTCTCCTAGACCGTTTACAATATAAAGGTTAGAGCCCAGTCTGCCCTTACTGTTTACACAGTGTTGGGGGCCTGCCCTCCAGCTAACTTTTTTCATGACCGTCCCGAACAAAAATTTTCAACCGTCCCGAAATCAAAATATTTTTATTTAATTCATTAGCATCATCTATACTTGTCAGTCATCAGTAGCATAATAACGTAATAAAACATTAAGAAAAGCTGAAGCAGTGATAATTCTGGATATTTGGACAAAAAAATCCATTTCCTAGCTAAAAAAATACTTTAAGTTACCCAATTTTTATGTAATCATTGGTTTCCTTTTTTGGGAAGAACCTGCTGAACCTTTTGAAATTTTTACCGTCCTTGGCAAACTGTCCTGGATGATGTATTGATCGTCCCGGATGTAATTTTTATCATCGACGGGACGGCATTAATGTCGATCACTGCTGGAGGGAGAATAGCTGGATTCCTACTTTTAGCATGTGCAGAACATGGCTGCCAGAGTTCAAATCCTACACAAGGTTGTTTGAATTTAACATAGTGCTAATACCCTTGGGAAAAGTATGAATCCAACTATTCTCCCTCCAGCTATGGGTAAATAAAAGAGCAGACTGGACACTTTAACCATGGCATGACAACCAGTCTAAAACTCTGAATAGAAACCTGTTAAACTCCGCTTAAGAAATTTACCTTGTGTCACATCCTGATTGTGTGAAGGGGTTGGGTAAATATAATAAAAAGCCAAATCTTAAATCTTTAAAAAGGAAAGAGTATTTTTAGTGTAGCCATTTGTATTTTGAACTCCATTTTATTTTCACTGTAACATATAATCTGACCTAGAAAAAGTTCAGAGTACACAGCTTCATTTGTTTTTCTTGCCCTCACACAGATAAAAACATTCCATTAATTTTTATAAACCTTAAGAAATTGACTTGTGTTGCATCCTGGGATTGGATACATACATACATACATACATACATACATACAGTAGACCTGGGCAACTTTTTTTTTTTTTTTTTTTTTTTTCAAATTCATTTTTTATTTATTTTTTGAGAAGTGAACTGCATGAGACATGGCTCATTATCAGGCAGGCCACACTACTAAAAACCTTCAAAGTAATTTTATGCTGAAGGTACCTCCCAACCATTTTCACTATAGAAGACCATGTATAAGCATCTGCCTTAGAAATAAGGAAAATATTTTTTTCTTCTTCTCTTCAGTAAAAATATCTTTTCTATAAAAAATTTGAAGTCTTAGGTACGACCATTCATAAAGTGCTGCAGTTTTTCCCTTGACTGCTCTACAGACACATTTAAAGTTTTGCAATATAATATTCTGTATCTATAAATGTTCATCAGCAGCAGCTCTTCTTCTAACAGCTTCTCTCTTCTTTTTGAAGTTTGAACTCTTTGCATGTTTCTTTTTATGGGAGTCATCTTCATCAAATATTTTACAAGGATTTTTGCAATGCCTTTTATTAACAAAATACATCATTTGAAAAAAATAGATCTATCCTTAAAAGTACGACTATTATCATCTTGCAACATCCTCTGGTTAAAAATGAGATCATCCACGAACAATAGCAAAATGTGGATGAGCCCCATCTTGAACAAAAATGAAGTCTTCAATATTCTTCCAAGTAAAAAGTGTAACTGCATATAAAAAAAAAATAGTTTAAAATGGGGAGTTACATTTCAATCACCCTGTACATTCATTTGAAATTATCAGTATGTTTTTATTAGTTAACCTTTGCTAAGTTTTACCTGTAGATATTATCTTATCAGAATAAAGGTTATGATATCTTTCCAAATCTTTTGATAACACTGGCTACCAAATATGGTCATAACAAGAAATTTATGATGAAATCAAACCACATTATAAATAGAAATTGTTCTAGAAATAAAGCGGTTAAGAAGGAAGAATTATGTTCCATCTCTTTTAGAAAGTTACTAGAAGTGGCTACTCAGCATTGTCTGGGTAGACTGACGGGGGTGGGGGAAGAACCCTGGTGTATTGATTTGTTTACTTCTGAGATTTACAAATGCTGGACATTTTTAAGTAGAATCTAAATGCTATTTCTATGTATATTTTAATTTTTAAATATCTTTCATCTAAAATCACATCTTCATAATTAAAAGAATTGGTGATATTTATTGTGTATATATATTTACTTTGTCATTAATTGTTTTAGCTTCATAGTTTCATCCGGACAGATATACATACATACATACCAACTGCCCTTTATATATGGATAGATAGATAATTTATTCTTCGTTTTTTAACTCATTAAAAATATAATTTAACTTTATGCAGGTTCATGTGAATTGTCTTATGCTCTTTGAAAATTGTTGTACTAGTTTTGTATATTTGTATAAATAAATGGTCAAAAGTTCAAGCTATAGCCGTGTCAGTACTACTGTATGGCTGCACCACTTGGAGTAAAAGCTAGACGGGAACTACACAAAGATGCTGTGTGTTGTCTTGGACAACTCCTGGAAGGCACTGCACAAAAAAGCAGCTGTACAGTCACTTGCTTCCTATCACACAAACCATTAAAGTAAGACAAATAAGACCTGCTGAACACTTCTTAGAGAAGTAGACTAACTCATTAGTGTTCTCATATGGACACCACTACACTAGTGTAGTCTGACCAACAAAAACTTACATTGATCAGGTCTGTGTGGATATTGAATGCAGTGTGGAGGACTTGCCAGGAACGATGGCTGATAGGGACAGGTGGTGAGAGAGTCCTTGGGAAGCTGTGCTGTTAGCACAACACAATGTTCTAAATAAGTGTTTGATTTAGGGAAAACAAAAATTTTAGTACTTCAAAGTATTCTAAGTGATTTGTCAAGCTTTTGTTTTGGAACTAAAATACTAGTGTTTTTTTTTTTTTTTTTTTAATAAAAAAAAGAAAATTGCAAATGGTCTTCATACAATGCACCTGAACGGTAGTATCACTTAAATATCTTAACTGTTACTGTGCTCTTTTGTCATTTATTCAGCATTTATTGGTTTTAAAAAAAAAGTGTAAACTTAGCGGATTTTTTATAAACTTGTTGAATTTCATTGTTTAACCTTTGTGGCTGCTTTGATTTCTATAACTCTCAATAGAATTTAAAGAATTGACTCTTATTTTATTAAATGTTTTTTCCTTTTAGTCTTAAAGTGAAATGGCTAAATAACTTTATATTTTCTACCTCCTTTCTTGCTTTTTCTTGTATGTATTTAATTATCCATATATTTTTATAATTAGAAATATGTTTATGTGAAATTATATAAATAGACAAAGACTTTCATTGTATTTATTTAGAATTTCCCACTTGTTTTTATTCTCTTGTTTAGTGATTACTCATTTCAAATCCATTCCTTGTAATAGCAACAATATTTGCCCTTCAAGTGTAAGTATTTAAGTTTTAATGTAAGGAAATATATTAAATTAGAAAGACTAACAAAATTAAATAAGAAGGCATATAAGAAGATTACTTATTTTATTTATATTTTATTTGGTTTCTATATAAAATCTTTCATAGATTTGATTTTGATACATTAGAGAATAAAACAATAATATTAGAGATCAATAACACCAATTAATTATTTATTAAACCCAGTTTTGTTAAAACCAGTATGCAAATTAACCACACCATATATGATGTAAATCTTTATTTCTTAGTGATATATAATATACATGGCAGGATTTTAAATGCACTAATAACATGGGTTGTTTTGAGGCAAATCTAACTCAGATTTACAGCGACATCATTAATAAATAAGATTTATTCTATGTATTAATGATTTTGACTATAATATAGATTAAATTAAATACTGATAAACTTATACAATTCCTGAGGGTATTGTGACATAAGCAGTGACATAGTTTTGGTTACAGACAGGCACTGAATCTCCATTATAATAAGATGTATAGAATAAATCTATAAAAAGTTGTTTGTAATACTTCAATCTCATTGTTTTTAAATTAATTCTGTTCATCTATTTAATCTTGTGTATACAATTGATTATAATGATCTTTTTATTTGCTCACTTTAAATTTGTTTATATTTAAAAAAAAAAAAAAAAAAAAAATGCCATAGACTATTTAAATTCTTTTCTTTTCTTTTTTTTTTTTTTCTTTCTTTTTTTTAAAAATTATTTTTTAAAATGGACATTTCCCCAAACAAAACAAAGTGAAGCTTTGATCTTTTTAAGCTGATCTACGAACCTGATTTTGTTATTGGTTGTTATTTTATTTATCACCTTGAGAATAGTGTCATTGATATTTTTGTTGTTAGTCCCATTGCCTCTATCCTTCCCCCAAAGAATTGGGTAAGAAGCCAACATCTTTCTCTAAGAAGCTGAGAGAGAGAGAGAGACATTGAAAAAAAATCAATGCTTTCTTTGTCAGTTGATGCTTGTTGGTCTGTCACATGTTATGATAATGTTGCCTCAGAGTAAAAACTGCAAACTGATAATTAGGCTGTTGGGCTACTGTTAGGGTTACTTCTAATACTACCAACCCATCTCTTAAGTTAGTAGAGTCAGATGCACATGATTCTCAGTATACACTAACTTCTGTTTTAGACCAATAAGAGAACTTTTCTTGTACACTGCTATAATATTTCTTATTGGAAGAATTCTTGATGAAAATCTTCAAGTTCTAAGATTATCTCTTTTTTCAAAATCTATGACTTTCTGAAATAAAATATCCATGCATGGAACTTCAGCATCCTCTTGTGAAATTTAAAAAAAACAAAAAAAAAAACTAGCAGGACCTGTGAATATACCACAGTATGATAATTTAGTTATTACATAGGTTTACTTTAGAGCTATTATATTTCAATATGTAAAAAGTATACTAATCTGGATTTAACTCACTCTCTTTATTTATTTATTTATTTATTTATTTATTTTTTTTTTTTCCTTCTTTTCATTGTTTGATTGAAGCAAATTAATGTTATCGATTCTGTGCGCTCACCCCCTCTTTCTATCTTTCTCCTTCTCTCTTTCTTATATTTTTTTCCATGTAGTATGTCTTTTTTCTTCCCTTTTTTTTTTTCTTTATAATGAAAATAGAATGGTCCATTATTTAGCTAGGGATTTACATTTTTGCATTTTATCTTGGATGATTTGGACTGTCTCACTTTTAACCAGAAGGTGTTGCAAGATGATAACGGTCAGAATATTAAGGAACATGAGTATTAATATATAGATATTTTTTTTCTTTATTCTGTCTATTACCACAACAGAATTTTTTATTTATTCTGTAGTAAGACTTCATTTTTGTGGCATATATAAAATCACATTAATAAGATAAAGTGAAAATTCTTCCAAGTTGTAGCTGTGTCTGTGCTACTGTATGGCTGCACCATTTGGACTCTAATGAAGTGCTTAGAGAAAAAGCTAGATGGGAGCTACACAAGGACGCTGCATGGTATCTTGAACAAATCCTGGAAGCAGCATCACACAAGAAAGCAGCTGTATGGCCACTTGCCCCCTATCACACAAACCATTCGAGTAAAATGAACAAGACCTGTTAGACACTGCTTAAGAAGCAAGGATGAACTCATAAGTGATGTCCTCCTATAGACACCTAGACATGGACCCACCAGTGTAGACTTACTAACAAAAACCTATATCAATCACTGTGGATTCTGGATGCTATGTGGAGGACCTCATGGGGGCAATGACCGATAAGAATTGTTGAAGAGTCATGTATATCCACACTGTCAGCGTGACCTGATGATAATAAATGCAAAGTAATTATTTTTTCACTGTTTTAAGGCTTCAAAAGTTATTTGCATACTGGTTTTAACAAAATCTGATTTAATAAATAATTACTTGGAGTTATTGATTTCTGATATTATTGTTGTATTTTCTAACATATCAAAATCAATCCTCTGAATGATTTTATATAGAAACCAATTAAAATAAGTAATCTTTTTTATATATGCGTTCTTATCTAATTTTGTTAATCTGGAAAGATTGATATATTTTATTACATCAAAACTTAAATACTTATGCACAGAGGGTGCATATTCTTGCTGGTTTTTCTGTCTTCTTCTGTACACTTGATGGTTAATTTTTGTTTTATCTGTTTGGGTTTTTCTGTTGTTAAACACTATTTACTAATGACCTTACAAAAAAGTGTGTTTACTTCTCAATTCTTTTTACAATATTCTTTCATTGGAATACTCGGTCCTCCTCTTAGAAGACTTTCAAGATTTTGACTTTCTCAAAAGTGGGGTGGGGATGGAGAAAACAAATTTAGGTTTTATAAAAATCAAACTATTGAAATACATAGGCATTACATTTATAATTAAATAAGTCTTGCATTTAAGTTTAATTTGTAATGACTGTTTTTTTTTTTTTTTTTTCTTTTCTTTTCTTTTTCTACTTAGTTTTATGCATTTACTAAGCCCCTCTACATGAGCAGGATGTGACACAAGGTTATTTTTTTAAGTGGAGTTTAGCATGTTTAAATTCAGTTTACCTTCTAGAACAGTTGTCATACCAAGGTTAAAGAATCCTGTCTACACTACTATTTACCCATAGCTAGAGGGAGAATAGTTAGATTCATACTGTTTCCTTAGGGTAATAGCACTGTAATCCTTGTGCAGGATTTGAACTCTCCTTGATGAGTTTATTTCCTGATGATGATAACTATTAAACCAAAAACACTTTCTACTTTGTTTTAGTAGAATTCTTAAGAGTTTTATACTGAGAAAAAAGAGGATTGGAATCTGAGTGAGAAAATAAATTTATAAGATAAACAACAGGTTGATGTTTGTCATCAAGTGGAGATGATAAAAAGGATAAAAGGTCTTTTTTGTTAATCCTAGTTGGATGGCTGAAAAGAATATTGCTTCTTTTCCTTCTTTGTCTTTTTACTAAAAATTGTCTAGCCTTTTATTCAAGTACAAAACAAAGACATTATTATAACCTACTAGTAGGACCTGTGGATATACCACAGTATGATAATTTGATTATTACAACATTTGAAATGTTTACTTAAAAGCTATTGCAATTAGTTCAATATGTAAAAATTATAATAATCTTTATTTGATTCTCACTGGATCTCCCTTTCTTGTGGCCTTGTGCCAATCTAAGCTATGCTTAGTGTTTTTTAATCTTTTATTCTTCATCCATCTTGGTATAATGGTTAGCAAGCTAGTCTTGCAGATCTATTGCTACTGTAAAGCAAGTTAGATCCTCACTGGATGCCCCATACTTGCAACTTTGTGTCACATCCTACTTGTGGTGAACAGGTTGGATAAATAAGAAGGGTGTCCCATTGTGGTGTAATTGTTAGCAACTTAGTCTTGCAGGTCCATTGCTACTGAATAGTGAGTTTGATCCTTACTGGATGCCCCATACCTGCAACCTTATGTCACATTCTACCTGAGGCGAATGGGTTGGGTAAATACCTACCCATCTGAAATCCAACAATGTGGGCTTCAACTGTTGATAATCCTGAAAGGGTTATGTTTTGTTCTTTTTTATTTAACACAAGCATATCGGTCAGATGGGGCTCTTTAGCCTTGGCCATCAACCCATCTAGGACAAGGAACAGTCTGATATAAAATCTCTGCTGCCTAGCAGCTTATCACAAGGAAAGGCTAGGGGAGTAAATCCCGAATACAAATCCTGTGACATTACCGCTGCCAAACTGCATTGGCTTCTTGCCTTTCCTTTGGATCAAAGTGGCAGTGTGGAGAGGGGGGATTTGCTACTTGGGTAACTGCTTATCCTCCATATGAACCCGTTCAGGCTATGTAGTTCCAAATAAAAAAAAATTGGACACTACTCCATCATCTCTTGCAGACAGAAGGATGCTAACAACAACAACATCTTATGACATGTATGTTGAGGCACAAGACCCGTGTGTAGGGGGACAATAGGAGTATTCTACCTTAACTATCTTATTCTTAGCTAGACTCTTTTTCCCAACCCATCCATACTATACACATTCATTTACTCAGTCTTGCAGTCACAGGTTATGTTTTTTGTTCTTGTTGAATTAAAATTAACCTTTTGAACTGACATTTTATAAGTTCTACAACTTCAGTTCAAAGGTTGAATAGTTTTATAATAAAAGAGTTTGTTATATTTCTAGACATAAGTTTTTGTATTATAATGTTCCACTTTTAGATTTCTACTGCAATGTCTAGTAGATTATGACTAGTACAATAATTAACTACTTTTCTCTATCATCAGTAGGTACTAAATACTCCTACAAATTTGTCCTTGACCTTTTGTATTTAGTAATACAGGGTCAGGTTGTTCATTGAATAAGCTTTAACTTAAAAGTAGGAAATATGTCTCTTTTAATGTCAAGTCGGTGAACCACCTGCTCATATGAAGGTAGTTACTAGCCGGAAGTGAAGTCATTTTTTCTTTGCTGCAGAAAGAGTTCTACTACTACTACTACTACTACTACTACTACTACTACTGTTAATAGTAGTAGTAGTAGTGGCTGTACTTAGTCCAAAGCGGGCTTGTTCTCATCGGGGTTCTTTTTACTTACTGTCTCTTTGAGCAACACTTATACTTTCATTTCTGTCTTTCTTGTTTAACATTACATTTACTACAAAGCTTCATGTTGTTAAACTAATACTAAAAATAATTGCTTAGATCTCTCTCGTTCTCTTTTACTTTCTCTCTCTCTCTCTCTCTCTTTTACTCTTAAAGATGATGGAAAAATGAGTGAATATGATATTCGTGTTCCTTAATTTTACAACCGTTAGCATCTTGCAACACCCTCTGGTTAAAAATGAGACCGTCTAAATCATCCAGGATGAAATGCAAAAATATAAATCCTGATTATCTGGTGTTTCTTATCCGCCGACTTCTTGTTTCTTATCCGCCGACTTCTTGTTTCTTATGAGTGTTGTCAGTTCAGTTAAATAATAGACCATACTATTTTTATTATAAAGAAAGGAAGAAAAAGTACATGCTACACAAAAAAATATGAGCATAGAGGAAAAAGAGAAGGGGGTCAGCGTATAGAAGTGATAACACTAATCTGTTTCAATTGAACATAATGAAAGGAAAGAAACAAAAAAAAAGATTTAAATCAAGATTATTATAGTTTTACTTATTGAACTATTTTGCAATTGCTCTAAAGTAAACATATCAAACGTAATAATTAAATTATCATACTGTGGTATATCCACAAATCCTGCTAGTGAGTGAATATTGTTTGTGAAACCTGAAATGAGAAGATTCTAAAAGAATATAATCTTATAGCCAGTTGTTTTTAGCTAACATTGAAGTATTTTTTATCCACAAGTTTTGGTGAATATAAACTAGGGGTAAAAATGGGTATATCTCTTCTTTTGCAGTCAGAGGTTTACACTATTAACTTTAATGTGCTTCTTGGTGACTTATTTTAAAAATGGATGGTAAAATAAATAATTTTGTGTCTGAATTTAGAAATACTACAAATTTCTACCAAAAAATTAATTAAAATTTTTAATGAATTAAAAAAAAAAAACATTTAAAATGTTTTTGCTCCCATGTAATTTTAGATGCCTGTAAGTTTGAAATATAAAAACAATATATGGAGTTTGGCAAAAATTCAGTAAAAGGAATGAAATAGACTCCATCTATGGAATGATGCAATAAAAATGCTTATCTCCTTTTAAAAATTCTTTCTTTTAAAGAATAAAAAGTGTATATGTTGGTATAGAGAGAAAATGTCAAATCTGTCAACTTTTATGACCATACCTAAAATACTTTGTATTATGTCAAAAAAACCCAAACTTTTAGGACTTTGAAATCTGATTAAAAATAAGTGTAAATATTGTATTAAATTGTTTATCCTTTTTTCATTTTTAGATTTTTATCTTAAAGTCTTAAAGGTTAAATTGATTATAATAAAAACTAATAAATTTCAAATGCAACTCAGCTGACTTTTATTGTAGGTAGACTTTTTTTATTTTTTTTTATTTGACACTTAAAAAAAAAAAAAAAAAAAAGTATTATTTTGTTAAAAGTAAAAAAAAACCCAAAAACAAAAAAAAAAAAAACAATTATTTAATTTATAATTATTTAGTTTATAATATTAAAAAATAAAGAATTATTTAGCTTATAATTATTATTTATATACATTATATATTTATTATAATAGTAAAAATAATCATTGCTAACAGTTTAAAAAAAAAAAAAAATTATGAGCATAAAAACTTTATTTAAAATTATCTTTTTTTTTTTTTAAAATAACTGCATTTGATGTTTCCATGATGAAAAAGAAAAGTTTGGTATATTTGAAATTATAGAATTGAGACGTGTCATCATCATAAATTGTTAATTTCAACAATTTGGTTTTCATTATTTTGCTTTTTCATTCTTACCAGTTTTCTTTTCCTTTTAACTCTTTGCCTACCAAATTTCCCCCTTCACGACTGTATCAAATTTTCTTGATATTTTTTTTTTTTTAACCTGTATGATGGGATAGTTCATTATTTGAATAGAATGAGTTCTGATGTGAATAGATAAAGTCCTATTATTATTGTAATCAGTTCTTCTACTCAATTATAATGAACTAACCATCAGTTTTTATACTTTGCTTGGCAGTGGTGGAAGAGCTGCTGTGAGCAGTTTAAAGTAGTCTGTTAATAACCATTCTATTACTGTACAAATCTACTTTTGCAATAATTCTAACAACTTGTTTCACCCCCCCCCCAAAAAAAAAACAACATTTCAGTGGAAATTCTCTTGTTTTTGTTTTTCTTTCAACTCTTTAATTCTGCCGTGTGATTCCTCTGACCCCACACTATACACATTCAAGTTAAAATACCAAATATCCTGTGTGTGTGTGTTTGTATTTTTGTAATAATGGAGTTAAGTCCATTAAGATTAACTTATTATCAAGATTGATTTTCCATCTTTCCATTTCCCTTAATTTGGATTATTCTTCTTCTTAAGAGAAAAGCTGACTGATGTGGAATTAACTTCTTCACTCATGTGCAACTTTAATTAGTTTTCTTTATAGTGATCAACAATTCTGGAGTCACTTATGTGTAATAGGGTAGGGGGGAGGGGATGCTCTTGGAGGAATGGGTTGTTTTTTTTATTAGCCTTTTATATTTCTCAGACTTTGAAACAAACGATTGAAAATTTTTTTATTTTTATTTCTACAACACATGTGTGCATGTATCTATATATGTAGAGTAAAATTATTCATAAAAAGGAATGTGTTTCTATTATACCCGTGTGTGTGTGTGTGTGTGTGTGTGTTTCTCAAACAAAAGTGCTGAAAAATATTCAAAGAAATTTTCTAATTTTTTAGGGTTAAAAATGAGATTTTATGAACTTTAGGTATAAGGTAAAAAAATTAAAAAATTAAGTATAATACATAGTTTAAATACCCGCCCTTTTTTTTTTTTTTTTTTTTAATGCTTTTTAACAAACGTAATAATCTGTTTAAAAACAAGAC
Organism: Doryteuthis pealeii; assembly: GCA_023376005.1. Taxonomy (NCBI): domain Eukaryota; kingdom Metazoa; phylum Mollusca; class Cephalopoda; order Myopsida; family Loliginidae; genus Doryteuthis; species Doryteuthis pealeii. Next base: position 69,116,630 of record CM042160.1, on the reverse strand, counting down.
AAAAAAAAAAAAAAAAATAGAAATTTGCTGGCTGAATGACATAATCTTATTTTAAAATAGAATTTACTTGATACTTTATAGTATAATAGATTTATTCCATTCTACTAAAAATTTTAACATGCACACAGACACACGTGTGTGTGTGTGTATATAATATATATATATATATATATATATTATATATATATATCTTATTATAATGGAGATTGTATGCTTTTCTGTCTGTAACCGAAACTATATTACTACTCATATCACTATTCCCTTAGTTATTGACATCACATTTTCCATGATTGTATTTTTATTTAAACCTCAATTATTAATAAAAATTGTTTACATTAACCATATCTACATACTGACAACATGCAATTATATTTATATATACAACAAAATAGTGGTTTACTGTGTGAATAGGCTAATTTATATTGATATTAAAAATGTGATTTTTTAAATATGTGCTTAGTATTATTGGTTTCTAACTGTTTGGTTTTATTTTAATGATATAAGCAAAAATCTCTTCAATGAATCTTAATGAAATCCATTAACAAGATAAAATAACTGTCATTTTATTATTTACTTCTCTTTTAACTAAATACTTAAATTAGAAAAAATAACAATGAAAGACGAGAGTGATGGAAGAGTAAGTTTCAGTTGTTCCATTTTTTATTATACTCCCTCTGTTTCAAATCTTTTTATCGGTATTTAGTTTCATTAGCCTTTGTAATTTAATATAATATTTTATTACGTTAAACTTAAATACTTGCACCCGGAGGGTGCATATATTTGCTAGTATATATATAGATTAGTTGTACATTAGTACATCAACCTATGTACTATACATGAGACTTTGATGAGTTGTGGTTCACCTGAGCACTGTACGCAATAAATTTCATTATTATTTCAGATCCAACACAAACCTTTTTATTTAAAAAAGGCTATCCTATCATTCCATTAAAAAATAAACTGGGAATGATGATCTCTATATTAAGTCTTTTATTATATTATTATTAGTAGTAGTAGTAGCTTGACACACAATCTGCTTCAGCCCTGTTGGAAGGGGCTTTTGAACACACCAATTGCAACTTTGCAGAGGAGTAAGACCTCTTTCCCCAATGAGGCCACCTGTTAGCCGTGGGTGGTGACCCATGATGCTTAAGGATGGAACCCTGGTGATTAAGATATGCAACACTTCACTTTAGCTTTTAGACTAGATGGGCGGGCAGAGAGGCTTCCTCTGATCAATTGGTTGGTCACATCAAGCCCTAGCACCTATATGATTACTCCAACCCTATTGCCCTCATGGCAAGCCCCAGCCCTTTTTATCATATGTACTAGAAGGCGGTGGCTGAGTGTCTTCATGTCCTGGGTATGATGTTAAACTATCTGAAGTCCCAATTTTGGAGCTCTGGGGAATGTGGAGTATCTCTTCATCACCATTACTCCCAGGACCACTCTGACCCGGAGTGTTATTACCTTTTAGGGCCCCATCTATGGGTTGAATAGAAAAAGAAGAGTTTTTTTTTTTTTTAAATGTGTAAAAAAAAAAAAAAAATAAAATAATAAAATTGAAGACTCGTTAAGAATGAATAAAACAAAACGTCTTTGGCATAAAATGACCCAACTGGAGTTGACATGCCATAAAATCCAACAAACCAACCTATCATCTTCATCTAATAATTGCACCTAAATCACAGGAGGATATGCATTTGAAGAATTGTTCAATTGCAATAGACGAATGTTTCTTAGATTAACAACAACAGAATTGGGAAGATGAAAACTAGCTCTATATTATTATATAAGCATAAATAAATAGTGATTAATGTGACCCATATAAATGTCATTGTGCTGAGAAATTGTGACCAGTTAAAAATCAAATATCTACTACAAATAATTATTTTATCACTATTGCTGCATATTTGTTTGCACTTATATATAGATATTTATATATTTTTTTTTTCTTTTTTTTTTCTTTTTCTTCCTCAGCATATAGTTTTCTTAAATTATATAAAATGGAATAACAGCCCTAATCTTATTCCCCCCCCTTTTTTTTTTCTAAATATGGAAATAAGACCTTAAATATCTTAGCTCCTTGTTCCAACAACACCATTCATTTATTGAGTTTATATTGCTTCAAAGAATGAGTCACCCTTGCTTAGTGGTTGACAACATTGGCATGCTGCTGCTGCTGCTACTATTAGGTCTGCTGCCACTGCAACTTCCACTGCTTAAAAAAAAACAAAAAAACAATTCTCTTACTCTTTTCATAGAGAATCTCCTTCCTATCTACAAGATAATTCAGATTTAAAAAAAAGAAAACAAAATTGTTTCGTTTTTAGATATCCTGAACTTGCTTTAATTTGTGTGTGTGTGTTCATTATTATTTTAAACAACCTTGCAGTGTAGTTGATGGGCCGAATAATTTCTTTAAAACGACTTGGACACCAAATTCACTTTGAAATATAGAATCAATAGATTAAGGAATTTATCCCCAAATGAACAACTATCAGTGTAATTAAACCTGTTTTTGTTTATCTCAACACAAGCTAAAAAAAACAATATTTTATGTAGCTGTTTGTAGGATTATCTCTCTCCACATACAGATCTATGTACTCCATGAGGGTCGGTCTCACTACTTTTAACAAATGGCCGAAATGAGCCTAGCTTGCTAACAACCGTTGCCTACTCCCCTTCTTTTTGCTTCATATATATATTTATCGGCTGCAAGTAGTAACATTCTGTTTTCTTTTCAGTGAATTTAACTTTTTATTCTGATTGATAATGTATGCATTTGAAATTTCTCTTTCTTCTCTCTCTTTCTCTTTCTCTCTCTCTTCCACTTCCTGGTCATATGAATGAGGACAAATTTTCAACTTCCATAAAAAAAAGAAAAAAAGAAAAAAAAAAAAGAAATAGGCTAGCCTCTTTCCTCCCCCTGGTGACTCACCCATCCCCACCCCACTTTAAGGAAGTAGGCATGTTATATTATCCATCTTTTTTCATCACTGACTTTTTGTTCAAGCATATAGATAAAACTGTGCAGTCTCCGTTATAAGAGGTGGACATTCAGCTTATTAAACATTTGGTTAGGTGTTATACTAAAATGTATCATTTTTTATTTTTATGAAAGTGAAGAATTTAAAAAAAGAAAAACCCCCCCCCTCGTTAAAAATGTTACATTTGAAAAGTGGAAGTGTTCATTAAAAAATAGTTTGTTGGATTTTAGAAGTTACTGTATTATGAAATTTTAAAAATATTTTTTATAAAATTTGAAATTTTAAATATAATTTCTACAAAAATAAATCTACTTTGAAAATCAAACTTTAATAAGAGATTTTAAAAAAAATGTTTTTATCTTAAAATAAATTAGAAAAGCTAATATTTTGTTATTTTTCAGACTGTAAATTTGATTCAAGATTAACAACTTTCTTAGTATTTACTGATTGTAGATTATAATGGTACAATTTCACTGACTAATGTAACAAATCAATGTTGAAATAAGAATTGATTCTTTAACTTAGTGTGTATAGATCTGGATCTGGAATTCTCAGACAATGATGTAAAACCAACAAAGCCTGGTGGTATTGTAAGTTATTGCTGGGACACATTCAATGACTTCAATTTAAACACTGGACAGGAAATCTCCAGACTGCCACAGATCACTTTCTACTGATCATTGTGACAGAGGGGCACCAAAAAAAAAAAAACAATACAAGGACTAGTTGAAAAAAGAAGGAGAGGGTGGACACTTAGTGGCTGTCACATTGCTGATGTTCCTCTCTAGCTGAGAACCATGACATCTGGTGTCTCATCACTAAGCATGCCATGTTGACTGCTCCTTTGAAAATACTTGCACAGCCATTCCTTAAGCACAAAAGCTCAAGAGGAGAAGATCCACAACACAATGTCATCAAACCCTGACCGATCATCAGTGATTATGCCTGCCTACCTGCCCTATATTGGACTTATCAACCACGAACATGCCTGCAGACAATGTGGACCACACCCTTAATCTTTGGTGACAAAGCCAAGTCATTATGATATATATATTGAGAGAGAGAGAGAGAGAGATGCTGATAGGTACACGTCTTGCATCACAGATGCATAAAAATATAAAAGGACGCGGTAAAATCATATCCATGCATCCCAGTGTTTTTCTTTTTTCTTCCCTCTCCATTTCAAGCTAACATTTCAGTAGTTTCTTAGAAACAAATTACACAGAATAGGTTACAAGGTAGGAGTTAGACGGCTTTAGTTGGGATCCATAAATTTTCCCAGAGACTCCTTCAAAGCAAATGTGTGCATCCCAGGATGCACTAAATCAAAAAGCTATCAGCATCACTGTGTGTGTGTGTGTATATATATATATAAATTAGTGATGCTCATAGCTTTTTAATTTACTGTATCCTGAGGCGCACTGATTTGATTTGAATGTGAGTCACCAGGAAATTTGATGGGTCCCAACTAAAGTTTCTTAATAAATTGTAGTTTTTATTTATGAACAACTAAAACCGTTTAACCCTACCTTGTACCACATACTGTGTAATTTGTTTCCAAGAAAATATTGAAATGCATTTACAGTTAGCCTAAATCGGTGGGGGAAGAAGAAAGAAAAACACTGGGGTGCATGGATGATTTTACTGCGTACTTTTAGATTTTTTGTGTCGGGGGGGGGCTTTAGAAAGTGTACCTATTAGCATTTGTGTTATATATATATATATATATATATATATATATATATTACACACACACACACAAATCCTCATTAAAACAAAATATCTTATTTTTTGTTAAATTTCTTTACTGTCCTATAGACTTTGCTATCTTTAAATTCTTTAAACTCTAAGTGTTATCATCTGTAAGTATTTTGTCTTACTCTCTTTGTATATTCTTAGCCGAGGTCATGACTTAGTGGGTGTAACACAACTGATAAAGATATTTGTTCTCTCATTTCCAATTTGCTAAAGATAGTTTTCTTTTATTTTAATCTAGGAGTGCCCTTCTCTAAATATTCTATGACCTTTCCAGAGATGCTGATAGGTACGCGTCCTGCGTCCCTGATGCACAAAGATCTAAAAAGGACGCAGTAAAATCATATCCATGCCTCCCAGTGTTTTTCTTTTTTCTTCCCTCACCATTACAAACTAACTGTAAATACATTTCAATAGTTTCTTAGAAATGAATAACTCAGGATAGGTTACAGGTAGGAGTTGGTCGGCTTTAGTTGTTTACCCAGATCATAAATAAAAACCCTACAATCTATTAAGAAACTTTCCTGGGGACTCTTTCAAAGAAAATATGTGCATCCCAGGATGCACTAAATCAAAAAGCTATCAGCATCCCTGCCTTTCGCTTACAATCAGTATGGATTATTACTTATTTCAGCTTAGTCTGACACAGGGTCATTATAGTGGAGCATTGCTAAGCTAAGCAGTTAAAAGAATAGACTGATATATTTTTTGATTGCTGCTGTCATCTTTATTGCTATATACACAATGTTTCAGCCGATGTGTTTCTCAACCTTCTTCAGGTGTTTCTTGTTGAATTCTGGAGTCTTCACAGAACTTCAAACCAAGCCCTTTGTTAAATCTATTATTCTCATTCTATTAACCATGACCCCCAGGGTAAAAATGTTAAGGGTTGAGTTAATACAGTTCTAAGTCTGTCAACAAATTTTTGGTGGCTGAGAAGTGCAAATCATGTGAAATATACAGAAGAATATGTGTACAGAGAAGTGTTTTAGTTAAAATGTTTATTAATTGGCTAAATATGGGGTTGCCACTATGAGTCTAAGTTGGAAAGACAGTGAATTTCCACTCCATGAATTAACTCTTTGGTAATGAAAAAATTCCAAGTGTAGTGGTCAGTAAAGAAAGTAATGTTGATAGTTTTCTAAGAACAGAAAGAACCCATCACTATTGATTTCCTTGAAAAGGTGCAACTGTAAAACTACTTCCTACTAATAATTCCTTAAGCAAAATTCACCTTATTTATTGAATGACCCTTGTATTATGAATAATTAGTATGTCTTTGCTGGAAATTTTTTTTACTTACCTATGGGGAAAAAAAAAAAAAAAAAAAAATGTTTCTAAAGAGTAGAATCTTATACATTATAAGGTAGATGTAGGGAGACCAATTTTCCGCAATCGCCAATGGAATAACGGAATTGTTAATCTTAAACGGAATCTGAGATTTTTAATGAATTTTTCAATAATAAATAAATTGATTTTTTTGGTTTTCAAATTTTTGTTTTATTTCTTTCAAAACTTGACTGTCTTTCCGATTTTTTTGTTAAACGTTTTAATAAATAGAACATAACCTAGTTATTTCCTTTAAAATTTATTTTACAAATATGAATTATTTTTCAGAAAAGTAGGTCATAGAATTTTCTAAGAAAATGTTTGACTAGTATTATATTTTTCCAAGAAATTGAAATGTTACAAAAGTTGGTCGGTCGGCCATCAAGTGGGAATGGGAAGGTAGACATGTAGAAATTGGAAGGGGGGGGGGATATGAAGATCAAAAATTTAACAAATTCATTTCCTTGGGGTTCAGTTTGATTTTTCAAAATTTACAAGTAAAAGATTTTTAACAACTTGTAACCTTGTTTTAGGAATATGATGAAAGAGTAGTAAATGCTACTATCACGTGACCATACAATTTAGAAATAAAGAAAAAAACTTTCCCAAACGCCATTTCATGAAACTACTGGCTCGTCTACTTGGAAGTTTACCGTTACACAGGAATTCTCCCAGATTCATAATTCACCATTGTAAAACAAATTTAAATTGAACAAAAAACCCTCTAATATCATTAACTATTAATGATTATTTTTTCATATATCTATTTTTCAAAACAGTTGTGTGAATAAACAAAGATGGCTGAACCAAATCAATATAGTGAATCACCTTCAACTTCAAAAGTTGGACCTGCTCCTCTAAAAAAAAAAAAAAAAAAAAAAAAAAAAATGACCCCAGTATCTAAAATTTGTGCTAAAGCCAGAGTAGAGCAATTTCCTGATGACTTTTATGCGGAAGAAAATATATTATTTTGCAAATTCTGTCTTCATAGTGTTGACATTTTTAGGGTTGACACAATCAAAGACCATTTAAAATCCAAATCTCGTTTGGCAAAAAAGTCTTCAACAAAGTCTTCTCAACTAAAACAGAAGACAATTACAACTTTGTTTAAAAGTAAAGAAGTACGAGATGATTTTATTCTTGATTTTTTAAAAATGTGTACGTTGTCTGATATTCCCCTACACAAAATTGACAAAATTTCTATTAAAACACTGTAAGGAAGGTGGTGCTATTCCAAGTGTCAATTGTGTTAGGCAACTTCATCTGCCAAAATTGTTTGCTCTTCATTTTGCTGCCCTGAAAACCAAGCTTGCTAATCAATCTGTTTGCATCATAACAGATGAAACCACTGACTGTTGTGACCATAGCATTTTGAATGTGATTGCAAGCATTCGTGGAGAGTCATTTCTCATTGATGTTGTAACCTTGGGAAAATGCAATTATCAAACCTTAAGTCAGGCATGCATCCGATCTGTGACTCACATGGATATTGCATTTGATGATATTGTTGCATTTGTAACTGATTCTGCAGCTTATTGTAAAAAAACTCATAGGGAAGTGTTATCAAATGTCTTTTCTAACAGTTACCATGTGTTGTGCTTAGCCCATATCATAAATCTTGTTGAAGTATTTTCACACTGGTCAGCATTTGATAATGTTACCCAGCTCATTACATTCATCAAGTCAGCCTTTTTTAAAAAGGCTAGTCGAAAAAAGCGATACCTTAAATGGCTTGAAGGTTCCTTGCCTAAGGAACATGTGAAGTTACCCCCTGTGCCAGTGGCAACCAGATGGAATTCATGGTTTAATGCAGCCATATATCACTCATCCTTTGTGCAATTTTATGAAGGGTTTTTAAACAAGAAAAGAGCCATGGCCTTGCAGTAGATAGGATTCTGGAATTAGTAGATGATGGTTGACTACATCATGCCTCTTACCATAATTTGCGCTTGAATCTGCATTTTATAAAAGAGAACTGCATCCGTTTAATAACAGTTTTGAAGCTTAGAAGAAACCAAGTCTCCACTTGCATGTGTTGTTTATAACATGATGGAGGATGTAAAACAGTATTTGCATACTGGTACATCAAAATCAACATTTGGTGTAGAAACTGACCGTCTTCTGTCTGAACTAGAAAATACAGAGAGGGAGAGAGTTATCTCAAATTTCCAAGATTTGTTCAGCACATCTTTTTCAAAACTGAATAAATACCTGGATGCTCACCCTGTATATAACTTTTACAAGGCATCTCATCTGTTTGATCCTTGTATAAGCCATGACATTGATAGTTTTTCAGCCATTAAGGACTTGCAAGATCCTTCTACTGATCTTCTTGAAGAATTCCAAATTTATGTGAATTACAAAGATGACTTACCAAATCCTTTTAACATCCCAGCATTTTGGAATGCAAATAAGAGTAGATTTCCCCTTCTGGAACGGATTGCCAAAAAGGCAACTTACAATGTTGTATTACAATGGAAATTTAGAAAACAGATTTGAAAATTGCTAATTTTTTATTTGGGAAATATTCAATTTTAAATTTGAGCAGTATTTCAACTTGAGATAAGTTGTTTTATTCAAATTTTGAATTAATATATCAAATTTGTTTTTATATTTTGTCACAAAGATTCAATTATTATATTTTAATTCCTGTTTTGTAAAATTTTAGTCAAAATGTTTGACTTTCTCAGTTATTTATTGTTGAGATTCAAGTTATTTGCTGTTGATTCTTTAAATGTGATTTTTCTGTTAATTTTGATATTGCAAATCAATGATTATAAATCAAACTGGATCCCTTTACTTAAAAACACAAAAACAATCTGAATGTGTTCTTCCTTAAAGAAGGAAACTCTTTAAAAGTTCTACCTCAAAGATAATTATGCACTGCAACATTTCATCGTTTAGTCATGTTACATATTTATTTTTACATATAATTTATTTTTGGACTTTGATTACACAAATTCAAAAAAATTTATAGACATTTGCTATTTCTTTATATGTAATAAAACTTTGAATTATGTTTTTGTTTTCAGTTTTAATAATTTAGCAAATTTTATTTCAATTTTTTCACAAAATACTATAAAAATGGGAATTACCAAAAGTGGAAACGGAAAAAAACGGAATTGACTAAAAGTGGAAACGGAATTATGAAAAATTTGAAACGGAAAATCGGGGGCCCTATAGATGCTTTTTTTCTTTGTGTAATTTGTATGGGTTAATTTTTATGAAAAGCTTACTAGTAATTGGATAAAGAGATAATGTTTGGAAATAATTTAAAAGATTGCAAATATGCAATTTTAATAAAGTAGGTATTTACCCAACCTAGATAGAATGTGACGCAAGATCGCAAGTATGGGGAATCTAGCAAGGATCAAATTCGCTATTCAGTTGTAATTGATTTGCAAGACTAACTTAATAACCATTACACAATGATGGGATGCCACTGCAATATTAACAAACTATCAGTGTTTTGTATTTCACTTGTTTGACTAATCAAAATAGTGTTTATTGCATTCATTTAGATGTTGTTGGTTTGTTTTATGGAATACCAACCCTTTTGGGGTTATTTGAAGGGAGCAGTTTAGCTAGAGCACTTGCCTAGGAATTGCAAGGTTCCTGGTTCAATACCAGCCCTCGCCAACTCAGCGTATGAGTAGCACAGGGATCTTTGCGGTAAAGTGAGGAGTTGATGGTAGGTGTAGTGCTCCACCTCAAATGCGAAAACAATCTCCTTGGTCTAGCGCTACTGAAAAGGGAATAGACTTCCTTGCTGTCTGGCTGATACCGACATTAGGCAACTTCGTCGACTTTACTTAATGCTGAATTAAGTCCTTTTGATAAACAAAGAACTTTGGGGTGCTTACAGCACCTGCTGTTGCTTAACCAATTTAGAAGTTTCCTATCCATACTACCCACACTTACTTTGACTAACAAAGGGTTGTTGAAAATGGATGTAGTAAAATTAATTATAAGAATTATTTTTGACTATTAGGTAGATTAGTAGGCATTTACCCAACCTATAAATAAAAACCCTACAATTTATTAAGAAACTTTAGTTGGGACCAATCAAATTTCCCCAGGGACTCATTGAAATCCAATTCATGTGTACCAGGACGCGTCATGGGTAGGAATATGGCACAAGATTGTAAGTATGTGGTATCCAGTGAGGATCAAACTTGTTATTTACCAGTGAGAGGGCTGTGCAATATTAACCAAGTATCAGCATCATGTATTTCACCTGTGTTATTGAGTAATCAAAATAATGTTTATTGCATTCATTAATAAATTAAGATACAGATTGAATGTAATAGTGATTTATTTTCTTTCTGACTCTTAAAAGGATATTGCTTTTTGGTTGTATTTTCCTTTTGAAACTGTTTGCTACATTCTGAATTACAAATGAAAGTGAGCTAATAATAGGAAGTAGATTAGCCAATCCATCATCTCCCCCCCCCTCACCCCCCCCCCTTTATGTTTATCTTTTTAGTCTTATCAGCAGTTTTCTATGTGAGCAGTCAAATGCACTTTTCTATGAACACTTAGAAGGAATGGGATTTTAAATTGAAATTTATTATTATTAGATGTTATGCCTCCTTGGGCATCTCACCTTTTTAATATCTTTTTCACATCAACCTTTTTAAAAAAATCTTTGCATAGAATATAAACCATATTAATACACAGATCAAATTATGTTAAGTAATTCATCCAATAGTTCCCAAAAATGCAACTCTTAATTTTTTTTTTACTTACCATTTATTTCTGAAATCATCCAATTCTATTTTAAAATTGTTTCACACTATTGATTTTTGATCTGACAATATTTTTGATAGGCAATTTGTTCCAAACGTGAATTGCTCTATAAGCTAAAAAGTCTAATTGGTTAATAGACTTAATTTTTAAAATCTGCCTTGACAATAAATTTCCAGTCGAGGAGAAATATTAAAAAGTTGTTTTTACTATATTAGAGTAAAATTTTATGTTAAAACTTTTAAACATAAAAGTTTGATATATTGTTTAACTTTGTCACATAGTAGCGTTTTTTTTTATTTTTTAAATTTAAAAAAAATTTATTTTTTATATGATTCTATAAATAGCAGCAGTAATGAAAGATATTTAAGTACATTAAAAACTACTACTACTACTACATGACACCTGTATAAATAGAACGCTTACAAAGTTGTATAGTTTTTGCAATATACACATTCCCTGATGATGGTCCATAACGGGACTGAAAGTACTTGGGAAGAAATTAGTTATGCCAAATTTAATAGCCAATACTGGTTGGATATTGTATCGTCCATTTGGCGACTTGAAAGGATTGAAACCAGAATATGTAGACAAAAGATGTCTATACTGTTTAACCAATTCTGTTTGAATGGAAAAATGCTGCCCAATTATACACATGTATGTTTTTACAGATGTTTGAATACTTTATTTTTATATTTTTTTGATATATCACTTATAGCACTGAGTAGATTTCTTACTACTGCTTTCATTAGTTTCATGAGCTAGAATTTGTGGTCCTTTGTTTTTGGTAGCAAGCCATCTCTTGTAGAACTCACACAGTAACGTTGAGTTGCCTAGTGAGAAGTTAACAATCTGTGATTTTGAAGCAGCAAATTCTAATCTCTAGATATATTGAGAAATATGCCTCTACCAGCTGGAATAGTCCACTACGATTAGAATGATTTCCATGGCAGAAGGACCCCACATATGTGTACTTGAATAAAAAGGAATAGTCCACTACGATTAGAAGATTTCCATGGCAGAAGGACCCATATGTGTATTGAATAAAAAGGAATAGGGAGTCCACTACGATTAGAAGGACCCCACATATGTGTACTTGAATAAAAAGGAATAGTCCACTACGATTAGAAGGACCCCACATATGTGTACTTGAATAAAAAGGAATAGTCCACTACGATTAAGAAGGACCCACATATGTGTACTTGAATAAAAAGGAATAGTCCACTACGATTAGAAAGATTTCCATGCTGGAATGACCCACATATGTGCACTTGAATAAAAGACTGTCCAAAGAGAATATCTGATAGAATGTATTTATTCCTTTTTCCAAGTGAAAGAAATAGACAAATCAATTCTTTTATCCAATAGAATGTTTTGATAATCCTTTCCAATAAGCTAATCAACTTATCAGTCTGTTACTTTTCATAATCCACTATTGAGCTTTCTCTTCTCCAATTAGCTGTAAAATGCTTGCAGAAAATGGATGACTTTCGTTTTATTATTTATCAGAGGGACAAAAATATTACTTATGATGAATGGGTAGGCATGAATTCAATATTTGTTTGTTTTTCAGATGAGGCTTGATAGTTTGGATTGTTTGGATTTTTTGGTCTGTTGTTCTCATCTTTATTTTTATATATTTACCATCCCGTCTGCATTATTTTCAATTTGATAGTCTTTGTAAATTGTACAAATGACTTCAGAAGTTATCTTTGAGATGCCTTCTTTCTTGGTTATTTTTTTTTTTTAATTTTTTTTCTTTTCATTTGTAATTCTTCAAAACCCTCTTGACATAAACTGTTTTCTAAACTATCCTTTTTGTTTTATGCTGTTAATAAAACTTAACAATTCTTATTTTTCTTTGATAAATCAATAGATTTGTTTCTATTCCTATCAAAGATCTGTACATTTTTTCTGCCCTGTCAAATGGGGCTGTAGAATATATCATCTGTACCTCTGCAGAAGGGTGCAGGATTGTGGTGGTTGAGTGGTTTATGATGACCATGGTACTAAATGACCTCATAACTTGCAACACTCCACTTCAGCTCTTACTCTGGTTAGACGGGTTGTTGGAGAGGCCTGATCTTATTCACCAGCTGGTCATATCAAACCCTAGCACCTATATGATTGTCTTGAATGTATTCAAATTGCCCTTATGCCAAACACGCAACCCCTTTTTATCATTTAGGTGCTAAGTGAGAATCAACCACCAGTTTATTAATAAAATGAAGTTATTTCTTAGTATTATTTGGACTATTGTCCTAGGCTATATCCACTAGGCTATGTGTCCAAGTGGATAAAGGAATTAGGTTAAGACAGTTCTAAGTGATAGTTATCTTTAGATTGTAGGTTCAATCCTGGTCAGGGGTAGCAGTAACATAGAAATGATAATTAACACAGATTAACACCTGTACCCCACCTATGGTTAGCAGAATGAGAACAGATACCCCTGTGTTAGGTTCAAAGTTCCGTGATGGCTCCTGATTATGACAAGAAGGTTCCTGAATCCCAAGAAAGTTCTGGAGTCTGACCAGAAATACCTGAAGAAGGCCGGAGGGCACATCGTCTGAAACGTACAGATAACAATGAAGATGAGGGCAATAGCCCGAATAATACTAATTATCAAGAATCATCTCAAAAATTCTGAGAAAAAGTTATTTCTTATAATTTATTGAGACACATGAAGTTAATGAAAATTATTTTTACCAATATATTGATACACATAGTCAAATTATTTCTACCAGTTTATAAAACCAAACAAAAATATTTACTAACAATTTATTTACAAATTATATATACAAAAGAAAGTGAGATTTAGCATTAAATAGCCCACAAGGATTGACATGCCATTAAACAAACTAACCAACAAACTAACCTGTAAATTTTTTTATTTAATGTTATTGTATAATCTATTCTTCTTCTTCCAGTATAAAACCAAATTTAATTCCCTCTGTTATTGAAATTGAGGAAGTTTGACCTTTTTGTAAACAGAAAGAAAAAGTTTAAAAAAAAAAAAATCCCTGCACACACATCCTCTTCTGCAAAGCATAATGTCATTTATGTGTAGTAGATAAAATTCCCATTACTCAATATTATAAACTACTAACCTATTTTTTTTTTTTATTATTGAAGCATTCTTATTTTGAGATATCTCTTAAATTATCAATAGGATAAATATCACTTTTAGTTATATTTTTATTATTAGTATTGAACATTTTTTAAATTTACAATTCTTTTATTCTAGTTTTTATAGCCTCATTAAAAAATAATTTTGGTATGATTTTTATTGAACTTTTTCAAAAGGTTAAATAAAAATCTTACTAAAATCATCATAAAGTATGACATAATTCAGTTTTCTTTTCTTTTTTTAAATAAAGTTATTTTTTACTTTCTATTATATTTAAATAAACAAAAAAAAAAATGAATTAGTGAAAAATGTTTTTAAAATATTGCTAGTAATAAATTGGAAGTTTTTAGTTTGTTTTATTTCTATTTAAATTAGAATTATCATTGCAGTTAATGTGATCAGTTTATCTACTACATGGGTCTTTTTTTTATTTTTATTGGTGGTCTTTCTTTTTATGATCTCATTTACCTGCAATCAACCCCAGAAATAAATAATTTGTGAGTTGGATTTTTTCCTGAGATGAAGAATTGTCATGTGTTTACCAACCCCTATACACGAGCAGGATATGACACAAGGTCAATTTTTAAGCAGTATTTAACAGGTTGAATTCAGTTTTCCTTCTGTGAAACTGGTTGCTTAACCAAGGCTAAAAAGCCCACTCTTCCCTTACTCGTAGATGGAGGAAGAATTTGATGTTGGATTTATACCCTTCTCAAGGGTATTAGTGCTATATGAAATGCAAACAACCTCATCCAGGATTTGAACTTATCTTTCCTTCAACTCTAACCCCTGATAGGCCCACCTGTTGGCCGTAGGTAGCAACCTGTGATGCTTAAGGATGGAACCCTGGTGGCTGAGCAGTCCATGACATGCAATATCTCACTTTGGCCCTTGGGCTAGATGAGTGGTTGAGAGGCCCCCTCCGATCAATCAGCTGGTCATGTCAAGCCCTAGCACCTATATGATTGTCCCAGCCTTATTCCCCTTATGGCAAACCCCAACCCTTTTTATCATATATGTGCTAGAAGGCGGTGGCTGAGGGTCTTCATGTTCTGGGTATGACATTAAACTCTATCTAATGGTGAAGTTCCAATTCTGGAGCTATGGGATATGTGGAGTACCCCCTTCATCACTATTACTCCCAGGTTCACTCTGACCTGTAGTGATAGTACCTGTTAGGGTCCCATCTAAGGATTAAATAGAAAAATATAAGATTAAAAAATTGAGTTTAGAAAAAAAAAAATTGAGTACCCATGAAGAATGAATAGAAAAAAACGTCTTAGGCATAAAATGACCCAACAAGGGTAGACATGCCATAAAATAGAAAAAAATGAGTTTTCTAAAAAATGTCTTTGACATAAAATGACCCAATGGATTAACATGCCATGAAAAACCAACCAACCAACCAACCTATAAGCATTACATCCCACATGCCTCCACTCATTTATTTAGAATGTTGTTCACCTTTTGTTGTTGTCATTACATTTTTTGGCCGTCTTCCCTGGCCCTTTTTTCAGGGGTCTAATGTATTTAATAATTTCAGACTGAACCCATTATTCAATTCATGAGGGGTGGGGCTCAGATGTTATATTAATTCTATTATTTAATCCTTATGATATTGTTTTTACTCATTCTGCAGGATTCCACTGCATGACCCAGGGATTGAACTCTGAACTGCAATGTTAACTGCAATGCTTATATTTATTAAAAGTGGTGTAATTTCAAGCCACAAAAAATGTCTCTGTTCTTTCTTCAAATTTATACTAAGCCTATTGTGGTGTAATGGTTTGCAATCTAGTCTTGCAGATCCTTTAATACTGAATAGTGAGTTCAATCCTCACTGGATGCCCTATATTTGTGACCTTGTGGCAAACAGGTTGGATAAATACCCACTAGGCTTACTCAAGAAGATATCTAATTGATTGATTTAAAAAAAAAATTGATTTTCTTTTTTCATCACATTATTATTATTATTATTCAAAGGTTGCTTTCTCTCTTATTCTGACTTCATTCCATAAGTGACCACACCCCCAACTTCCTTCTACACATGATCAGCTATACCTGATTTCCTATTCACACTCTATAGATTCTGGCTCTATATTCCTAATGTTCTTCTAGCCTACAAGTTTTGTTAGTAGTCCTGCTAAAGCACTCACCTGCTGCTCCTATTATGGGATTATATACCACTACCCCCCCCCTTAGTTTTTTTTTACTCTCACACCATCATTGATACTCCCCTCCCAACATACAGTGTCTATATCAATGTACTATAGCAACAGTTGTTATATTATTTTTCCAAGTCAAACTACTACTTATTATTATTATTATTATTATTATTATGAGTCTTTCATTCCATGTGACTCTGCTTGTGTTGGATCTAATCATTGTGTTTTGTGTGTGTGAGTCATGTGACATAGTTAAATTGCCAATCCTAAAACAACCAAGCCATCAACATTGTTTCCACTCTCTAAACACTGAATTATTAGCCTGGGTCATGTTAGCTGCTTATTTAATGAGTTTAAAGTAAAAAAAAATATAAGTATTGTGTATATCTTTAACATAACACCACTCTTAGGTCAGGAAGTGTTTCTTTCTACTGGTACCATGTAACCCAGTACAACCTGTTGCATATTACTTGGAGAGAAGATAAACAACTTTAAAGTACCGCCCTCTATTTCATATATGACATTCCAACACCATTGTATTCAGTAATTCACTATACTATTTTTAATATAACAAAAATAAAATACATCCACAAAAATTAAACCACTAAACGAAACTTGTGTACCAACTTTAATCTCACACTCTAGTTTTTGGCATTAAATAACCCACAGGGTTATTATACCATTAACCAAACTGAACCAAATGAAGTTAATGAAAATTATTTATACCAATTTGAAGATATTAAGGACTTGAAACATGGAAACTTTTATCAAAATGACTTGTTTCTGCATTAAATGACCCGAAAAGGATTGATATGCCATAAAACAAACAAACCCTATACAATCTTTAAATAAATAAATGTTTTTATTTTTATCTGATCACTTCCACTGTATTAACACTGGCAACAAATTTTGATTTATTTTAATCCACATAAATTTAGTAATAAACTTGATTCATAAAAGCAAACTTAGAATCTAACTTTAATAAACATAAATTACAATAAATATTCTAGCATTTTTTTCTGCTAACAATACAAACATTGATGCTTTCTTTATATTGTCCTATTGTGCAACTGACCTGTCTTTGTCATTTCAATAAATAGAATGTTGTCTATTATTCTCTGGAATTTTGATACCCCCGCCCCCCCATTATTTCTAAGAATTTTCCATGGCATGTGTGTGTGTCAGTCCTGTTGTTTTTCAAGGACAATCATTGTTGACTTATTTTATTAGCATTCCCAGTTGAGTTTTTTTATTTGAGGTTATTGTTATTTAATCTTATTAGTTAAATAGAGCTGTGTAAATGGAGTTCAAAACTGTTTGAATCATATGAATATCCTCAGTGGTTTTTGTTTAGTTTTTCCAACTTCAAGTACTTATGTTTCAAAAAGTTGTGGATTTTGATGATTTAAAACCCCAAAATCTTATACCAATCTATATTTTATAAATATATTTGTTACAGCAAAATCTTATTAAAATTTTTTTCATAAGCATTTCTAATTTGATTGATAAATTTAATGAGACCATCTGTTCCAGATAGAAAACTGATACTGCTCTGTGTTGAAATTTCTATCCAGAACAGTATCATTTTGACATAACATGAAATGTATGAAAAACTCTGTGTAGCAATTGCGAATTCACCAGTCTTTAAAAAAAAATATGTTTTAACAGCAAATGCTCAGTGTGCACCGGTCCAGGCTTTATTATCATAACTGATTGTATCTGAAAAAGAAATAGTAAGACATTAGCTAGATGGAGCTACCATTACCACTTGCCTAAGTTCACTTGCACCCCACCAGTGACAGTTTAAAATGTGGGAGGTATTTCTCTTACCCCCTGCATATTAGGTTATTCCCAATATTTTAATTCAACTTAGGCTTTTATTGTGATAGTTGTGTATGGAAGAATTGTCCATAGACTAATGATTGTTTAAACAATAAATGACATAATACCAAACAATTTTGTTATAAATGCACAACTCTATAATTATAGGCATTATCATCATTGTCATTACAGCCTTAAAAAACAACAGTTTTCTCGTGCCCTGAAGTTACGTTCTTGCGCAACGCCTTCTGTGACAATGAAGGCCAATGTTTGAAAAACAGTTTTGACCACAAATGTCCTATATGAAGGCCAATTGTGAAGATGTTGGTGTGCTGTTGCTGTTGCTTTCTCTTGGACCTCTTTGCTTCATGGTGTTGTGCCAGGGGGACTTCAGATATGAATAGCTTGCTACGGAGAGCCTGCCACCACCAAAAGTGGTCCTGAGCCAAATTTTCCCAGTTGTCAGGGTTGATGATCATACTTGCAGGCATCTTTAAACCGCAGCTGAGGGTGATCAATCTGTTTCTTGCCAGATGAAAGTTCTGCATACTGTTTGAATATTTTAGCATATTTCTCTAATTAGAAATCTAGCTAAATATGTAATATAAAAAAATCTCTGCAGGTTGATATTCTAACCTGACACTTTCCTATGCATTTTCTGTTCTACCTTTTCTGTATAATGTGCAGCCCCCCCCCCTTTTATTTTATCTTCCCAATAATTATTATTGATAACATAATTTTTTTTCTCTTTGTTCTTTTTTCATTTTCTCTTAAACATTAACTTGAGTTAATAATGTAAAAATCCATTTGTGCTGCTATTGATTGTTTTTGTTACTTTCTTTTAAATATTCATTAATTCCTTTTTTCTTTCTTTTCTTGTTACAGACAGAACAACAGCTGGATTGCGCATTAGATTTGATGCGAAGATTGCCACCCCAACAAATAGAGAAAAACTTAAGTGATCTTATAGATATTGTAAGTAAACAAGTTTTGTTTTTATAAAATAAAAAGTTAATTTGCAAAAGGATATATATATATATTTTTTTTTTTTTTTTTTTTATTATTTAAAAAAAAAAAAATACTGATAGTGGTTGTATGATAAGTTTGAAATATCAAAATGTTACTAGGCATATAAATTACTGGGAAACCCTTAAAAAAATGTGAAGAAAAAAAGAAAAACTTCTATTCCCACACACTACCACAACTACTTAAAACTCATATCTACTAACAAAAATATGCACCCTCTGGGCATAAGTATTTAAGTTTTAATGTAATGAAACCTTAAATTAGAAAGACTAACAAAATCAAATAAGAACGCATATGAAGAGATTACATTTATTTTAATTATATTTTAATATAAAATTATTCATAGGATTGATTTTAATATGTTGGAGAATAAAACAATATTAGAAATAAATAGCACCAAGTAATTATTTATTAAACCCGGTTTTGTTAAAACCAGTATGCAAATTAACCACACCATATATTATGTAAACCTTTTTCTTAGTGATATATAAGGTACATTGTAGGATTTTAAATGCATTAATAGCACGGGCCTTTCGGGGCCTTTGTCTATTAATGAAATTAACGGCGTCGATCCCAGGGGGCTATCCCCCCAGGCAACACCTGCGACCTCGATTTAAAGGGGCAGGGCTGGGTTTATTGCCCAGCGCCTGAGGCGCCCCCCCTTGAGGGGGAATGCCGACAAGATCAATGCTTCGGCTTCTGAGTGGGCCCACATAAAAATGTCCTTGTGTCACGCCCTTGTAAGTGGGGTTGAGAAGCAAATACCTTAATAACTAGGGCTGTTTAGAGGAAAATCTGATTCAGGTTCTCATAGACATTGTTAATAAATAAGATTTATTGTATGTATTAATGATTTTGACTATAAATTAAATAAACTTATGCAATTCCTGAGGGTATTGTGGCATATAAGCAGTGACACAGAAATCTCCATAATTGAATCACATATTTGCATCATATACTGCATCGACTGTACAGTGAGGCAACCTGTTGGCTGTGGGTTGGTGAGAGTGGTGACTCTCCCCATGAGACTTGCCAAGTATGCAGACATGACCCCCCCATTCTGGCGGTTTAGCATTTCATCAAACCAGGCTTGAGATTTCCCTATGCCCCAACCCCTTTTTTCCATATGTGGTCAGCTAAGGCCAAATGATTTTACATATGGAATGACGAAACTCTCTCTATGTATGGATCAGTGAGGTTTGAATGTGAGCCCCCTGGATTTCCTGTTCAAACACCATTGCAATGTTGGCAACTTAGGACCTGGAAACAATGGTATAATAACACATTGTAGTATCATTAAACAAAAGGTTATATTTAAATTTCCAACTTTTGTCGGCATTAAATGACCCCCGAGGTTGAATATGCCGTAAAACAAAACGAACCAAACCACCAACAGCATATAATGATATTTTTTAGCAAATTTTTTCCTTTTTTATTAGGAAAATGAACAAATTTTTTCCATTTTTTCACTTAAATCAGGATATTACTAATAAAAAGATTTTTTTTCTCCCCCAATTGAATTGTTATAAATGCTTAACTTGACTATAAATTGTATATTACTGATGATATCCCCCCTTTTTTTAAACTTTAAATGCATTAGTGTCATTGTATAAACTAAGTTTGATTTCTACTTGTTATTGATTCTGGGTTTTCCTGGCATCCGCTAGGAATCACGAGGTGTTATGCAGCCCTTGCACAGAGTATGAGTAATCTTCTGTGTGTAGTAAAAGCACTGAGGAGATAGGATGTAGGAACAAAAACAATCTCTTTCTGGTCTTGCACAAGTATAGACTCCTTCGCTGTTCAAAACTATAGGCCAGTCTACAGACTTTACTTACATATGGGAAACACAATACACAATGGCTTAGTGATATGTGAAATTTTCTTTGTTGTTCAATATGTATGTTGCATTCTCAAACATCAACGATTATTTTACTAAAAACGAGAGGGGTCTACTCTGAGTGAGTGGTGTACCTGTTAGGTTCCCATCTATGGGTCAAATAGAAAAAATGTTGTGAGTTTTTAAAAAATATTGAGTACCATTAAGAATGAATAAAACAAAATGTTTTTGGCATAAAATAACCCAACAAGAATTGACATGCCGTAAAATCCAACCAAGATGAAATGGAAAGTTTCATGACATTTTTACCCTTTTCTTCCACTGACACAAATAGTGAAATTATTATTACTGTTAATTATTTTCTCATTTTATTTTTTTGTTTTATAAGTTTAAAAAATTTTTTTTTTATGTAGAAATGTTTTTTTGATATGGAGATAATGTGGCACTTGTATTAAAAAATCATTTGAAATATTAACTTTGAAATAAATGATATTTGAAGTTGTAGAATGAAGGTGAAAAATAATCCTTGTTACAAACCAAATATCTTTGGCTAAAATGGGTAAAATTTAATGACTTTTTAAAATGATCACATTTGTTAGCTGCTTTAAATCCTACTGTAAGTAATTTTGGTTTCTTTGTTTTAATGGCATATCAACATTTGTGGGTTATTTTAATGCCAAAGTCGTCCTTGTAGAAGAACAGTAGTGGTACTATTTAACTCATAGATGGGGAGATAAGGGGGTCATACCTTTGTAGTGAGAGAAGAGACTTACCGCGGGCAAGGACTTACTTTGTGTGCAAGACATTGGACTGAACGGGTGAACGAGAGTGGTGTAGGCAGGCATGCAACATCGAAAAGTTAGAGAGGAGAAGGAAAGGTATATGAGGTATGGGTAGAGGTTGGAGATAAAACATCTGCTTCTCTCCGAAAGGGAGGGGAGAAAAAATGGTCATTCAGTCGATAGACTAGAGCAAGCAACGACGTAAATCGAGAACGAAGGAGAGGTGGAACAGAAAACGGAGAAGTGGAGGAACTGGGAGAGGAGGAGAACAGAGCTCTGAAGATCACAAGAGAAGAGTTGATGGTTCAATCACGAGCAAAGAGTGTTAGACGAGCTATTTCAGCGTTTTATACAATGGCACAAATTCGACTTAGCCGTGACGTAATAAGCCATTTACTGGTGAGGGTGATATGGTGGCATAGTTGAAGAAGGTTCGTCTTGAGGCGAGACTGCAGATGGTGGATGACGTGGCCAGCTTGCTGCCGCTATATTTGCAGGGGGACGCGCTTGTACTTTATATGGAAATGACAGAGCAGGATCAGCAGGATATAAATAAAATAGAAGCGCAACTGAAGAAGGCATTTACGGCTGGTGCCTTTTTAGCTAACCCTGGTCAGGTGGGAAGGCAAACGCGTTGATGTGTATGCAAATAGGATAAGGCAGTTGGTCAGATAGGCTGGATTCGAGGGAGTGGGAGTTGAGAGGCTTGCAAAATTAGCTTTTGTCACGGGGTTCCCAGATAATATCTGTCGAGCTCCAACAGGCACTGAATGTTGAGACCCTAACAATGGCAGATTTGATTTCGCGAGCCAGAGTGCTAACTACTAGGAACGCACACAGCAGCATCCCAGCAAGTGGGAAGTAACACCAAAGATTCACAAGTGCCGCGTCAAGGTCCTGTATGTTATACATGTGGTGGACCCAACCAATTTTCCCGGGATTGCCAAAGTCAACAGAATAGTGGACTTATGAACACGAGAGCACAGGGGAAAATGCGTTGCTACCGCTGTAATGGACTTAGCCACATATCAAGACGTTGTCTGGGAAACGGATGCGGGGACATGGCATTGTCGCCACCCTTGCCCCCGTCAAGTCAGTGAATACTACATTACCAGTTGTTAGCGTCCGAATAGATGGCATGAAGTGTTCGGCACTTGTCGATACAAAACAATAGCACAAACTACTGCCGGGCATGGAGTAAGCGTGACATGGACATTACCACAATCAATGGCACATCCGAAGCATGTTGTGGAGTTGGGGTTGTGACAATTCACACTGGAAGAGGGGACAGTGCTAGAATAGATGTTCTGATAATGCATGGAAAGCCATTTAGTTACGGCCTACTGCTTGGAATTGATGCGATATGAGCACTGGGTGGTGCTGAGATCACATTTGATGGAAGGGTTATGCTTTGCAAAGGGGAAGAATTATGTGCAGCTCTCTCAGTTGAAGAACCGGACTTCTGTGCTTTGTTTGACCATAAACAAAGGGCATGGATTGAACGATGGAAATGGGCCATGAATGAAGCACGAGAACAGCTGCACAATGTAATACCAGAGTATTCGGTGCCTGATAACATCAAGACTGCATACGAGGATGAGTTAGAGATGTGGATGGCGAATGGGTGATTAATACTGTATCCAGAGGAGTGGCTTGGACCTGCTATTGTACAACCCAGCAAAAACAAGGTACGGCCAGTGAGGGATTACAGAGAACTAAACCAACATGTGGATGCCTTCACTGCAAAGGCCGACGTGTGTGCTGCCAAACTGCGGCAGTGGCATCAGCAGGGGTCCAATGTAGGTCTGCTTGACCTGATGAGAGCCTACCTGCAGATACATGTTCATGAGTCACTGTGGGAATTTTAAACTGTGATTGTCAAGGGAAAACAATATTGCTTGACACGGTTAGGATTTGGCCTTAATGTGGCACCGCTTATTATGAAAGCCATCGTAAAGGCAGTGTTGACGCAAGAGGAGCCGATGATGAAAGCCACATCAGCTTACGTCAACGATATTTATGTAAACGAGGATGTAATGTCAGGAGGAAACTGGAAACTTTCAGTTTGACAAGCAAGGGCCCTAAGCGTCTAAAGAATGGAGCTATAGTGTTAGGACTTGAGGTTTTGGGGGAGCACGGCACCCTGCGTTGGAAACGAGGGGGCGCAGTCACAGAAATCCCAGATATGTTAACGCTGCGTATCATATTTTCTGTCTACAGGAAGCTGGTGGGACACTTTTCGTGCAGCAACCGGAGTAATCAAAAGACGGGTTAGCACAATCGAGAGAGGATGGGACGATACAGTGGATGACATTTGTCTTAAGCGGATGGTGGCTGAAGTAGTAACCAAAATGTGCCAAGATGATCCCACCCGAGGTGATTGGTACGTGGCCAGACGAGAATTGAACGCATGGATGGATGCAAGCTCTCTAGCAATGGGCGTGATATTAGAAAGAGATGGTGCTATTGTAGAGGGTGCATGCTGGCTTCGTCCGACAAACGATGCCCAGCACATAAATTTGGCGGAACTCGATGCCACACTGAAAGGACTTAATCTTGCGCTGCAGTGGCACACTGAGGTGGTGCATCTCCACACAGACTCTTTGTGCGTGTACCATTGGTTGACCGATACCCTGATGGGTAAAGCCAGAGTAAAGACCAAAGCTGCAACTGAGATGTTGGTGCAAAGGAGATTGTCGATCATACAACGGTTGGTCAAAGAATATAGTTTGAAGGTTGATGTCACCTTAATTCCATCAGAGCAAAATCTGGTGGATAAAATGACAAGAGTACCGAAGAGGTGGTTTGACATGATTTGACTCTTCACCGATGTTATGTGCGGTCATAACTGAGCAACTGACACCTGATCGTATCCGAGCCATACATTGCCAGAGTGGACATCCTGGAATTCGGTGGACAACAAATTTCGTTTGGAAAGTATGTCCCTCAATTACTAGAGTGGCCGTTAAGTCGGCCATACATGCTTGCGAGGAGTGTCCAACAGTAGACCCAGTGCCAGTTCGTTGGAAACAAGGGAAGCTCGAAGTGCAGTGTAATTGGTACAGGTTGGGTATAGACATAACCCATTACAATGGCAATCATTTTGTAATACTGACAGATTACGGCCCAACGCGGTTCACCATATGGCGCCCACTGGCTATGACAGTTGAGATCGGTCTTCTGTGAACGCGGTCCACCAGTGGAAATATTAACGGACAATGCCCCCGCCTTTTGTGGCCACAAGTTCCAAACCTTTGCAGGTGAATGGAGAATGCAATATCGATGTGCCTATGTTCCAGAGGGTAATGGTATATCGGAATGCTGTCATTGCACCATTAAAAGAATTGCAACCAGAATGTAGTGTACTATTCAAGAGGCTGTGTACTGGTACAATGTAACACCAAAAAATGGCGTAACATCATCGACTGCACCATCTAGTGGAATTTACCAGTATGAACAGCATATAAAAGGGCTAGATGAGATGACACCATCCCCTGGAGTTGTGGACAAACTTTTAAACTAATACCCTTGGGAAAGGTATTACTCCTCCTTTCACCCCCCCCAGCTATGGGTTAAATAGTATCCCTATTATTCTTCTACAAGGATGGCTTTGGCATTATATAATCCACAAAGGTTGATATGCCATTA
Source organism: Doryteuthis pealeii (assembly GCA_023376005.1). Taxonomy (NCBI): domain Eukaryota; kingdom Metazoa; phylum Mollusca; class Cephalopoda; order Myopsida; family Loliginidae; genus Doryteuthis; species Doryteuthis pealeii. The sequence goes on along the minus strand of CM042160.1, from coordinate 69,091,401 downwards.
AACAAATAAACCTAATCCTATTTTTAACATTACACTGCTTATGAGTTATTTTAAAAATATTATTCTTAATAAATTACATAATTAATTTCTGTAGATTTTTCTATAAAATAATTGATAATCTGCTTAACATCAGTTATTTCTTATTGCAATTCTTAAATTGTCATTTTATACATCATCTATTCATCTTTGAAAAGAATGAAATTACTACTAATATTATTGTTGTATGTAAATAAATATTCTTTGTTTTGTGATGGCATTCACCCTGGATCAGTTGATCTGGCTCCAACCAACATATTCACCTGTAGTGAATTCATGGAACGAGTAACAAGGGAATAGGAAATTCACACAAGCGATGAAATGGGTAGTACTGGGTTATATAATACCAGTAGCAAATTGAATGACCTGACACAAAGATTGGTAACAGTTATCAGTTAAATAGACTCCAACAAGTCTGAGAAAGAAAGAAAAAAAAAAGGGGGGGGTTGGACTGAACTAAGCTGATCTGGTGACAGTGGAACAATATCAGCAGACTAGTTAAAGATAGAGGAACACTTTGACTGTCTCATGTGTTACATATAAACAAAAATGTCTTTAGCTTGGAGAAGATAAGGAATGGCTATATAGTTAGATTTAAATGACTGCGGCAGCTGCAAGGTTCTGCTGAGTTAATCAATAGACAGTTGTTGTATAAAAGACAAAAACATCTTGAAGAAAGGGTTGCAGATTCAGATCTTATAAGAGACTTATTCTTTATTTCCAGTTTGTTTATTAACAGCTGTAGAGTGATAATTTGAGAATTTGGATAAAAAGAAATTGAGATTAAAATTAAAGAATATTAGTTGAGAAATTAATAACTAACAATACTTCATCTATGAAATTAGAAAAAAAGACAAGTCTCATTGATAACTTTTGCCTTTTAAAATGTATGCTTGTGTTTCAGTTTCCTCTTCAACCTACATAATGAAAATGAAAACTCGCCCTAAATAATTACAACCTTAGTTTTAAGATATTTCCCTTCACTTGTGTTGTTGTATCAAGTTTTCTTTTTTTTTTTCTAACAATATTATATTTATCAGAGATAGAAAAATATTCATAAAAGTTGGGGCATATTTCATAAAACATTAAAATGAAGCTCTGTTTTTATCAGTGTAAGACACACACACACACACACACACACATATACATATACATATATATATATATATTATATATATATATATGTTAAAATATTATTAGAATTACACTATTAAATTTTAATTAAATACATTAGATATTTTTTTTTTTTTTTTTCTTTTTTTTTTTTTTTTGAATAGTTATTAATTTTAAATAAGAGGGATACCAAAATCGAACAGTGAAGCACTATAAATTAGTAATATTAAACTCTTAGAATTAGATTTGAACTATTTACACTAGCTATTATATATAATCAGAATTAAGTTAATGACTATACAGTAATTAGAACTAAGGAATAAATAAACAAATAGAATAAGCCACACACAGCAATTGGAGGAAATATGAACTAACATAATGTTCAACAGTTACTATTGGAAAAGATGTTTATCTCATTTTAACTAAGTAATGACATTGACTTAGTCCAGTATAAGGTAGGGTTCTGATGAAATCATTTAAATTGAAACCACAGTAGACCTTTAACTCTTTTCCATTATTTACTACTTATTTTTGATATACTACTATATTTGATATATTGAGCACTTTTGGATAATTTACTAATGCTACTACAACGGAAATTAAAGCAGCAATTGGATATATGTATAAACTACTACTATACCCATACAGTTATATAACTGAATTGAAAATTTGAATTTTACAGGGTGGTCCATTATTTTTTGTTTTTAATAATATATATTATCATTATTTATAATTTTCTATTTCATTTTCAATGGCTTATTTCATGTAATTATAATTGATTAATCAGGAGTTATGCTTTGGTTGGGGGAGACAAGACTTTCGGACCACTCTAATTTTAGATTGAAATTTTCAACTTCATTTTACTTCGATTTTTATCTAATTAAAACAATGAGCTTGAAAAATATTTCAAGGCTTTACTCACTAAAGGGTTAATAAAATATTTCTTTTAATGCCATTTTCTTAGTTGTACATATCTATGAAATCTATAACTGAAATTAGCTCTTATGCAGGTTGCCTTTTACCCTTAAAAAAAAAGAAAAATGAAAAAAAAACAAACCTATATATAAAGCTTTGTAGAAAAACATGAAGTATTCCAAAAGATGAGTTTATTCTTGATGGTAATGTTGATGTTACAACGTTTAGGTTTTAGAAAAAAAGTCCTCTCATGTCTTTAGTAATGAAGGGTTAACTTACCTTTTCTTCTAAAGCTCGTAATCTATTTTAATAAAAGTGTTATTGTCCGCGTACGTCGCTTGAATAGAATGTGCTGTGCATTTGATTGGTTGTTAGTGCCAGCCAATCTGATGTGTGGTAGAGAATTTTACAATCGTCCAAAAACAATAAAAAGTTCAATGTCTGTTAGCGTCTCAAGTAATTGTCAAACATCTGTTAGCGTCTCAAGTTGGTGAGTGGATCAGAGTTTTGATAATCTCTGATAGGGTCAGCATGGCGAGTGAAGTCTGATGTTGGAAGACCCGAAACTTCCCAGTGTCCCATGCATACTACATCATTGACGACACCTACCAGCGCCCCAAATGTAGGAGCGTTTATCTAAAGCAACCTTTGTCAGGACACGTGAAATTTTGTGTGGAGATGGTGGGTGACTTGTAGAATATGAAGTGTTTGAAGCTGTGGTGTGGGGACATAGGAGAAGCTAAGTTGATCGGGTTCGTAAAGTTGAAAGGTAATAGGAGAATGTAGGTCAGGTGTTGACTTCATAATGTATGAATATAGTAGTGTGAGGAGGACATGAGATGTGGAGTAACTAAATTGAAGAATTAATTAGGATTAAACTGTAGTAGGAGAAAATTGTTGTTTTTTTTATGGTGGGAGGTTTTGTGTATGTAAAGCTTTGATAATTTAATTATTCAAATCTCTTTAATGATTTCTAT
>CM042160.1:69048360-69083360 GCA_023376005.1 Doryteuthis pealeii | reverse complement strand
ATGACAAAGTCATAACTCGTTGGAATGCAAACAAACTCCGACAAAGGTTGATAGACAAAACATTTTATATAACAGCACAAGAATTAACAGGGTACATAATACATACATACATATACAAGAGTAGAGATAATGACACATTCATGAATGGTAAAATACAAGATATTTAGGTATCAAAGAGATACCTAAATGTATATAAAAACGTAGTTACGGATACATGACTAAAGGATAGTCATATATCGTATAAGAGACTTACTAGCAGTGAGTGGCCAGTGTTAAGGGCCGAAGCCCCAATGAGAAGGGAGTGGTCATAAGACTACCTCATTGTGTCTCGTAGGTTGAGCAGCAGGGAAAGAGAGAGAGAGAAGTTCAAATCGGCCGCTTAAATACACCTGAGGCCCCTAGCGGGAACCAGCAAAACTAAACGGGCAGACAACTCTCCAGGCAAATACGAAAATAACTCCCACACTACTTTTATTTCTTTTCAAATGCTGCACTCAAATATAAACTGTATCCTTCACTCGAGTTAATTTTGATTCAACAAAGCACTACTTATATTATATACTAGTTGGACATGTGGATATACAACAATATGATGATAATTTAATTATTACAACATTTGATATGTTTAGCTTAAGTGCTATTGCAAAATAGTTCAATATGTGAAAGGTATAATAATCTTAATTTAACTCTCTCACTTTTTTTTCTTCTTTTTTTTTTTTTTTTTTTTTTCATCCTTCCTTATGTTTGATTAAAACAGATTAGCATTATCGCTTCCAAGTGCTCACCCACTCTCTCTGTCTTTCCCCTACTCTTTTTTTCTTTCTATGTAGCATGTCATTTTCCTTCTCTTTTTTTTTATAATAAAAATGGAATGGTCTAATTTTTAACCAGAGGGTGTACAAGATGATAATGCTCATACTTTAAGGAACATGAGTATTAATATATATATATATATATATATATGACCCAGACCCAGACCCAGAGTGGTAGTACCTGTTAGTCTCATTTATGGGTAAAATAGATAAAAGATTGAGTGTTTAAAAAGGAAGAAGAAAAAAAATTTGAATTTCCATCAAGAATGAATAAAACAAAACGTCTTTGGCAGAAAATAACCCAACAAGGGTTGACCTGCTATTAAATCCAACCGACCAACAAACTAACTTTCATTTCTTTTCATTAAATGCTGCACTCAAATATGAACTGCATGCTTCACTCAAGGTAATTTTAATTCAACAAAGCACTACTTATATAATATTATCTATACTTGTGGAGGCGTGTGGTCTAATGGTTAGTCGTAGGAAATAGACTCATCGACCCGAGTTCAATTCATAGACGAAACTGTTTGGATTTCACATAGTGCTAATACCCTTGGGAAAGGTATGAATCCAATTCTCCCTCCAGCTATGAGTAAATAGCAGGGCTGACTGGGCTCTTTAACTGTGGCTAGGTAACCAGTCTAGGAGAAGGAAAACTCTGAATTCAAACCTGTTAAACTCTGCTTAAAAAAAAAATTGACCTTGTGTTGCATCCTGTTCATGTGGAGGGGTTGGTAAATATATATAACTCTATTTGCATTCAGAATGCTTACATTAATTATTGACCTTTTGTCAACTCTTTTTTTTTTTCTTTTTTAATAATGTTCATCATATAAATTGAGTGCCAAAACTTGTACAAATAAATTTAAATACCAAATCAAATACCCCCTCCCACTTCACTAGACTAGAAATATTCTGTTTATGCAGACTCTAACTAAAGTGAAGAGTATTGTGTATGGGGTGTGGGGCGGCAATGGAGTAAGGCTAACATCAGTATTCATCAATAAAAGCTGAAACCATGCCTATATATACACCAGCTTATTTGATGATGCTAAAATATAACCGATTTCTTTTTTGTCTTCCTGCTGCCAGAATTTGCTAAGTAATATCTAATTTATTTACGTAAAACTGATCATCTCTAAATGCTTAAGAAGACCAGAAAATTTAAGGGTCTTATTTTTCAACAAGATAATATACCTATTTTACACGTACGAGAGTCCCATTGTTGTGTCAAGGTTAAACAAGCTAGTCTTGCAGACCATTATTATTTAATAGCAAGTTTGATCCTCGCTGGGTGACCCATACTTTATGACCTTGTCACATCCTATCGGTGGGTGAATGGTTGGGTAAATACTTACCTAATTTACATGTCTTGTATTATTGGTACTATTTTTAGAAATTTTTCTCACCATTTATATTTTAAAAAATCCCTTTTAATGCTGTATATCATGGCTAATAAAACAATGTGGGCAGTGAGTACCCTCTCCCCACAGTTGTCTTTTCTTTTTTAAAAAAATTTTTTTTTATTATACATCATTGATAAAAGAAAATGTTCTGAACATATTTATATTGTATGATTCTAGGTCAGCTTGTTCTTTCAAATCATCTGACCTACTATTTAGTTTTTAATATTTCAAGTAGTATGAGAATTTATATAAGATACATGACTGAAGTGTATGATCAAACCATTCTCAGATACAAGCTTATAAAACAAAATTTTATTGTGTGTGTGTGTGTGTGTGTATATATATATATAATATATTATATATATATATATATATAATATATATATATATATATATAATATATATATATATATATATATAATATTACACATACATACATATACACACACACGAGAATACAGTTATATAAAAATACCATCATTTTCAAAAAAAAAAAAAATTGATTTTAAAAGAAATGTCATAACTAGACTGCTTCAGTTCCAGTGATCTTTTGAAAAAGATTTTATCTCGAAATTCAAGAATTAAATACAGGTTAACACACAACATCATTGTTACCGTATTATTATTTTTTCTTTACACTTGCATTGTGATAGCCTTCAAAAATCAACCTCCAAACTAATATATACACAAAGCTTCAAGCAAATTATAAAACTCATATATATATATAAAATCTCTTTTCAAAAGATCACTGGAACTGAAGCAGTCTAGTTATGACATTCTTTTTTTAAATTAATTTTTTTTTTGTTGAAAAATGATGGTATTTTTTATATAACTGTATTCTCGTGTGTGTGTGTATTATGTATATATATCTATATCTATATATAATATATATATATACACACACACATAAGCTGGGTCAAAAAAGTAAGAAAAAAAAAGGATGACTTCATTTTGATGTTGATGCTTAAACGTTTCAGTTTATGTTAAACCCTCCTCAGGGCAAAATAATAGAAAATAAAAAGATTTTTTGTTCAAAGGGTGGTGGATGTTTTTAAATGATTTGAGTTGGAAATGCGTATGGAGAAAAATGCTCATAACTGTTTATTGATCAGCGTTCATTTTGAAAGTTCAAGATGTGTTTGGTACACGAGAAGACGAAAGTCAAGACATGATTGGTACACATGAATATATTGAATATACTTAATGTATTTAGGATAAAAGGACAAAAATCTTGGAAAATGTTTTATTTTAAACAAGTTTACTTTTCTTTGAAATTGAACAAACTAATTTCAGTTGAGCATCCTATTATGATGTGGGGTGTCCCCATGGCAGAGAGATTAACCTGCTTGACTGCAACATTAGAGTAAGCAAGTTCAAGCTCTAGTCATGCGCTTATGTTCATTTTCAGACTAATACCCTTGGGAAAGGTATGAATTCCCTCATCCCCTATCTATGGGTTAAATGGTACCATTACTATTCTTCTACAAGAATGGCTTTGGCATTGAATAACCTAATGAAGGTTTCAACCAAACTATCATGGTGTAATACTTAGCAAGCTAGTCTTGTAGATCCATTAGTACTGAATAGCGAATTTGATCCTCACTGGATGCTCCATACTTGTGACCTTGTTTCCCATCCTACCTATGGCAAATGGATTGGATAAATACCTGCTTATGAGTTCAGTTCCTATTTAGGATATGTGACCTATTTAATTTTAATCCAATAAAGTAGGCAAGCGTTTTCTCAATTCTGTTTTATATCTAAAGTAATTAAAAAAAAAAATAGAATGAATCAATCTAATTAAGAATTAAGAAAATCAAGTCATAATTAATTATGCTTGATTTTCTTAATTATTTTATTTAGTGGATGAGGAATTTTATACTCATTTAATTTCTCTTTTTCCATAAATTTGTCTTGAGATAAAAAGTAAGAATTAATATTTCATCTTATTTGAATATTGGATAGAGGCAATAAAGAATGACCAGATTTCTTATTATTTCTTATCTTGTTTTTTTTTTTTTTTTTTTTTTTTTTTTTTTTCCAGTAGAAAATGTACTCATTTTATATTAATGTTGATATTCTCAACATTCTCATTTAGTATAATCTTTATTTGCCTCTATTCGTACAATGGTTAGTTTATTTGGAGAGATTTAACGGAATCATAAAGCCAGCTGTTTTGTATTTTTTAAGAAAAGAAATCTCACTTCTGTGTGTGTTTGTGGTTTAATTCTTCTTTATTTTCCCTGTTTTTTTTCCAGGTCTCCTTGGAGTAATATGTATGACCCTCCCCTTGAAGATGGTACTGTACCTTCGGATAGGCTGAGGAAGTTAGAAATCAATGCCAATGCAGCTTTTGACCAGTATCGAGAAATGTGAGTTATCTTTATTCTTAACTCTCGCCCCACCCCCTCCCAATGTTATAAGGGATATTTGATAGTTTCAGAGGATACTGATTTTTATTACTTTTAAACAACCCTAGAAATTCAAGATATAATAATAATTTTGTTTATCAAGTTTAAAAAAATAACAATTGACAAAAGAACATCTTTTTTTGTTAGAAGAAAAAATCTTCTTTTTTTTCTTAGTGACTTTAAAAAAAAATTTTTTTAAATTTTACCCCAAGATTATTCATCATTTTCATTTTAATACTACATGTATACACATATACAGTATAAATTTAAATAAATAACATCACTTTGAACTTAATACCCTTTTAAATACTTACTATGTATTATTACATATAAAAAATAGAATGTTTATTTACATCTTTTTTTTTTTTTTTTTTTTTTTTTTTTTAAACAAAGCCTGTCCATCTGGCGTGTTTTGTTACTGTTTTAATACTATATCGTAAGATCGTTTTTTTTTCTCAAAAATTGAAAGTTTAACAAAAAATCCTGACGGTTAACCCTCATCCAAATGTCACACATTATATAACAAAATAATCCTGAGACTTATTTTTTATTAAGGATATAGTCCTCTTTTTTTGCTCTTATACTATTTGAAGGAACCTGTGTCAACTTTCATTGGTTGTGGTTTCACTTCCGAAGGTTGATGAAGAAATAACAACCTACACAATGTAGTTTACGCTCTCTTCTAATTAAGTGTACAATTTCAAGAATATTGATTAAAAATTACCATCTTTGAATTTGCAAAGCAAACTAACGACTAAAATTTAACCTCAGAAAAAATCCATATTTTGTGTTTTCGGCTGTTCGAAGAAAAATAATTTTTTAAATCGCTATAAAAAAATAATTAAACGGATAAAAACATAGAAATTACATATTTAGAAAGATTATTTTCTTTCCAACCATATATATATATATACCAACCCCTCTGCATGAGCAGGTGTAACACAAGGTCAGTTTCTTAAGCAGAGTTTAACAAGTTTGAATTCAGTTTTCTTTTCCTAGAGTGGTTACCTAGTCATGGTTAAAGAGCCCAGTCTGCCCTGCTATTTACATGACTGGAGGGGGAATTGGATTCATACCTTTCCCAACCATATACGTATTTTTAAGATTGGATCAGAAATAGTTGAGAAATTGCGAATTAAATGGATTATGGTTCAAATTTGTCAATGTTCAGAGATTTCAGTGAAAGTGCTGTTAATGCTACATAAATATAATATTAGAAATTAGATCTGACAATTAAAAATATAACTATTTTTAAATTTTGTATCAACAAGTTACTAACACTAATAGTATAGTGTCCTGGATATGACGTTAAACTGCATCTGATGGTGAGTTTCTACTTTTGGAGCTCTGGGGAGTGTGGAGTACCCCTTCATTGCCGTTACTCCCAGGTCCACTTTGACCTGGATTGGTAGTACCTGTTAGGTCCCATCTATGGATTAAATAGAAAAAAAAGAAATGAGTTTAAAGAATTGTTTTAAAAAAGATTGAGTTTAGATTTTAAAAAATTGAATACCCATCAAGAATGAATAAAACAAAAACGTCTTTGGCATGAATTAACCCAACAAGGGTTGACATGCTGTAAAATCCAACCAATCAATAGTATAATCAAAAACTGAAATATCTCAATGGATAAAAATATCAATTCAATAATACTTTCTATTATTGAATGGTAAAAAAAAAAAATGTATAAAAATATTTTGCATAGCTTTTAGACCTTTTTGTTATATCTTTTGATACCAGAAAAGATATTGAACCATTCTTTTTACATATATATGCAATGGGAGTAAATATGGAAATAAATCCGACAATATTAAGAAATTTGAAAAGACAAGTGTTCCAAAATAAGATGAATTTATTTATCAACGCTTAAATGTTTCGGTTTCATTAAACCTTCATCAGGATGTATTATGGGGTGAAGAAATTGATGGATGTTTTATAGATGACAGGAGATAAAAAAATCTTTATAAAATTTTTTTTGTTGTGTAACCGTTACACAACAAAAAAAATTTTTATAAAGATCTTTTTATTTTATCTCCTGTCATCTATAAAACATCCATCAATTTCTTCACCCCATAATACATCCTGATGAAGGTTTAATGAAACCGAAACGTTTAAGCATCAATAAATAAATTCATCTTATTTTTGGAACACTTGTTTTTTTCAAATTTCTTAATATATATCCAATGCATATGTAAAAGCATAATGAGAATTTTAGTAATATTGATTGTGTAATTGAATGTACCTGACGTTGTTTTCTCTATTTTCATTCATAAATTTTTTTCCTTCATTCACCAATCCTATCCTGAATCAATATCATATCGAAATCTATTCACTTAATTTAAAACTATGTAACCCAGTAATACCTGTTTCATAGTCAGATCATCGGTGACTAAATTTCTAACTCCACAGATTTTGTCTGGTAAGGAGGGTGGCTAGACACTCTGCAGAATGAAAACAAGACCTGTAAAAGGGTGGAGGAAGCTCTTTGTTCAATGGTCCTACCACTCCTCATCGCAGTAGGACCATATAAACTTGTTAGTGTCAGAGCCATGCCATCGGGTCACCCAAGGTGGACAGGTCTGGCACCCAGTGGTATTAGGGCCACAACCTGGCCAAAGAGGCTCTGGCAAAAATCCAAAGGGCGTGTCCATCATAAGTAATCAACGGCTTTTGGTGTGCTTGTCACTGCGTATGTGGAAAATCTGTGGCAAACAAGGGCATCTCCTTCCCCTGACCGGGATATGCATGTGGGGGTCGGGGACTGCTTGTGAATTTCCTATTCCTTTGTTACTCCTTCCATGAATTCACCGACAGCTCAACCGACCCAGGGTGAATGCGCTCACAAGAACAGAAAATGGATTTCAAACTAACACCCCATTCGTTTCCCTAATTTATCAGTTGTATCTAGCATTAGTTGTAATTTCTAGAAATGAACTTGAAACCTTTTTATATATTTAATTGTCTGTTATGTTAATAACTGTTTTTTAAAAAAAATTTTTTAAAAAGTTCTTACCAATATAAGTAGACCTATTAAGTTTGTTAATAATGTAAATTTGTTTGTTTCTCAGGTATTTTGAAGGCGGTGTGTCTTCAGTCTACCTCTGGGATTTGGATCATGGTTTTGCTGGTGTTGTGTTGATTAAAAAAGCTGGGGATGGTTCTAAGAAGATTAAAGGTTGCTGGGATTCCATACATGTAATGGAAGTACAAGTAAGTATCAAATCAATAAGACACGTTTTTAAACACTCCATACTTTCAATTTAATCAATTTTCTTATACATATATATACACACACACACACACATATATATGGGATTGCTGTGATCAATTTCGGTTGAATTATGTTACACAATTTCGAAAGAAAAATAACCGCTAAACAATGCCAAATCCTTTGACATCCATTTTTACTCACAATTGCTTGATTTCACTTTTCCACACACAGTCATCATACCTTGATAAAGGGTGAAGGTTCATCCAAAATATTGGAATAAATCGAACAAGGGACAGAACAACAGCTGGATATTGAAACTCTTTTTTTGTTCTGTTTTTGTTCACTTGTTCATTTCCATGCTTCATAATACCCCCCCCCAAAAAAAAACGTTATACGCGAATGGAAAACTGCTGTGATTTCAGCTGTTTATCTTATATTCTTTTTATGGAAAAATAGACAAATAAATATTAAACATTGAGTAAAGATTTTATTTTCTGGTATTGAGTTCCTTTGTCATTCTATAGATCACTTTAATTGTTATTGAATTATTACTAAAATTACTCCCAACCCTTTTGCCCTTATGGATCCTCACAGGATGTGTTGATCCAGACACTCTGAAAAGAAAAATTTAATGTCTCCTTTTTAAAATACTAAATGAAAAAAAAAATTTTATGCTGTTAATTAAATTTTGAATATACATCAAATCTTCATTATTTTTGCTCAAAAAGAAAGATCTGCTGATAATGAATGTGTATGTATGTGTGTGTGTATATATATATAAATATATATATATATATATATATATATATATATATATATATATATATATAATTTACTTTGCTGTTAATTGTTTTATTTTCATAGTTTCCTGCGGATATACACATATGCATACATACACACAACTGCCCTTTATATATGGATAGATAGATAGATAGATTATAAACTTGATTTTCACCTCCTGAATTGTCATTAGAAAAAAAAAATGAATATATTAACTTTTTATATGTATTTACCCAACTGAAAGACTCTCATACTATATTACTCTTATTGTTTTTTTCCATAACTCACCAAAATTAAACATTAATTTTTGAATTCTACACTACATTACAAAATGAATAGGCTACCATTAAATATAAATCTTTTACACTACATTACAAAATGAATAGGCTCACCATTAAATTTAAATCTTTTACACTACATTACAAAATGAATAAGCTAACCATTAAATTTAAATCTTTTACACTACATTACAAAATGAATAACATTAAATTTAAATCTTTTACACTACATTACAAAATGAATAGGCTCACCATTAAATTTAAATCTTTTACACTACATTACAAAATGAATAGGCTCACCATTAAATTTAAATCTTTTACACTACATTACAAAATGAATAGGCTCACCATTAAATTTAAATCTTTTACACTACATTACAAAATGAATAAGCTAACCATGAAATACTACATTTGTTATGGTAGCTCAGTTGGTAGAGCATCCACCTTGGAACCACATGCTTCTGGGTTCAATACTGGCCCTTGCCAACTTAGCACATGAGTAGCACAGTTGGATCTGTGTGGTAAATTGGGGAGTTGATTGTAGGTGTGGCACTCCACCTTAGACGCAAAATCAATCACTTTGTCTAGTGCTAGTGAAAATGGCCACTCTGCCAACTTACTACTAGCAAAAAAATGCACCCTCTGTGCTCAAGTATTTGTTTTAATATAATTAGATATTATATTGAATTAGAAAGACTAATGAAATTAAATACGAACACAAAAACATTACTTATTTTTACTTTATTCTAATTGATTTCCATATAAAATTATACGTAAGATTACTTTTAATACATTTGAGAATAAAACAATATTAGAAATCAATAACACCAAGTAATTATTTATTAGAACCGTATGAAATTATTCACACCATATACTATGAAAACATTTATTTCTTAATGATATTAAACACATTAATAATATGGGCTGTTTTGAGCAAATCTATCTCAGCTAGACCTTAATAGAGACATTGTTAATAAATAAGATGCTAATTAAGATTAAATAATGATTATTTAATAATAGGTAAATAAATAAGGTAATTGTGACGGTGGTGGTGACATAGTTTCGGTTACAGATACACACAATCTCCATTATAATATTATATTATATATATTGCAAGAGAAAATTTGACAATTTTAAATACGACATAAATAACTAAGGAATTGTGACAATGGTGGTGACAGTTTCGGTTACAGATACACACACACAATCTTCATTATAATAAGATATTGCAAGAGAAAATTTGACGATTTTAAATAATTGTTTTATCTTAAAATATTTCTTATGACTTATTAAATTTCTTTTTTTGTTGATTTCAGGAAAAATCAAGCGGTAAAACAGCACATTACAAGTTAACTTCCACCGTAATGCTGTGGCTGCTGACCACAAAAGAAGGTTCTGGAACCATGAACTTGGGGGGCAGTCTCACTAGACAGGTAAGAATTAAACAATTCTATTAAAACTGGTTTAGCAAGTCGATAGAGCACCCGCCTAGGAATTGCAAGGTTCCTGGTTCAATATCGGTCCCTGCCAACTTGGCATGTGAGTAGCACAAATTAGGTCAACTGATCTGTGCGGTAAAGTAGGGAGCTGACAGTAGGTGTGGTGCTCCACCTCAGCAAAAACAATCTCCCTAATCTAATGCTAGCGAAAAGGGGATAACTCCCTCATTGTCTGGATGATACTGACAATAGGCCACTCTAATAACTCTACTTTTTACTTATTAAAGCCGATCTTATGATTTTATCTTATCAAAGAGATCAGATTTCTATATTATTGATAATCTGTTTATAGCAATCTATACCTTTCCTATACGTATATTGACATCGCTTTCTGCAGATGATATTACTACCTAGATATGTGGGACTTTGACACCATTAGGCACCCCAGCCCAAAAAAGGAACTGAATTTTGCTTATCACCTGTTGTTAGTAAACAAAACAGCCGGACAATAAAAACCAGTAACATTTTTATACTAAAATAGTTTTTGATTTTAATAAAAAAAAAAAATTGTTATTTCATGTTGTTGTCGTTAGTCTGTTTATCACTGGTATCTTGCACTTTTTAGCAGGATGCCTTTTTCTTTGATGAGATCTAGTGATGTCGCTGTAGCCATGTAAGTGCTACTATATGGCTGTACCACTTGGACTCTAACAAAATACTTAGAGAAAAAGTTTGATGGCAACTACACAAGGATGCTGCATGCTGTTGAATAAATCTTTAGACTTTTTCACCGTTTGGCTGATACGAACAATAAGACATTCTACAGACTTTACTATATTTTATTATTTGCACTAGCAAAAAAAACAAAAAAAACACCCTCCGGGCAGTGTAAAAATAAATTTTTGAAAGATATTGTCTGAGGTGAGTGGGAAAATTAAATAAAATAAAATTTAATATTTTTTAAAGATTAATTACTTGCTTAAAAAGCATATTCACTCTACTCCTCTGGGATATTTGTTATGTTTTACGACAGTAGGGACCTCCAAAACGTTTCTAAAAACTTTCTGATTTAATTATTCAGATTCTTATCTTTAAAGAAAAACTTTAAAATCATACAAGTAAAATATATTTTGTTCGGATTTCATAAAATTAGATGGGGTGGGGTCAACCTAGTAACAAAAATTTTAGTTTCCCCTAATATATTTTAGGAGATAACTATTTTAAACATGAATTCATCTCAAGGTAAATAAGTATCGACATTTCTGTGAAAATTTGACTATTAATTAATTTTTCATATAATTTTTTTAATTTTTATGTAGTAATGATACTGACTATAAATTAAATACTTATTGATAAACTTGCTTAATTCCTGAAATGACTTTGATGTAAGCTGTAACATAGTTTTAGTTACAAATAGACCAAATCTCTATTATTAATAGAGATATTTTCCATCTATTTATGTTTGTTTATTTTCATTATTATAAGTTCTTTATAAGTTTTAAATGACTTATTTTTTTCTGTTTGGTTTTCCAGATAGAAATGGATGCCCCTGTAGGTGAATCTTCACCTCATATTGTGAATATAGGCAAAATGATTGAGGTAAGTGGTTTTTATTTTTTTATTTTTTTATTTTTTAAAGCTTTTTCAATTTTATCTACTATTTTATTTTTTTTTATTTTTAAGATGCTTGTTGCTTTGTTCTCTAAAACCTAAAGAGTTATCTTCTCTTTAGTTGTTGTTTATTCAAAGCGAGAACAAGAAAGTGATACCTATCAGCTGGCAATCTAAAAAGTTGGACAGAGTTACAAAAAGTCCATTAGCATCTGAAACTTTGGCATTAAGTGAGGCAGCAGATTCAGGATTCTTCATTTCTTCTTTGGTGCAAGAAACTTTTGGTATGGCTGTACTACCACCAGTACGATGCTATACAAACAATGTATCACTAACTAGTGCTTTAGGCACTACAAATATCTTTAGTGATAGAAGATTGAGAGTGAACATGACAAGATTGAGGGAAATGGTGTCAGGGGGGTAAATTGAGGTATTTTAGGGTAGATGGGAAACTACAACTGGCAGATCCCTTGACCAAAAGAGGAGCATCTATGCTAAAATTGCTAGAGGTACTTGATACATCCCAACTTAAAAAAAAAGAAAAAAAAAAGAGCTGCAGTGTAGATTATGAGTTATTTCCCTTGGACTGTTTCACTAGAAGGAACTCTTTAGCAAAAGAGGAAGAAAGTTATTTGGCAACAGACTACATATACGACAATCGTCCACCATTAGAGTGACTGCCTTTCAACAGATTGGTCTAAAGGTGGTAAAGCACAGATGATACCAGCAAAGAGACACCTTTCCCCAAAGATAGAAATTACAGTTAATAGTTAGTAATGAATTGAATTTAATCTTTACTTAATAAACTATCATTTCAGTCTGTTGTTGTAAGGACAGACACAAGAGAAAATAAATTTCAGTCCTTTTGTAATATAGGTGCGGTGATGCTGATAGCTTGGGACACATGGATTTGATTTGAATGAGTCCCCGGGAAATTTGATGGGTCCCAACTAAAGTTTCTTAATAAATTGTAGGTTTTTTTTTATTTATGAACAACTAAAGCCGTCTAACCCCTACCTTATATCCCATACAGTGTAATTTGTTTCCAAGAAAATATTGAAATGTATTTACAGTTAGCTGGAAATGGTGGGGAAGAAAAAAAAGAAAAAAAAAAACACTGGGATGCTTCTAAAATTATTTGATAACTAGCAAGACCTGTGGATATACCACAGTAAGATGATTTAATTATTACAACATTTAATGTTTACTTAAGAGCTATTGCAATAGTTCAATATGTAAAACGTATAATAATAATCTTGATTTATCTCTCTCTCTCTCTCTCACTTAAGCAACACCAGATAATCAGGATTTCCATTTTTGTATTTCATCTTGTCCGATTTGACTCATTTTTAACCATAAGGTGTTGCCAGATGAAAATGGTTGTACAATTTAGGAACACGAGCATTTATATATAGATTGAATTTTTGTCAGACATTTTTCAGTATGTGATTTCTTTCTCACTCTCTCTCTTTTTCTCACTCTCTCTCTTTATTTCTTTTTTTTCACTTGTTTTTGTTTTTTCTCTTTTCAGGACATGGAGAACAAAATTAGAAATACGCTTAATGAAATTTATTTTGGCAAGACAAGGGACATTGTAAATGGTCTGAGGTCGGTGATGCCTCTTCAAGATTATAAGCATGTTGAAGCTTTACGTAATGACTTAGTTATGGCCCTACAGAAACGTCCACAGGCTCAATGATGATGATCATGAGGATGATGATGATGATGATAGAGGATTGCAGCAGTTTCAATCTACTTCCACACATACACACATTTAAAAAAGAAACAACAAAAACAACAAAAAAAATTATTTCTTTTTTTTTTTTTTTTTTTTTTTTTTTTTTTTTTAAATTAATTTTTTTTTATCTTTGATCTTTGAAGAGTTAAAAAGAAAGAAAAATGTCTACCATTTTTATGGACAGGCTTTTACGAATCAGATCAGAAAATTTACAGTATCATTTCAGTTTTTTTAATTTTATTTTTAAATGATTTTTTTTTTTTTTTTTTTTTTTTTTTTTCATGAAAAGTAAAATTCTTTTCTTACTTCAAAGAAAAAAAGAAAAAAAGAAACATAACTTTTACCTACAAAAGAAAACATGTTTTTTGTGTGCATATTAATAAACACACATTTATATGTATGTTAATATGCACACATACATTTAATGCCATATATATATATATATATATATATATATATATATATATATATATATATAACATTAAATTTGATGTCCCCCACAATTTTTTTCCTCAATAACCTCCTAATCTTAATTCCATCTTTCAATTAAAAAAACAAAGAAAGCCCAAAATAAAAACAAAAAATGGAGCAGGACGTTTTAAGAAGCAAAATAAAAACAAATAAAAAAAAAAAGTGAAAAATTTTTTTTCCCTTTTTAATCGGTCTGGGTGTAAATGTATGAAAGATTTGCAATAACTGTATATTTGAAAATGATGGAATCTTGCCCCCCGCCCCAGCCCCCTGCTCTCCCCCGCCCCCCCGGACATGACTGCTTTAGCTTAAAGAATGAATAATTGTCAGATGGCATGTCATAGGCCTATTGAGTTAGGGTCCAGCAGCGTTATTATTACAATTATTACTTCTCTTATTATTTTTGACTGGACAGGCAAAAGTACGGCCAGGTTCGATCCTAGTGTGTTCTCTATGGCCAGTGTTTTGAAAAACTATTGGCTATTGGCAACAAAGTTTATTTTTACCTTTTTTCTTGCTGATGTGTTCTTCAAAAATAAAAAATTTGGAAAAAAAAAAAAAATTCATTTATAATAAATAAATAAAATATAATAACAATGAATAATAATTGAATAAATAATTAACATTTAAAAATTGGGATTTTTTTTTTTTTTTTTTTTTTTTTTTCCTCCTCTCGAATTTGCACATATATACAGACTCTTTGCTTACATGTCTGTTATTTTTCTGAGACAGCTTTCATCACCCCAGACTGTGTAGCCATTTGAGGTGTATTAATCCAGAAGAGCCACCATCACATCACTACAATTATTGATAAATCATTTGGAAGGCAGTTTTCTTGCAAAAAAAAAAAAAAAAAAAAAAAAAAAAAGCCTCCAAATAGTTTCGCTCTTTTACTTTTCTTTCCCTTGCCCCCCCACACCTTTTTCACTTTATGAAAAAAAATTAAAACTAAAAAAAAAAAACTAAAAAAAATAAAGCCATTTTATGGCTTGTGTAGGTCTTTGATGACTGCAATTCTTTTACAATTTACTTTCTGCCTCTTTTCCAAAAAAAAAAAAAAAAAAATTGTATTCTTTTGGAATAAAAAAGAAAAAATGAAAAAAAAAAATAAAGGTAAAAAAAAAGAGAGAAAAAAAAACGTAAAATTTCTCTGCTTTTATATTTGGTAAGGCTGAAATATCTCTCTTAATTTTTATTTAAATCCTCTGTAATTATGTTTACTAGTGGGACCCGTGGATATATCGTGGTACAATATTATTACAATGTTTCATATGTAAACTTAAGAGCTATTGCAAATAGTTCAATATGTAAAAAGTATATTAATCATTCTCTCTGTCTCTCTCATACTTTTGCTCTTTCTCTTTTTCATTATATTTACTTTCTTGTTCTTTCTGATGTATTTCCAGCCCCCCTCTCTCTCTCTCTCTCTCTCTCTCTCTCTCTCGACTTTCTTCCCAATCAAAACAGAATGGTTCATTATTCATCTGAGGGAGTGACAGGGCATGATACAAGTGTATTAATATATAGATGACTGCTTTCAATTTTTTTTGTTCTCTTTTCTCTTCTATGCCCTTTATATTACCTTTCTGTGTGTGTGTATGTGTATGTATATAAATGTAGATGATGTATGTAAGTTGAAAATGGAAGCGAATCCGATGGTATGTTGAAAGGAAAATTAAACAAAGGAAAGAAAATGCCGAATGGATAAAGTAGGTTTTATTTTACTGACATGTGTTTCAAAGCGGTTAAAATACGAAGAATCTTTTAAATGTTTGAAAAAATAATTTTTTTGAAATTCTCCGTATTTTAACCGCTTTGAATTAAAACACCAAAATATTTATTCTGACGAAGGCCGTTATTCCTTGTATACTAAAAGATTTTGTAGTTTTCTATTTCATTTTGTATTTAAAATAATAATAGTTCATGTGTGCATGGATAAACTCCCGGCCAAAACACGTGTCAGTAACATAAAATCTATTTTATCCATTCAGCATTTTCTTTCCTTTGTTTTGTTTATTTTTCCTTTCAACATATAATATATATATATATATATATTATATATATATATATATATATATATATGGGGATGCAAAAGTAGGTATACAGTTATAAAAAACATACAATACTCATTGCATTCATTAAACAAATGTTACATATACATAACATTAATGTAATAACATGTTCATTATTAGTCATAATTAATTATGGCTAATGACACCAAAGTTTTACAAAATGAGGACACTTAAGATAATATGCTCCTAATTTCATCCGTGTAATACTGTTGTATACCTACTTTTGCACCCCCTGTATGTATATATATATATGATAAGTTGTAAACAAGGTATGTTTGGAATGGCTTTTTTGCCGACAATTTTTTGGAGAATATGTGCTTAATTGGAGTTGTACCCTGCCTAATTCATTATTAATTAATTAATTTTCAAAATTAGGTACGACTCCAATTAAGCACATATTCTCCAAAATATATATATATATATATATATATATAATTTCACTGACAATTATTCCCTAAAAGACTTTCTCAACAATCAATTTTAGATTGAAATGAGAGGCTTGGAACTGAAAAACATGACATGAATGTTCATCAGTCTTTTTTATGTGATGGCAGTCTTTTATAAGACTAAAACTATGTTACTGTTTGCATCCCGATATTCTCAGGAATTGCATAAGTTTATCAATGAGTATTTAATTTATATCATTGTCAAAATCATTGATACATTATGAGACTAATAAAAGTATATCGCAGTAAGTATAAAAGTTTTAATGTAATAAAATATATTAAATTAAAAAATCTAATGAAATTAAACAAGAATCCATATAAAAAGATTACTTATTTTAATTGGTTTCGATATAAAATCATTCATAGATTTGATTTTAATACTGTGGAGAATAAAACAATAATATTAGAGATCAATAACACCAAGTAATTATTTATTAAACCTGGTTTTGTTAAATTAACCACACCATATAGTATGTTAAATGCACTAATAACATTGGCTGTTTTGAGGCAAATGTAATTCGGATTTTCATAGAGACATCGTTATTAAATAAGATTTATTCTATGTATTAATGATTTTGACTATAAATTAAATACTCATTGATAAACTTACACAATTCCTGAGGGTATTGAGATGTAAGTAGTGATGTAGTTTCAGTTAAATAAATAGATACTGAATTTCCATTATAATAAGATTTCTGAGATGATTCTTCCTTTTATTTATATTAAAGTTTATTGAAATAAAATAGAATGTTCTGTCTGTTGGATTGATAGTGATATAATGTGATTTTTAGTTGAATGATGCAAAACGAAATTGTTTGTATCTAAATTCGTGCCCATTGTTTGAAACAATGAGTTAAGGAATTCCGAAACTGAATATCTTGGTTCATATTTTTTCTAGTGGACTTTTCATTGCAATTATTTATGACCATTTTTGGTAAACATCTATTTGAATTTGCAAAAGTATGCCCCCGCCCCTAGTTTTGATGTAATAAAATATTATATTAAATTAGAAAGACTAACGAAACTAAATAAGAATGATATATTTGGGTTAAGGTAGCGTGGACACGGAGTCAACACGTGGTTACTGACAGTTTTTCGCCTATGCGATCTTCAGATCAAATTTCTTCTTCTGAAGATCGCATAGGTGAGTAACCAGATGTTGACTCCATGTCCACACTATCTTAACTCAAATATAAATGCTCTATCAATGATATTGAGCACTGTGCTTAAAAATGTAGCACCTATATTATCTACAAAATATTAATAAGAACGAATATAAAAGTATTACACTTAGTTTAATGTTATTTTGATTGATTTCTATATAAAATTATATATAGGATTATTTTTAATGTTTGAGAATAACATTGTAGTATTAGAAATCAGTAACAGCAAATAATTATTTAATAAACCCAGTTTTGTTAAAACCATTATGCAAATTATTTCCACCATATACTATGTAAATCTTTATTTCTTACAGATATACAACACATATTTCAGGATT
The DNA here is from genome assembly GCA_023376005.1 of Doryteuthis pealeii. Lineage (NCBI taxonomy): Eukaryota > Metazoa > Mollusca > Cephalopoda > Myopsida > Loliginidae > Doryteuthis > Doryteuthis pealeii. The sequence goes on along the minus strand of CM042160.1, from coordinate 69,065,181 downwards.
TTAAGTGTATCAATAACATGGGCCTGTGGGTCTGGTGGCTTTGGTCACTGGACTATTAATGTAAATTAATGGCATTATCCCAGGAGGCTATCCCACCAGGCAACACCTGCCCCCTTGATTTAAAGGGGCAGAGCTGGGTTTATTGCTCAGTGGCTGAGGTGCCTCCCTTGAGGGGGAATGCTGATGGGATTTACACATTTTTTTGCACTTGCCATCCCATGAGCTTCAGTTCTTGGGTGACCCCACATTAAACGACCTTGTGTCACACCTGCATACATGGGATGTGAGGTAAATAACTTAGATTTGCCGCAAAACTGCCCATATTACTAACTCGAGTAGACTTTAATAAAGACCTTGTTAATAAATAAGATGCTAATTAAAATTAAATAATAACTATTTCATAATTGTTAAGAATATAACTTGAATAACTAAGGAAATTGTGACGTCGGTGGTGACATATTTTTGGTTACAGACAGAGAGTTACATAACTTCATTATGATAAGATATGTTTAGTTGCTATGGTTTCTATAGAGTTTATCTATTCCTTTTTAGGGTTCTTTGTAGCTTGTAAACATTAATCATATTAGACCAGTAGTTCTAATATAGTTATTTACTAAGCTTAGTTTAGATGTGGCACAAGGCCAGAAGTATTGGGCGCCCAGTGAGAATCGAGCTCACTAACATTGGTTTGATTTGGTTTGTTTTATTTTACGGCATATCAACTTCAGTGGGTCATTTAATGCCGATAAAGTTTTGAAATAAATCAATTCTTAATGGATAATACAATTTTTTTATAAATACATTTTTCTATTTAACCCATAGATGGGACCCTAATAGGTACTACCACTCTGGGTCAGAGTGGACCAGGGAGCAATGGTGATGAATGGGGTGCACCACATTCCCCAAACCTCCAAAACTGGAACCTCACCATCAGATAGAGTTTAACGTCATTCCCAGGACATGTAGACCCGCAGCCACCGCCTTCTAGCACCCATATGATAAAAAAGGGGTTGGGGCACTAACATTGGTTTGTGAATCTAGCTTGCTAACCATTAGACCACATGAGGTACCCTCTTTTTTTACTAAGCTTAGCTTAGATGTAGCACAAGGCCAGAAGTATGGGGTGCCCAGTGAGAATCAAACTCACTAACAATAGTCTGCAAAGTGAGCTTGCTAACCATTACACCATTTGAGGTAGTTCTAATATAGGTAACCATCTTTGGTCAGTAGATGCAAATTCATAATGCTTTCTGCTAATTCCTGGATGTCTCAAGTGAAATTGTTGAAATCCTAAATTTCTTCATTTTAAAAAAAAATTCTTACTTTAAATCTGTTTCAACACTGTTTTATTTTTGTTTTTGGTTTGTTTTACGGCATATCAACCTTGGTGGGTCATTTGAAGCCAACAAAGTTTTGAAATAAACTCATACTTAATGGATACCCAATTTAAAAAACAAAACATTTTTCTATTTAATCCATAGATAGAACCCTAACAGGTAATACCACTCCGGGTCAAAGTGGACCAGGGAGCAATGATGATGAAGGAGTGCTCCACATTCCCCAGACCTCTAGAACTGGAACCTTACCATCAGTTAGAGTTTAACGTCATTCCCAAGACATGAAGACCCTCAGCCACTGCCTTCTAGAAATATGATAAAAAGGGTTAGGGATTGCCATAAGGGCAACAAGGTTGGGACAATCATATAGGTGCTAGGGCTTGACATGTCTAGCCTAAGTAAGGGCCAAAGTGGAGTATTGCATGTCATAGACTGCTCAGCCACCAGGATTCCATTCTTGACCATCACGGGTCGCCACCCACAGGTAGCCCCATTGAGGGGAGGGGGGAACTTACCCCTGTGCCGAGGTGCTGTTGGTGTATTTTAAAACACCAGCTGACTGGATACCTTGACATGAGTGATCAAATTTAAGAGTTTTCTGAGTTAGAAGCTGTCATTTGGGTAATCTGAACATTAGCTACATAAATGAGAGTAATATCCCCTTGTTTGTTTCACTTTGAGGAAGCCTTATGTTTAGGTCGGCCATTTTCATTTCATCATAAATCTACACTGAAAATACGAATTTGTTGTAATCGATACAACTGCATGTTTTAACATGAAAATATCCTAAAATGTGTTCTTAATTGTGCTTGCGCATTATTTTAAATGAACTCAATTGTCATTAAGGTTTTCTCAAAATGAAACAAACAAGGGGAGCTTACTCTCATTTATGTAGCTAATGTTCAGATTACCCCAAACAAAATGTACCAATTAAAAACATAATTACAAGAGTTTTTTTTTTTTTTTTTGCTTGAAGCATTGTATTTATATTGGTTCAATGGTTGGTTTTGAAGGCTGTCACAATGCAAGTGTAAAGAACGATGAGGTAACTATTGTTTACCTTTGATTTAATTTCTTAATATTTTGGGATAAAGATCCCTTCGTCAGAAGTTCTGCAGTTGTTACGTTGTTGAATGCTACTAAGACATTGTTGGACAAAACACACACACACATGCGGAGAATTTGGAAGAAGATATCACCAGGTATCCAACAGAATTGACAAATACTAGCAACAAAGCAACAACTGCAGAACTTAGCTTTCAGAAATCTTCTGATGAAGGGATCTTTATCCTGAAATATTAAGAATAAATCAAAGGTAAACTAACAACATCATAGTTACCTGATTATTCTTACACTTGCATTATGATAACCTTCAAAACCAAACACCAAATAATAATTACATCCATTTCATGCACCAAATAATTCATTCACTTGAAAAAAAACTTTTATTAACAAATTATAAGTGTCTATATTAATAGAACGTTTGAAAGTTTGTCAACACTTTGGCTAGAAAGTGTCTAGCGTTATGAATTCTATCCTGATTTTTGAATTTCATTTACTTCAAGTGATAATTCAGTAAAAAGAAACCTTTTCATATTGAAAAGGAATTCAATTCTTTTTTAATCCATCATGTTAAGTGATGACACTGGAATGTAAAAGCCATCTGAATTTTGTGGTTGAAAGACAGGAGAAAAGAAAAATGGTTAAAAAAACAGTTATTTCATCTAAGAAATTTCAACAATGTCCTCCTCATCTAACTTTTTCTATACTCATTTTGTCAGAGTCTAAATGGTGCTGCCATACAGTAGTACTGGCACTTTATCAGAGAGATCAGATTTCCATATCAATAATTTAACTAACTCTAACTCTCTCTCTTGCTCTCTCTCTCTCACTCATGTGTATATATATATATATATATATATATATATATATATATATATATATATGTGTGAATAAAAAGGCCTTAAATACCATGGGTATCGTGGTTATGATGGACCATTTCTACTCGGGGGTATCTAGGGCCTGCTGGATTAATCAAGATATTGATTAATGGCAGTCGGACTGCCATTAATATATGTTAATATATATATATATATATATATATATATAAATTGTCGGATTTATTTCCATATTTACTCCCATATATATACACAGAAAGAAAAAGAGGATAAAAAAGAAACTCTATATTATATGATACCCTGTGTGAGTTATGTTTTTAAAAAATAAAAATGTTGCAAATGTCCTGAAAATAACATTTTTATTGAGGTAGTTTATTAATAATCCCTTAAGAAAACTTTGAAATGTAAACATTTTGATTCTAATTACTTTTCATTGTCTTTTACTGTTTCAAATGAATCTGCTTACTAGCATAAGAATTAAAAGACGGAGATAACAAAAATACAGACTTTATTGTCTGTGCAAACTCAAATAGAAGTAATACAAAACAGGACAGAAGAATATAAATAAGAACTTATACAATGTGTATAGAATAAATGTCCTAATAGGATAAGAACTGTAGATTCTTGTTAGACCATGTTTGGAGGAACAAAAAAAAGGATCTGATTCTCAAAATAGACAAAGCCAGACTGACTGACGCCAAAAATTCAAAACTCCTGCCAACTAATGGACATTCTGAGAGCGGGGGGGAAGGGAAGATTTACAGTAGTAGAGAGCAGAAAAGCAGTGGCCAGTGAACAGGCAAGTCACAAATACCTACTCTCCTTGAACCGAGTGAACAAATACATGTAAGCTTTAACACTAATAAGAATTTGTAAAAAGGAAAATACATTAACCAAGCCACAACTTTGTAACTTGGTCATTTGATACAATTCATAATACGCATATAAAGGACAATTTTTATTACAACTCAAACTTCTTTTTTTATTACTTGTACTGTTTTGCTTGTTTCTTTAATGTTACATTTCACATAAAAATTACCTCCAACCTGTTACGTTTTTAAGGGACATTCTTTGGCTTTAAAGCAGAAGCGATTATCCAGTGGAATTGGATGCTTGATAAAGAATCCCTCGATAATTAATCCTTTGGTTACTAAAGTGTTCTCAGTTACTGGTAGAGAGTTCTTCGATAATGAATCCTTTGGTTACTCTGGTAATTGTATAAGTCCTTCCTGAGTATTGGTAAAGATCCGGCAATTCTATGTCTGTCCTCAAAGAGTGCAATTTGAATTATGACCAATGTGGGGGTGGGGGGTTAAGTATTCTATCAGGCCTGAAGTATTGCTAGTGATTGGTGGCAAAAATAACTCATGGGACCTTGGCTAGTCTATAAATCCAGGTAGGGAATTAGAGCACACCTTATATCCATAATAATTCCAACATACAACAGAATCTTAGTAGGAAGTCTTGAGTCTACAGAATAAAAGAGTGACTGTATATGAGCCATGTGGTCAGGATCTATAAAAGGCTATGTACACCTGTAGGTACAAGCTTGTGGGACAAGCCCCCCCCCTCCAGCATTAATGGACAGAGACGCAATTTGTCTAGTGCATCATTATGGATCCCAGATGAAAGAGAGGCAGATAGCTTCCCAAGCTGAGTTTAAATAGCCATATAGTAATGCCATCTAGTGGCAAATCCTGGTGGCAAGGGAAAATAACCCTTTTCCAATATCAACCTCATCCCCAAAGGGAACACTAGTAATGTTGTTTTTATCTATTATATTCATTACAACAGTTGTGCCACAATCCAAATATGTTGTACATTGTTTTCTTTATCTGCTTATCATAGGACATGTGAATCACCTCCATTTGTATTGAGCTCTTCAATACTGGAGACAGAATTATACTCCTCATTAAGTACCATTTCCTTTAGCTTCAAAGAGACACATGAGATCATCAAACCTTACTAGGTATGATAAAAAATAAAAATTCAAAAAAAAAAAACAAAAAAACTATTACCAAAAATCAGGGAATCGTCCGATTTAAAAAAAAAGATAAAATAAGCTATTCATTATGATTTTTGGTAATTGTTTGAATATTTAAAAAATTAAGTTTTTTTTTTATTATCTTCCTTTGGACATACCTATAGAAGTTGAGGCTAAACTTGCAAATCGGTCGGGGTGACCCAGAAAAAACAGAACCCAAATTATTTATTTATTTTCCCATTAAACTCACCCTAAACCCCAACCCTAACCCTAAACCCCCCTAGTTAAAATTAACAGTTTTATTACAAAATTTGTGAGTTCTGTTTTTTCTGGGTCACCCTAATTTTCTGACCGATTTGCAAGTTTAGACAAAGTTGACAATGTTTCCTCATCATATTCTTTCTTTCTTTTTTTTAACATAACAAAAGGAACAATTATTAAAAATGAATAATCATGACAAAATGATGGACAATTTATTCCAAAATGTTTTGTGCTAAAAAATTATTTTAAGATTCTATTTTAGCAAAATATCATTGTGGAGATATTATTTTCACTAGGTATACGATTTTAATGAAATTTTCAGTGTTGATTTATCAATGAATGAATATTATAATGCATCAGTTATTTTAATTTCAAAACTTTCTGTTTTTTTTCATGTTACTTAACTTTAACCCCCACCTTATTTTGGGGGCACAAAATATCGGTGGGGTTATATACTTTTGAAACTAATTACAGTATAAAAGTGTAAAAAAAAAATGAAGATTCTTCACCTTTTAGAAAATTGACCCCCCCCCCAAAAAAAAAACAAACTTTTATTTTGTTTGTATAAAAAAAAAGTTATTTTGTAGAACTGCAAGTTAATACAGTACAATATCTAAATGTGAGTTTTATACTGTTAATTTTTCGGACCATATGACCTATAGGCACTCCTTTTGCGATCTCCATTCAGAAGGACATGTTTTTCATTTACACCATCAAAATCCGGTTGTTTATTAACAGACGATTTTTAGAGTTAAAAAAAATGATAACCTTAACCCCTAACCTTAACCCCTAACCCTAACCCCTAACCCCTAACAAACAACCGGATTTCGACGGTGTAAATTAGATATACCCAAAATTCGTCTGCTAGCATCAGATTAAAAAAAAATAAAACGATTCATTTTGTCAAAAACTCATTTTAGGCCAATTTTGGGTATCCCTAGTGTAAATGAAAAACATATGCTTATGAATCGAGATCGCAAAAGGGGTGCCTAAAGGTCATATGGTCGAATTTTTCTAGTGGATAAGGCCTGAATGACCTTTAAAATCATCATTCAGGATCGAACACCGATCTTTGGCACGGCTGGAAAAACGTAACTCCATCTACCGGAACGTGATTTTCCTTGAGTAACAACTGCAAATACTTTCTATGAGTTATTCCCCCTTCGCAATACATAAAAAAGTTTCGGAGCTTTTAAAGGGGCAGGTAACTCTGCTATTTGAAGTGATCTCCCTTGTGACACTGTACGCTTTTTTGTTCTTTTGCGATTTCGTCATGACTCTCTATTGATATTGTACAATATCAAGTGATCATCAATTGTGTTATGTGTACCAGCGACATATTTCAGATGAATTGTGATAGGTAATCCGATTGACGTAGTTCTTTGTATGAATATCGGCCAAATGGTGAGTGTAGAGCTCTCAGTAATAGTTTCTCATAGGTGACATTGGTATTATATAGGGACTAGCAAAAAAAAAAAAAAAAAATCGGATACTACAAGTTTTAAAAGCGAATTAAGAATAATCACATCTATTATTTAAGGTTAAACTTTGTTCAAATCGATAAGTAGTAGCATAATAACCATCATTAAAAAAAGAAAAATATAATTACATATGCAGTTTATTTTTAAAAGATTTAAAACTATTTGTTTTGATCAATTTCGAAGCGATCCGCCATTTTGGCTGTTTTTCAATGGTTTTAGGCGCTTGTTTACAATTTTAACGTAACATTTGGGATGGAAAAAAAATTACCAAAAATCAGGTAATTATCCGATTTTAATGAAATTTTCAGTATTGATTTAACAATTAATGAATTTTATAATGCATCAGTTATTTTATTTCAAAACTTTAATTTAGTATTTTTGCTATGAAAAATGAATATATAAAATTCATTTAAAATATGAAAAGCCTAATGTTAAGTTTAAAATGTTATATTTTTAGATTCTAAAAATAAATATCTACTTAATGCAATCTATTTATTTATAAATACTATATATGAATAAAGGAGCCATTGGAGCTGAGAAGAATGAAATATTATTAAACAAAAGAGTGGGGAGGAGTTGGTTTTCAGTTCTATGTGATTTAAGTTCGCTCGTAAACGTGTCTAAATCCCAATGAAGTTGGTTCTTCCTTCGGTAAAACTTGCAAATCATACTCAAAATCCCATGACCCAGAAAAAATAGAACTCACAAATTTTGTAATAAAACTTAATTTTAACTAGGGGGGTTTAGGGTTAGGGTTGGGTTTAGGGTTAGTTTAATGGGAAAATAAATAAATAATTTGGGTTCTGTTTTTTCTGGGTCACCCTGTAATATCGGGATTTTGAGTATGATTTGCAAATTGTGCCCTTCCTTCTTGTTGGGTTGGTAAGCTGAAAGGGAATTTAGGAAAAGAAGCGAAAGGAACAAAAATAAGGATAATTTTAGGGTAATACTTTTATTAGTTGATTTACACTATTTTGTTGAGGGGGGGGCATATTTTCTCGAGCAAGACAATAGGTGTTTCTTCTGGGGTAAAAAAGGTCAGAGAAACCTTTTTAGCGTCAAGAATTCGGAGTTTTTTTTCTGTTCATGCCCCGCGGGCTCTTCTGGTCTCAGACCTTCTGGGAGATTGTTATTCAAATAAAGTCCTATTATTGTTGTAATCTGAGTCCTTCTGCTCAATTATAATGAACTAACCATCATTGTACTTTGCTTGGGTGTGGTATGCGTAGAAATAGCATTTCCCTACTCCCATAACCATAAGGCAGCATGCACCTCCAAATTTACAAATCCTCGTTTATAAGGGGCAGGGCTGGGTTTATCGTCCGGTGCCCGAGACACCTCAGAAGAGGAATGCCGAAGCGATACACGCAATTCTTTTTACACTAACCACTGCATGAGCTTCTGTTTTTGTATGGCTCCCTACAATAATCAAACTTTATGATCACCTGTCATGATGATGTTACAATTCATGAGAAATCATAAATTGTGAACGGACCTGTAGCTAGAAATATTAACATAAAGGCCGTTAACTTTAGAATCAAGGAGTCCCCATGGAAAATTACCAGTGACTGTTAATAACTCTTGACCCCTTTGAGGCGCTCGATTTGGGCGCCATGACAGACATGTGATATAGTTTAGTTAGTTATTCAGATGCGACCTGGCTTTAGAAGGAGAGAGACACGATTATCGGTTCTCCTGTGGTCCATTCTCATCCCCGCGGTGGAACCATTATGGACTAATAAAACTTGATCAAGCAAAACCAAGTCTTGTTAATTAATTATTAAAAATAAAAAGGAATGCCCAGCTCAGCACAAGAAGAACAAAAGATGGAAACCAGCCCTTAAATAGGAGTCAACTATATAACATGACAGACGACAAGTTAGAAGAAGAAGAAGCAGGAATCCGTCAACAAGCAGAAATGAAACAAGCAATTAAGAACCATCTCTCTCTCTCTCTCTCTCTCTCTCTCTCTCTCTCTCTCTTCTCTCTCTCTCTCTGTGTGTGTGTGTGTGTGTGGTGTGTGCCTCTCTCTTTCTCTCTCTCTCTATTATATACATGAATATGGCCGAAGGGAATATACGACTATACAACAATGAGAGGTCCGAAAATACTGTATCTATAGATAAAAATGAAACGAACATCAAGGGGAATAACTCTGTGCTATTTAATAAGAAAGAGTTATTGACCTTAGATGATACAATCTAAATTTATCCTAATATTTTCCGTTTAAAGTAATTTTACTAGCAGGACCTGTGGATATATCACAGTATGATAATTTAATTATTACAACGTTTGATATGTTTACTTAAGAGCTATTACAAATAGTTCAATACGTAAAAAGTATAATAATCTTGATTTAACTCTCACTGACCCCTTTTTTCCTCTTTCTTTTCTTTCATATTCAGTTGAAACAGATTAGCATTATCGCTTCTGCGCGCTCACCCTTTCTTTCTTTTGCAATATAATATAACATGTAAATACTATAATAATCTTACTTTAACTCTCTCTCTCCCCCTCTCTCTTTTCTTTACTATTTTTCATTGTGTTCAATTGAAACAGATTAGCGTTATCACTTCCGTGCACTCACCCCTTCTCTATATCTTCCGTTATTCTCTTTCTTTCTTTCTTTCTTATTATATTTTTCTGTGTTGCATGTCCTTTTTACTACCGTTTCTTTCTTTTGTAACGTCACTCATAAGAAATAAGAATTCGGTGGATAAGCAACACCAGATATTCAGGATTTACATTTTTGAATTTCATCTTGGACGATTTGGACGGTCTCATTTTTAACCAGAGGGTGTTGCAAGGTGATAACAGTTGTACAATTAAGGAATACGAGTATTAATATATAGATAATCTAATAATAATAATAATGATAATATATATATATATATCTTATTATAATGGAGATTGTGTGTTTTTCTGTCTGTAACCGAAACTATATTACTAATCGAGTCACAATTAACAGTTATTTACATCACATTCTTCATGATTTTATTTATATTTAAACCTCAATTATTAATAAAATTTCTTCACCTTTTTATTAGTGTTGTCCATATATACATACAAATAACATGCAATTGTATTTATATATACAAAAAATAGTGGTTTGCAGTGTGAATGCGAAGGCTAATTTGCATATTGATATTAAAAATGTGATTTTATTAAATATGTGCTTAGTATTATTGATTTCTAACTGTTTGGTTTTATTTTAATGAATATAAGCAAAAATCTCTTCAATGAATCTTAAATGAAATTCATTAACAAGAAAAAATAACTGTCATTTTATTGTTTATTTCCTAATTTAACTAAATTGTTAAATAAGTAAAATTCAACAATGAAAGACGGGAATGATGGAAGAGTAAGTTTCATTTCTATTTTTCTATTATACCCCCACTCTGTTACATATCTTTTTGTCTGCCTCTAATTTAATACGATATTTCATGACATTAAAACTTAAATACTTGCACCCGGAGGGTGCATATATTTGCTAGTATATATAATTATTATATATAATCATTATATATATGGAAAGAGGATTGGAGTGAATCCGACAGAATGTGGTGGAGATGTAAGGACCAAAAGAACAAAACTCAGACAAAAGTGTGTAGCATATTGAGCTCGACATCATTTCAACACTCTAGCGAAATATATCCTACACACTTTTGTCTGAGTTTTGTTCTTTTGAGTAATAATAGATTTATCTTAATATTTACAGTTTTAACGCAATGCTTAAGAGGGAGGCAATCATGATATTAAAATTCGTTACATCAGATGTTAACTTGTTTGAAAGTTTATTTTCTGTGAAAAATTCAAAACGTAGAAAACTAAAGGGAGATAACTTTAACATTTGAACGCTTGGTTGGTTGGATTTAACGGCATGTCAACCCTTTTTGGGTTATCTTATACTGGAGATGTTTTAATTTATTAATTCATGATTCTTATCTTTTAAACTGAATTTTTTAGGTAATCTGAACATTAGCTACAAATGAGAGTAATCTCCCCTTGTTTGTTTCACTTTGAGGAGGCAGTTATATTTTGGTCGGCCATTTTCATTTCACCGTAAATCTACACTGAAAATACGAATTTGTCCGAATCAATGCAACAGCATGTTTTAACATGAAAATATCATAAAATGTGTTTTTAATTGTGCTTGCGCGTTATTTGAAATGAACTTAATTGTTATTAAGAATACATTTTATGATATTTTTGTGTTAAAACATGCAGTTGTATTGATTCGAACAAAGTCGTATTTTCAGTGAAGATTTACGGTGAAATGTAAATGGCCGACTAAAACATAACGGCTTCCTCAAAGTGAAACAAACAAGAGGAGATTACTCTCATTTATGTAGCTAATGTTCAGATTACCTTTTTTTAAACTCATTTTTTCTATTTAACCAATAGATAGGACCCTAACAGGTACTACCACTCCGGGTCAGAGTGGACCTGCGAATAATAACGATTATGAAGTACTCCACACGCCCCAGAGCTCCAAAATTGAAACTTCATCATTAGATGCATTTTCAAGCCATACCCAGTACATTAAAACCTTCAGCCACCACCTTCTAACTTCGGGTCGGGGATCCGGTGAGCTTCGGCCACTGGACCGCTTGAGTCATAATAATAGCGTCGATCACAAGGGTCCATCCCCCCAGGCAACACCTGCCCCCTCGATTTAAAGGGACAGGGCTGGGTTTATTGCCCGGTGCCTGAGGCCTCCCCCTCCCCCTTGAGGGGGAATGCCGACGGGATACACGAAATTTTTTTCACCTGCCATCCCATGAACTTCGGTTTGTGGGTGGATCCCACGTTAATAGGGCCTTTGTGCCTGACCTGGTACGAGTGGGGTACCGGGAAATACAAACTCATATCGGGGTTTGCAATAAGGGCAAAATATGGTCGTGACAATTAATTAGATACTAGGGCTTAACGTAACTCGCCGATTGATTGGAGGGGGCCGATTCGATCGCTTAGGTTAGACCCTTGGTAAGGGACAAAGTCGAGTGTTGCATGTCATGGACTGCTCAGCCACCAGGATTCCATACTTAAGCATCACGGCCAACAAGTGGTCTCATTGGCGGGGAGATCTTACCCATCTGCTAAATCCCCAGCGGACAGAGCTGAAAACCCATAAGTATGATGTAGTTTTTTTGTTTTCAATGGCTCCGGCAAATTATGTCAAATCGAGTCTGCATTCGTAATAGTTTCTGCGGAACATCATCTGCTTCTTGGCTTTTTAGTGTTAAACTATTTTCTTTCGTTATATCTACTGACTTTCGTATATCTGGTGAGTCTAGTCCACAGTATATATATATATATATATATATATATATATATATATATATATATATATATATATAAAAGTAATTGGTAATTTGCTTGAAGTATTGTTAAGTATGTTATAATATATTAATGATTTGAAGGCGATTACAATGCATATAAAAATAATTAAATTGATATATTTTATTTTATTTTACAACTGAAAAAAAAAATTAGAAAAAAAAAGAAAAAGCTAAGTATATGAATTCTTCTATGTGACCGTTTTTATTTTGAATTCAACATAGCTACTTTGTTGCATTATTCACCGGAAGGTAACCAGACAATATTGGATACATATACATGCATAGGGGCTCAAACATTCGTTCTCAACAGATATTCCAAAAATAAGAAATTACGGTTATTCGCCCATTTCATTCATAACATAAAGAAAAAAGAAAGGAGGAGAAAGAAAAAAGTGAAAAGAGGACAAAAAAGAAAGAAAAAAAAATATAACCACACAAAAAAAGACTGAAGCACGTACATCTCTGATAACCGTCTCTGAAGATAAAGGTTTGCTTTGAAATCGATAAGACAAAAAAAACATCTTTTTGTTTTTATTTTTATATGCATTGTAATTGCCTTCAAATCATTAATATATATATATATATATATATATATATATATATATATATATATTGATATAAAACTAGGGCCCTTTCATCCGGTGCTTTTCAAGTTTTACAACCGGAGAACGATTAAAAGTCACAATAGTAAATTAAATTAAATTAGGGAAATGATATGATTTAATTTAATTTACTATTGTGACTTTTAATCATTCTCCGGTTGTAAAACTTGAAAAAGCACCGGATGAAAGGGCCCTAGTTTTATATCAATAAAACAACTTTCCCCACTCTACCCTCCTTTCTGTCTCCCATTCATTATCACAGTGTAGATTACTATACATGTTATCCTTAATAAATATATTATATAAATTTGCCTGTACCAAAAATTTATTCATATATATATTCTTGTATTCTGAAAAGATAACGTTCCATTCATTAATTTTTTTCAGAATACAAGCTGTGCCAAAAAAGTACTAGGTTTAAAGCTGTATTTACCAAGATAAAAATGAACAATGAATGGAACGTTATTTTTTTCCTTCAGAATACAAGGTGTGTTATAAAAGTGCCAAGTCTGAAGCTGTACTTACCAAGATAAAAATGAACAATGAAAGGAACGTTAATTTTTTCAGAATACAAAGTGTGTCAAAAGTACAAAAAAGCTTGATACTTTTTTGACACACCTTGTATATATTTTTGGATTTTGTGTGCAGCATAGGTGTATAACATTCCCATCTATAAAAGCGTCAAGAACAACACAAATCAGTCAGTCTAGACATTCTTGAAGCTGTATTTACCAAGATAGAAATGAATAATGAATAGAACGTTAATTTTTTCAGAATACAAAGTGTGTCAAAAAGTACAAAAAAGCTTGATACTTTTTTGACACACCTTGTATATATTTTTTTGGATTTTGTGTGCAGCATAGGTGTATAACATTCCCATCTATAAAAGCGTCAAGAACAACACAAATCAGTCAGTCTAGACATTCTTGAAGCTGTATTTACCAAGATAGAAATGAATAATGAATAGAACGTTAATTTTTTCAGAATACAAAGTGTGTCAAAAAGTACAAAAAATCTTGATACTTTTTTGACACACCTTATATATTTTTTTGGATTTTGTGTGCAGCATAGGTGTATAACATTCCCATCTATAAAAGCGTCAAGAACAACACAAATCAGTCAGTCTAGACATTCTTGAAGCTGTATTTACCAAGATAGAAATGAATAATGAATAGAACGTTAATTTTTTTCAGAATACAAAGTGTGTCAAAAAGTACAAAAAATCTTGATACTTTTTTGACACACCTTATATATTTTTTGGATTTGTGTGCAGCATAGGTGTATAACATTCCCATCTATAAAAGCGTCAAGAACAACACAAATCAGTCAGTTTATACATTCTTGATAAAGGAGGGTCACATCTACGAAATATTGAATGAAATAAAATGAAACTTAACACATAACATCTAACGGAGTTTCTCATTTATTTCACACCCATGCTTCACACAGAATCCCAAACAATATATATTATAGACGCACACACACACACACGCACGCGCGTGTCAATAATATATACAGATATAATATATACACTGAGAACTAGACTCTCCAGATATACCAACAAAGAAGCATATGTGGTTTTCACAACAACAACATACTGACAGATTATAAATAGAAATAGGGGCCAGCTTAGCTCAGTCGGTATAGAACCCACCTAGGAATCGCAAGGTCCCGGGTTCGATACCAGTCTCCACCAACTCAGCATATGAGTAGCACACATTGGGTAATCTGATCTGTGCGGTAAAGTGGGGAGCTGATGGTAAGTTTGACACTCCACCTCAGCACCCCAACCCCCCAACAAAAAAACAATCGGTCTGGTCTAGTGCTAGCGAAAAGGAGATAGACTCCTTCGTTGTCCGGCTGATACCAATAATAGGCAACTCCACCAACTTTTATTAATAGAAATAGTGCTGATGTATCTTCTTGTAGGACTCCAGTGACTGTATCAAAGAAATCAGTATCATCATCAAATGATCGAACCCTTGTCTTTGTAGAGCATCATAACAGAAGTAACAGTTTCTTTAGGAAAACAATATGAAGACAGTAATTGCTCCACTTTTCATCTGCGTATAGAATCAAACGCTTTGGAGAAATCTATACTTGAATATTCGTGTTAGATGCGGAGTGAAAATTAATATAAGCTTTGTCATATGTTCGGGTAAACTCGGTAGTTGTTCTTTTTGGTATATTTTAATTAGTTCTTTTTTACTATTATCTGCGTCATTCAGACTATTGTCCTCATCTTCGATTCGTTTTAATGTAATTAAATTCTTGGAATACTGTTCAGTCGTTATTTTTTTTATAAAGAAAAGATGAAGCTTGTTTCAGTTAATTATTCTGTCCTTAAAACACTTTTGAAAAATCATTTTATTGCCTCTTATAAACAACAGATTTGCATTTAGATTCTCACACGGCTAATTTGTCTCATGATATATATGTATATGTTTACGTTGTGTGTTTCATGTATTGTTTCCTGTGAGCGTCCAAGGGTGGTCATGTCCATGGGATTAGCTTCACGCTATTAGGCATGGCCTCCCTTCAATAGTAGTTTAAACCAATAAAGTTTTTCTTTTACTTATATTTTTTGTACTACTATTGATTAATAAATTTCTTATTTCTTCTTATTTCTTATTTTTCTTCATTGTTATCTGTACAACGTTTCGGCCAATATGCCCTCCGGCCTTCTTCAGGTATTTCTTGTCGCACTCGGTTCAAAGTTCTGTGATGGCTCCCGATTACGACAAGAAGGTTCCCGAGTCCGAGAAGGTTCCCGTGTCCGACAAGAAATACCTGAAGAAGGTCGGAGGGCATATCGGCCGAAACGTTGTACAGATAACAATGAAGATGAGGACAATAGTCCGAATGACGCAGATAATAGTAATCATCAAGCCTCATCTCAAACATTCAGAGAAATAGTTATTTCTTCTTTTAAAACTTTCTTAAGTTTCTGCACATTGGGTGTTTATTGGGTCTCTTTTTTTAAGTAAGGATGCTTTTTCCAAGTTAACTCGTTTTTCTCTAATTGCAATTGTCTCCCAGGGAACCCTACGCTTGACTTTTGGTTTGGTTCATATGCACTAAGTGGACCGTAAATAAGTTTTCAAATCCTTCATTTGGTGTATGCATTCAGATATCTCCTGAATAGTATCAAACTTGTTTCTTGTAGTTAAAATAATAAATAATGAAATTTATTGTGTACAATGCTCAAGTGCCCCACAACTCATCAAAGTCTCATGTCAAGTACACAGAATAATGTATTAGTGTCAGGAACATGAACAGTTTACAGTAGTAATATGCATGTATGTGGAGAGTGGCATCAGGTATAGTGTCGGCGGACTACAGGAAGCATGGAGGCTTTTAAAGATTCAGTGCTTCGGCAGCCTACAACAGAGGCAGGCAGTTTATTCCATGTCTCCGCAATTCTGAGCGTGAAAAAAATGTTTCCGAAAGTCACGTGAGCAGTGCTGTTTTCTGACTTTGTAGGCATGCCCACGTGTCTTGGAAAGATGGAGATTACCGAATAGTGATTGCATATATCCCGATTTGGTAAGTGAGGACCAGTCATATTGTAAATATTTACCTGTTTGCTTCTTATTTCAGCGTTGATTCAAGCGAATCATTTCTGAACGATTCTGTGATTAAAAGATTTGTATGCCTCGCACTTTGTAGCACTGTTTCGACACTTCTTTAAAAAAAAAAAAAAAAAAAAATAGCAAAAATATGTGGTAATCAGAACATTAGCTACATAAATGAGAGTAACCTCCCCTTGTTTATTTCACTTTGAGGAAGACATATGTTTTGGTCGGCCATTTTTATTTCACCGTAAATCTACACTGAAAATACGAATTTGTTCGAATCAATACAACTGCATATTTTAACACGAAAATATCATAAAATATGTTCTTATTGAGCTTGA
>CM042160.1:69035860-69043360 GCA_023376005.1 Doryteuthis pealeii | reverse complement strand
TGTGTGTGTGCGTGTGTGTGGTGTGTGTGTGCATGCGAGCGCACGTGAGGAAAGTCATGGAAAAGTGAAAAATGTCGCCTCTGTTGGTCTTAGAGGTTTTATCAGAATGAATTTCATTATTTCAAAACAGAATGATATATAGACGATAAAAAGGTAAAAGGAGGAGGAAGTAGGAGGGAGATAGAGAAGGGGGCAGTAAAGGGGCGGGGGTGTGTGCCACAGACGGAGGTCGGGTGGTGGGGGATAAAAGGATTATTTTGTCAGAATTTTCCCTAATCTGTTATTTTCTTCATTTATATCCCCTCTCAATCACACACACACACACACACACACACACACACACACACACACACACACATAATATATATATAATATATATATATATAATATATATATATATTATAGAATACATGCATATTTTGTAATAAAAACATTAGTGTTGTAATTCAGTCAACGCTTTTTCAAAATTGTCTGTTTATCTCCGAGCTAAAAATATTGTTAGACATAAATAATCATGGTGTATATTTTTAAAGTTTAAAAATAAACAAAAATTTATTACATTTTATTACCCCTGATAAAAAGATGTGTATACTTTGCGTTACCATAACAACAGATATTCGTAACCAACAACCGAGTCACGCTGAGAGCACCGCGGTTCCCACAAAATTATAGAAGTTAAGTAATGATAAGCCTATTCAGCACTTAGATGGGTGACTTCTTAGTTATTTTGGTTTGGGTTTTTTTTACGGCATATCAACCTCAGTGGGTCATTTAATGCCGGCTAAATTTTGAAAGATTCGTAGCGATAGTTTGGTAGAAAGCAAATGTATATACAAGGTGTGTCAAAAAGTATCGATATTTTTTGTTCTTTTTGACACACCTTTTATTCTGAAAAAACAACAACAACAAAAAAAAAACAAATAACGTTCCATTCATTAATTCATTTCAGAATACAAGGTGTGTCAAAAAAGTACCTAGTTTAAAGCTGTATTTACCAACAGAGAAATGAAGAATGAATTTTTTCAGAATACTAGGTGTGTCAAAAAGTACAAAACATCTCGATACTTTTTTGACGCACCTTGTATGTATATATTTTAACTATTATTCAATTACTTATATTTTTGAGTACAATCCCCCTTCTTTTAGGAAATGTAAAATCCTGGATCGTCTTATTTTCATGAAAAGTTTTTTCAAATGACTTGCTTGATAGTATTCTGTTCGCACTAGATCAAAGTCTACACACTCTAGCAGTATATGTTCACTGTAAATCTCTCTTGGAATGTAGTGCATTTGGGGATTCTGAGTCCTCTAGTAATGATGATGGGTGATGTATGTGTGGCCTATGTGAAAAGTCTACACACTCTAGGAGTATATATTTCCCGGTAAATCTCTCTTGCATGTAGTGCATATTGGTATTCTGTGCCCTCTAGTAAATGATGATGGTGATGTATGTGTGGCCTATGTGAAAGTCTACACACTCTAGGAGTATATAATTTCCGGTAAATCTCTCTTGCATGTAGTGCATATTGGGTATTCTGTGCCCTCAGTAAATGATGATGGGTGATGTAGGTGTGCCTATGTGAAGTGGTTCAGCACAACCTGTTCTCGTCTATTTTTGTTGTATTTTAAGTTCCATTCTCCAATGGTAGTTTAATGTTTTGGAGTTTTGTTTTAATGAGTGCATTCTAATAATTTTGAAGATTTTTTAAATGATATCTTTTCACAACTGTTTTATAATCAGTATAATAAATAGTTGTGTAATGGTTAGCAAGTTAGTCTCTCCGATCCATACTATTGAATAGCATGTCAATCCTCACAGGTGCTCCATACTTGTGACCTTGTGTAACATCTTACCAGAAGCGAACAGGTTGGGTGAAACCTACGCTTAGGAAAGGTATGCATCCAACTATTCATAGAAGCAAACAATGATCCTTTTTATAGGAGAGCGTTGCGTTTGCGCTTTAGTTGGCGTCGTCCAGCGAAGTGATGGAGTACTGTCAAGTTGTTTTTTTTTAACTGAGCTAATAGCCTGGGCGGGTTCTATTGGAGGAATGAGTTGTTGATCATGCATGCAACCCCCCTCTCCACACTGCCGTTGTGGTCCAAAAGAAAGGTAAGGAACCAATGCAGTTTTGGCAAGGAGTGTTCACAGGAGTTAATGGGTAGCACTGGATTTCAGCATCACACCACCCTTTAGGGACTCCAGCTCTGAATTTATTTTATACTGCTAGATCCTCGTTGATGTCCATACTCGTGACCTTGTGTTACATCCTACCCGTCGGAACGGGTTGGATAAATCTCTTACTTGGTAACGGAGGGTTACATTGTTCACAATTGTTCAATTGTACGCCCCTCTCTTTTATGGAATAGTCTGGTGACATTAAACGGTGTTACATACAAAGCTTATATATTTAATACTCGTGTTCCTTAATTGTACGACCGTTTATCACTTGCAACACTCTCTGGTTAAAAATGAAAACCGTCCAAATGTCCCAACATGAAATGCGAAAATATAAATCCTTAATTATCTGGTGTTGGCTTATCCCCCGAATTGTTATTTCCTATCGTTGTATCTTCATTTCAGCTATAACAGACCATTCCGTTTTGATTATAAAGAAAGAAGGGAAGAAAGAAAGACATATGAGAGATAGAGAGAGGGGATTAGCGCGCGGGAAGCGATAACGCTTAATCTTTTAAATGGAACATGATAAAAAATAAAGAAAGAAAGAAAAAAAGAGTGAGAGAGTTGTTAAAGGGCGGATGGACTCCAGTGGAGCCAACACCATCTGCACCGGATATTAGTAGGATTGAGGTTATCGTCGTCTGCAACAGATTTCTATAAGCAAAATAAGTTGGATTGAACATACCTTCCCAAAGTATTAGTGTTATGTGAAATGCAAACAGCCTCGTCCAGGATTTGAAACCAGTTCGCCGTGTTAGTATAGACCCTGACTTGAAAAACTCTAAAATTAAAAAATGTGTCTGGGAAAATAAAACAATAATGAATCCTTATTATAGGGTGTGAATCCCCTCGGGTGTAATGGCTAACTTGATGGGCTGCGGTTATCATAGTAAGAGAGTTCGAACTCCAGAGTCGTATTATTCCGTTCACTTTCGGACATACGCTTGGGAAATTTATGAACCCCCTCATCATAGGGGTTAAACAGTACTAACTCTGTTCTTCCAATAAGGATGTCTTGTGGCATTGGAAAAACCCACGAAGGTTGATATGCCATTAAACAGAGAAACCAAACTAACACATTGATGGCTTTATCAGGATACGTATTTACATTAACCACTCCCCCATGAACAGGGTGTGACACCAAGATCAAGTAATTTATGAGGAATTGCGTCCCGGTGTCCTGCTCAAAAATTGCTGCCCGGTGACTATTAAAATAAGACCCAGATCAGTCTATTCAAAACTATCCATCTTCATATCTATCTATCTCAATTTGTTCTATTTATCTATATTACTTAAATACTAAGATTTTTTTTTATTCATGTTTGTTTAATGTCTTGTTTTTAGTTTTAATAAACAAGAATTACGACAAAAAAGAGCGACCCCCCCCCCCAAATACATTTACTTGTCGAAAATATCATCTCCATTTGTTCGTATCTATCTATTTATTTTGTTGTTTATCTATCTATCTATCTCAGTCTATTCAAAACTATATATCCATCTTCTATCTAAACAAGAATTACGACAAATTACGATAAATAAACAGATTACGACGAGCTGGGGGTTTGTTATTTTGATAGTCACCGGGTAGCAATTTTTTGAGGCAAGAGACCGGGGCGCACTTCTTCATAAATTACCCAAGATCAATTTTTAAGCGCAGCTTAACAGCTTTGAATCAGAGTTTCCTTCTCCTAGACCGGTTGTCATACAGAAGTTTTATAAGCCAAGTCTTTCCCTACTATTACCCAAAGTTGAAGATAGAATAGTTGGATGAATACTTTTCCCCAGGGGTATTAACTTTATGCGAAAATGCAAACAGCCGCATCCAGGATTTGAACTCGGTTCGTTGGGCTTTTTAGTATAGACCAATGGTCTTTTTAAAAATTTATAGGACCCCCTTCGATTCCTATGGCCCGCCCTTCGATTCTTCTTTTACTCTGGGGAACTCCATTTATTGTTTAAAAACCCCAATGAACAGGGTGTGCACAAAGATCAAGTATTATGAGGAATGCGTCCCGGTGTCCTTGCCTCAAAAATTGCTCCACGGTGTCCTACCTCAAAAAATTGCTGCCCGGTGACTATTAAAATAACGACCCAGGCTCAGTCTATTCAAAACTATCCATCTTCATATTATCTATCTATCTATCTCAATTTTTCATATTTAACTTATCTATATTACTTTAATACTAAAGATAGAATAGTTGAATTCATACTTTCCCCAGGGGTATTAGCTTTATGCGAAATACAAACAGCCGCATCCGGATTTGAACTCGGTTCGTTTGGGCCTTATTAGTATAGACCAATGTCTTTTTAAAATTATAGACCCCTTCGATTCCTATGGACCCCTTCGATTTTCTTCTTTTACTCTGGGAACTCCCATTTATTGTTTAAAAAATCCTATTGTAATTTTTATAATTTGAATATTATCAGGAATTGTATCTGAAGATTGATAAAATCTTTTTGGGTTGGTTGGTTGGTCCGTTGGTTGGTTGGATTTACGGCAGTCAACTTATTGGGTCATTTTTATGCCGAAGACCGTCTCTGTTTATTCATTTTTGAAGGGTTCTCAATTTTTCTTAAGACATTTTTTGCAAACTCATTTTTTTTCTAATTCTAAAACATGGTTTTTTAAACTCATGTTTTTTCAATTTAACCCATAGATGGACCCAAACAGGTACTACCTCTCCGGGTCAGGTGGACCTAAAAGTAGTGGTGATGAAGGGTACTCTACTTCACCCAGATCTCCAGAACTTCACCAATCAGAGTTTAACATCATACCTAGGGCATCCAACCTAGGAGCGCCGCCCTTCTAGCACAATATATGATAAAAAAGGGCTTAGGGGTTGCCATAGGTTGGAAAATCATATTATAGATACTAGGGCTCGACGGCATCAGGCCATTCATTGGACGGGGTCCTTTCCTACCGCTAGTCTAGCCTAAGTAAGGGCCAAAGTGGGTGTCTCACATATCATCGGACTGCTCAGGCCACCAGGGTTCCATCTTTAAGCATCACGGGTCGCCACCCCACGGTCAACATGTGGCCGTCCATTGCAAAGTATAATAGTGAAGTTCCAAATTCTGAGAAATGTGGAATACCCCTAAATTGCCATTACTTCACATACACTCTGACCCAGAGTGGTAGTACCTGTTAGATCACATTCCATTGCTCAGGGTGTATTTTCCTTTCCTGTCAGTTGGAGAGGATTTCAGTATCTTGACTCTGAGTTTTTGAGAATCATTTTCGTTTCTTAAGAAACGGATTTATAAAAGATTTCAAGATTAACAGTTTCAATTTTGTTGTTGTTGTTCTTTCTCCATCAAATCTATATAATTGTCAGCCATTTTTGCCGTCATACGAAAAAACTTAGGTCGGATCTGAGCTAGAAACGTCTATTCCTAGGAGAAAAACTCATAGCCCCCACAATTGGATAATGCTCAGAGACTATTAGTTGTGTGTGTGTATATATATAATATATATATATGAGTGTATCAACAAGCTTACACACATAATGTATATATATAATATATATAATAATATATTATACACACACCCCCACACATATTTAATATACATATATTTATATATCATTTTATATACACACACATATATATTCATATATATATACTATTATCATAATATATAAATAATATATAATTATGATATATAATATACATAATATATATACATCCATATAATATACACAACATATATATAATATACACACACATATATATATATATATATATATATTATATTATATGTGTGTGTGTGTGTGTGTGAAAATAAAATGGAAATTAAATCCCGACAGTATGAATAAGATATAATGGAAAAAACAAACGATGTTTACAACTGAAATAGGCTCACAGAAGAGAAAGTGTGCAAACCGTTTCGGGGCCAATTCCTCTTGACGGTTTAAAAGCAACACTCGGCCCATCACGTGCGCGTTTGATACATTATAAATGCATAGGGTCCCTCATATTAGCTGAGGATGGGCCGAGTGTTGCTTTTTAAACCGTCAAGAGAATTGGCCCCGGAAACGGTTTGCACACTTTCTCTTCTGATGAGCCTATTTCAGTTGTAACATCGTTGTTTTTCATTATTATCTTATTCATATTATATATATATATATATATATATATATATATATATATATATGTCTTTTTTATGTTAAAGTTGGGCGTTATTATGAAGCATTAAACAAAACAAATTGATACACATACTAAATTTTATATATATATATAGTATATATATATATATATATATATTATATATACCACGCATAATATATATATATATATATATATATATATACATACACGCTATATATATATATACACACACACGCATATATATATATATACACAAACACACATATACACACACACACACACACACCATTATATATTATATATATATATATATATATATACACACAACACACACACACACACACACCACCCACACATATATATATATATATATATATATATATTATATATATATATATTGTATATGTATAAAGTATTAACTTACCGGTGGGGTATAAGAACGATCGTTGGAAAGCGCACAATATCCAGAGGTTAAGGTTGAGAAAAAACAAATACAAAGTGCTCATACAATGTAGAGCATAAATTATTTAAGAATGGAATATATAATATATATATACACACACATTATATATAAGGAAGTCAGAAGACTAGGACTAAGCCTACACAACATAACAATATGTCAACAACATAGCAGAACAATTAGACAGAGATATTCAAAAACAACCAAAAAATCTCTGCTCAAACACAAATTACGCTTGCCTCATACACAAAAGCCACTGGTACAAACTCGGCCGACGAGACTTAGTCAACAACCTTTCCTCGACCGAACTAAATAATATACAAACTGGAGCCCTCAGCTTCGGTTTCAAATTTGCCACCGGCAATAAATAACCTGAAACAACCAGCAAACGCGGTAGACACTTAGACCCAGGATTCTAACTTCACACAAGGTTTCACACAGGGCGGAATATAATCGGCCGCCCACTCAACCACTCAGAAGAGGAAACATACCCTCTCCGAGAAGACACATCCAAGCCCATAAAAACCCCTCGGCCTCCAGAAACGAACACGAACACACACGAACCACACACCACACACACACACCATATATATTATTATATATATATTATTATTATATATTAATATAGATTTCAATTGAGAAATCAAAAAATAAAAAGTTTTTGCTTTTTTTTATTTAATTACGGAAACGGTATTACGACCAGCGGGTTTCTTGCTGAAAGCATTTCATCAGGTGAGTACGAAACGTTCCC
>CM042160.1:68994942-69035760 GCA_023376005.1 Doryteuthis pealeii | reverse complement strand
CAATGGCGATGTGTGTGTGTCAGTCGCTGTTGTTTTTCAAAGACAATCATGTGACTTATTTTTGATTAGCATTCCCTAGTTGAGTGGTGTTATTTGACGGTTATTGTTATTATGATCTTATAGTTAATTAGAGCTGTGTAAAGGAGTTAAAACTGTTGTTGAATCATATGAATAATCCTCAGTGGGTTTGATTGTTTAGTTTTTCCAACTTCAAGTTACTTATGTTCAAAAGTTGTGGATTTTGAGTGATTTAAAAACCCCAAAATCTTATACAATCTATATTTAATAAATATATTGTTACAGCAAAATCTTATTAAAATTTTTTTCACAAAGCATTTCTAATTTGATTGATAAATTTTAATGAGGACCATCTGTTCCAGATAGAGAAACGGATACTGATTCTGTGTTGATTTCTATCCAGAAACAGTATCATTTTGACATAACATGAAATGTATGAAAAACTCTGCTGTAGCAATGCGAATTCACCAGTCTTTTGAAAAAAAAAATATGTTTTAACAGCAAGATGCTCAGTGAATGCACCGGTCCAGCTGATATATCATAACTGATTGTATCTGTAAAAGAAATAGTAAGACATTAGCTAGATGGAGCTACCATTACCACTTTGCCTAAGTATCACTACACACCCACCAGTGACAGTTAAAATGTGGAGGTATTTCTCTTACCCCCTGCATATTAGGTTATTCCCAATTATTTTAATTCAACTTAGGCTTTATTGTGATAGTTGTGTATGAAGAATTGTCCATGAGATAATGATTGTTATAACAATAAATGACATAATTACCAAACAATTTTGTTATAAATGCACAACTCTATAATTATAGGCATATTCATCATTGTCATTACAGCCTTAAAAAAAACAGTTTTCTCGTGCCCTGAAGTACGTTCTTGCGCAACGCCTTCTGTGACAATGAAGCGCCAATGTTTGAAAAACAGTTTTGACCACAAATGTCCTATATGAAGGCCAATTGTGAAGATGTGTGTTGCTGTTGCGTTGCTTCTCTTGGACTCTCTTGCTTCATGGTGGTCTTGGTGCCAGGCGGGACTTCAGATATGGAATTGACTGCTACGGAGAGCCTGCCACCACCAAAAGTGGTCCTGAGCCCAAATTTTCCCAGTTGTCAGGGTTGATGATCATACTTGCAGGCATCTTTAAAACCGCAGCTGAGGGTGATCAATCTGTTTCTTGCCAGATGAAAGTTCTGCATACTGTTAGAATGTATTTTAGCATATTTCTCTAATTAGAAATCTAGCTAAATATGTAATATAAAAAAAATCTCTGCAGGTTAGTATTCTAACCTGACACTTTCCTATAGCATTTTTTCTGTTCTACCTTTTGTTAATAATGTGCAGCCCCCCCCCCCTTTATTTTATCTTCCCAATAATTATTATTGATAACATAATTTTTTTCTCTTTGTTCTTTTTCATTTCTCTTAAACATTAACTTGAGTTAATAATGTAAAAATCCATTTGTGCTGCTATTGATTGTTTTTGTTACTTTCTTTTAAATATTCATTAATTCCTTTTTCTTCTTTCTTGTTACAGACAGAACAACAGCTGGACTTGCGCATTAGATTTGATGCGAAGATTGCCACCCCAACAAATAGAGAAAAACTTAAGTGATCTTATAGATATTGTAAGTAAACAAGTTTGTTTTTATAAAATAAAAAGTTAATTTGCAAAATAGGTATATATATATATTTTTTTTTTTTTTTTTTTATTATTTAAAAAAAAAAAATACTGATAGTGGTTGTATGATAAGTTTGAAATATCAAAATGTTACTAGGCATATAAATTACTGGGAAACCCTTTAAAAAAATGTGAAGAAAAAAAGAAAGAAAAACTTCTATTCCCACACACTACCACAACTACTTAAACTCATATCTTACTAACAAAAATATGCACCCTCTGGGCATAAGTATTTAAGTTTTAATGTAATGAAACCTTAAATTAGAAAGACTAACAAAATCAAATAAGAACGCATATGAAGAGATTACATTTATTTTAATTATATTTTAATATAAAATTATTCATAGGATTGATTTTAATATGTTGGAGAATAAAACAATATTAGAAATAAATAGCACCAAGTAATTATTTATTAAACCCGGTTTTGTTAAAACCAGTATGCAAATTAACCACACCATATATTATGTAAACCTTTTCTTAGTGATATATAAGGTACATTGTAGGATTTTAAATGCATTAATAGCACGGGCCTTTCGGGGCCTTTGTCTATTAATGAAATTAACGGCGTCGATCCCAGGGGGCTATCCCCCCAGGCAACACCTGCGACCTCGATTTAAAGGGGCAGGGCTGGGTTTATTGCCCAGCGCCTGAGGCGCCCCCCCTTGAGGGGGAATGCCGACAAGATCAATGCTTCGGCTTCTGAGTGGGCCCACATAAAAATGTCCTTGTGTCACGCCCTTGTAAGTGGGGTTGAGAAGCAAATACCTTAATAACTAGGGCTGTTTAGAGGAAAATCTGATTCAGGTTCTCATAGACATTGTTAATAAATAAGATTTATTGTATGTATTAATGATTTTGACTATAAATTAAATAAACTTATGCAATTCCTGAGGGTATTGTGGCATAAGCAGTGACACAGATATACTAAATCTCCATTATAATAAGATAATTGTTTAAAGAAATGAGACAATACTAGATAACTTTTGTTATAAATACAAAACTTTGCACTAGGCATATACCGCCCTGTCGGTGGGGCGTTAAAATGCATCGACTGTACCTCTGCAGAGGGGTAAGACTCCCCCAATGAGGCAACCTGTTGGCTGTGGGTGGTGACCCGTGATGCTTAAGGATAGAACCCAGGTGGATGAGCAGTTCATGACTTGCAATACTCCACTTTAGCCCTATCTTGGGCTAGACAGGCGGTTGGAGAGGCCCCCTCCGATCAATCGGCTGGTCACATCAAGCCCTAGCGCCTATATGATTTTCTCAACCCTATTGCCCTTATGACAAGCCCCAACCCCTTTTTATCATATGGGTGCTAGAAGGCGGTGACTGAGGGTCTACATGTCCTGGGAATGACGTTAAACTCTATCTGATGGTGAGGTTCCAGTTTTGGAGGTTTGGGGAATGTGGAGCACCCCTTGATCACCATTGCTCCCTGGTCCACTTTGACCTGGAGTGGTAGTACCTGTTAGGGTCCCATCTATGGGTTAAATAGAAAAACATGAGTTCATAAACAAAATTGTATTATGCATTAAGAATGGATTTATTTCCCAACTTTGTCGGCATTAAATGACCCACCGAGGTTGATATGCCGTAAAACAAAACGAACCAAACCAAACCAGGCATATAATTTGAATATTTTAGCATTTTTTTCCTTTTAATTAGGAAAATGCCTCACAAATTTTCCATTGCTCAGTTTTTTTTCTAACCTCATATTACAAATAAAAAGATTTTTTTTTCTCCCCCAATTGAATTGTTATAAATGCTAAACTTGTGACCTGGATAAATTGTATAGTTTACTGATGCAAATAATATCCTTCCCTTTTTTTAAACTTTTAAATGCATTTAGGTCATTGTATAACTAAAACATTGTTTGATTTCTACTTGTTATTGGATTGGGCTGGTTTAGCTCAGTTGGTAGAGCATCCGCCTAGGAATCACGAGGTTACAAGTTTGATACCAGTCCCTGCCAACTTTGCGCATGAGTAGCACAGCTTGAGTAATCTGTTCTGTGTAGTAAAAGCATCTGGGAGCTGACGATAGGTGTAGCATACCACTTCAACAAAAACAATCTCTTTGGTCTAGCACAAGTGAAAAGGGGATAGACTCCTTCGCTGTTCAACTGATAGGCCAGTCTACAGACTTTACTTACATATGGGAAACACAATACACAATGGCTTAGTTGATATGTGAAATTTTCTTTGTTGTTCAATATGTATGTTGCATTCTCAAACATCAACGATTTATTTACTAAAACGAGAGGGGTCTACTCTGACCCAGAGTGGTAGTACCTGTTAGGTTCCCATCTATGGGTCAAATAGAAAAAAATGTGTGAGTTTGAAAAAATATTGAGTACCATCAAGAATGAATAAAACAAAATGTTTTTGGCATAAAATAACCCAACAAGAATTGACATGCCGTAAAATCCAACCAAGATGAAATGGAAAGTTTCATGACATTTTTACCCTTTTCTTCCACTGACACAAATAGTGAAAATTATTACTGTTAAATTATTTTTCTCATTTTATTTTTTTGTTTTATAAGTTTAAAAATTTTTTTTTATGTAGATAAATGTTTTTTTAATATGGAGATATTGTGGCACTTGTATTAAAAATCATTTGAAAATATTAACTTAGAAATAATTTTGAAGTTGTAGAATGAAGGTGAAAAATAATCCTTGTTACAAACCAAAATATCTTTGGCTAAAATGGGGTAAAAATTTAATGACTTTTTAAAATGATCATAATTTGTTAGCTGCTTTTTAATCCTACTGTAAGTAATTTTGGTTTCTTTGTTTTAATGGCATATCAACATTTGTGGGTTATTTTAATGCCAAAGTCGTCCTTATAGAAGAACAGTAGTGGTACTATTTAACTCGTAGATGGGGAGATAAGGGGTTCATACCTTTGTAGTGAGAGAAGAGACTTACCACGGGCAAGGACTTACCTTGCCTGAGACATCGGAACTGAACGAGTGAACGAGGAGTGGGTGTAGGCAGGCATGCAACATCGAAAAGTTAGAGAGGAGAAGGGAAGGTATGGGTATAGGTTGGAGATAAAACATCTGCTTCTCTGAGAGGGAGGGGAGAAAAAATGGTCATTCAGTCGATAGACTAGAGCAAGCAACGACGTAAATCGAACGAAGGAGAGGTGGAACAGAAAACGGAAGAGTGGAGGAACTGGGAGAGGAGGAGAACAGAGCTGTGAAGGTCACAAGAGAAGAGTCGCTGGTTCAATCACGAGCAAAGAGTGTTAGAGACAAGCTGTTTCAGATTTTTGTACAATGGCACAAATTCAACTTAGCCGTGATGTAATAAGGCCGTTTACTGGTGAGGGTGATGTGGTGGGATGACTGAAGAAGGTTCATCTTGAGGTGAGACTGCAGATGGTGGATGATGTGGCTAGCTTGCTGCCGCTATATTTGGAAGGGGACGTGCTTGCACTTTATATGGAAATGACAGAGCAGGATATAAATAGAATAGAAGCGCAACTGAAGAAGGCATTTACAGCTGGTGCCTTTTTAGCTAACGCTGGTCAGGTGGGAAGGCGCACACGTTGACGTGTACGCAAATAGGATAAGGCAGTTGGTCAGATTGGCTGGATTCGAGGGAGTGGGAGTTGAGGCTTGCAAGATTGGCTTTTGTCACGGGGTTCCCAGATAATATCTGTCGAGCTCCAACAGGCACTGAATGTTGAGACCCTAACAATGGTAGATTTGATTTCGCTAGCCAGAGTGCTAACTACTAGGGACGAAAACCGTGATGTAGCAGCAGCTGTAAGAACGGACACAGCAGCATCCCAGCAAGCAGGAAGTACTACCAAAGATTCACAAGTGCCGCGTCAAGGTCCTGTATGTTTTTTACATGTGGTGGACCCAACCAATTTTCCCGGGATTGCTGGAATCAACAGAATAGTGGACTTATGAACACGAGAGCACAGGGGAAAATGCGTTGCTACCGCTGTAATGGACTTAGCCACATATCAAGAATTTGTCCGGGAAACGGATTCTGGGACAAGGCATTGTCGCCACCCTTGCACCCGTCAAGTCAATGAATACTACATTACCAGTTGTTGGCGTCCGGATAAATGGCATGAAGTGTTCGGCACTCATCGATACAGGATGTTCCAAAACGATGGCACAAACTACTGTTGGGCATGGAGTAAGCGTGACATGGACATTACCACAATCAATGGCACATCCGAAGCATGTTGCGTAGTTGGGGTTGTGACAATTCACACTGGAAGAGGGGACAGTGCTAGAATAGATGTTCTGGTAACGCATGGAAAGCCGCTTGGTTACGACCTACTGCTTGGAATTGACACAATACGAGCACTGATTGGTGCTGAGATCACTTCCAATGGAAGGGTTAAGCTCGGCAAAGGGGAAGAATTCTGTGCAGCTCTCCCAGTTGAAGAGCCGGACTTCTGTGCTATGTTTGACCATAAACAAAGGACATGGACTACATGATGGAAGTGGGCCATGAATGAAGCACCAGAACAGCTGCACAATGTAATACCAGAGTATTTGGTGCCTGATAACATCAAGACTGCGTACGGGAAGGGGTTAGAGATGTGGATGGCGAATGGGTAGTTAATACCATATCCAGAGGAGCGGCTTGGACTCCTAAAGGGTTTGATCCCACTGATGGCTATTGTACAACCCAGCAAAAACAAGGTACGGCCAGTGATGGATTACAGAGAACTAAACCAACATGTGGATGCCTTCACTGCAAAGGCTGATGTGTGTGCTGCCAAACTGCGTCAGTGGCATCAGCAGGGGTCCAATGTAGCCCTACTTGACCTGATGTGAGCCTACCTGCAGATACATGTTCATGACTCACTGGGCATTTTAAACTGTGATTGTGAAGGGAAAACGATATTGCTTGACACGGTTAGGATTTGGCCTTAATGTGGCACCGCTTATTATAAAAGCCATCGTAAAGGCAGTGTTGACGCAAGAGGAGTCGATGATGAAAGCCACATAAGCTTACGTCAACGATATTTATGTAAACGAGGATGTAATGTCAGCAGATAAAGTCAGGAGGAAACTGGAAACCTTCAGTTTGACAAGCAAGGGCCCTAAGCGTCTAAAGAATGGAGCTATAGTGTTAGGACTTGAGGTTTTGGGGGAGCACGGCACCCTGCGTTGGAAACGAGGGGGCGCAGTCACAGAAATCCCAGATATGTTAACGCGGCGTATCATATTTTCTGTCTACAGGAAGCTGGTGGGACACTTTCCGTGCAACAACCAGAGTAATCTAAAGACTGGCTAGCGCAGTCAAGAGAGGATGGGACGATACAGTGGATGACATTCGTCTTAAGCAGATGGTGGCTGAAGTAGTAACCAAAATGTGCCAAGATGATCCCACCCGAGGTGATTGGTACGTGGCCAGACGAGAATTGAACGCATGGATGGATGCAAGCTCTCTAGCAACGGGTGTGATATTAGAAAGAGATGGTGCTATTGTAGAGGACGCATGCTGGCTTCGTCCGACAAACGATGCCCAGCACATAAATTTGGCGGAACTCGATGCCACACTGAAAGGACTTAATCTTGCGCTGCAGTGGCACACTGAGGTGGTGCATCGCCACACACTCTTTGTGAGTGTACCATTGGTTGACCAATACCCTGATGGGTAAAGCCAGAGTAAAGACCAAAGCTGCAACTGAGATGTTGGTGCAAAGGAGATTGGCGATCATACAACGGTTGGTCAAAGAATATAGTTTGAAGGTTGATGTCACCTTAATTCCATCAGAGCAAAATCTGGCGGATGAATTATCAAGAGTACCGAAGAGGTGGTTTGACATGATTTGACTCTTCACCGATGTTATGTGCGGTCATAACTGAGCAACTGACACCTGATCGTATCCGAGCCATACATTGCCAGAGTGGACATCCTGGAATTCGGTGGACAACAACTTTCGTTTGGAAAGTATGTCCCTCAATTACTAGAGTGGCCATTAAGTCAGCCATACATGCCTGCAAGGAGTGTCAGACAGTAGACCCAGCGCCAGTTTGTTGGAAACAAGGGAAGCTCGAAGTGCAGTGTAATTGGTACAGGTTGGGTAATGGACATAACCCATTACAATGGCAATCATTTTGTGACACTGACGGATTACGGCCCAACGCAGTTCACCATATGGCGCCCACTGGCTCGCCAAGATGCATCTACCGTCATATGACAGTTGATATCAGTCTTCTGTGAACGCGGTCCACTAGTGGAAATATTAACGGACAATGCCCCCGCCTTTTGTGGCCACGAGTTCCAAACCTTTGCAAGTGAATGGGGTGTGCGATATCGATGTGCCTATGTTCCAGAGGGTAATGGTATATCAGAATGCTGTCATCGCACCATTAAAAGAATTGCGACCAGAATGCAGTGTACTATTCAAGAGGCTGTGTACTGGTACAATGTAACACCAAAGGATGGCGTAACATCATCGACTGCGCCATCTAGCGGAATTTACCAGTATGAACAGCGGATAAAAGAGCTAGATGAGATGACACCATCCCCTGGAGTTGTGGACAAACTTTTAAACTAATACCCTTGGGAAAGGTATTACTCCTCCTTTCACCCCCCCCCCCAGCTATGGGTTAAATAGTATCCCTATTATTCTTCTACAAGGATGGCTTTGGCATTATATAATCCACAAAGGTTGATATGCCATTAAACAAATAAACCTAACCATATTTTTAACATTACACTGCTTATGAGTTATTTTAAAATATTATTATTAATAAATTACATAATTAATTTCTGTAGATTTTTCTATAAAATAATTGATAATCTGCTTAACATCAGTTATTTCTTATTGCAATTCTTAAATTGTCATTTTATACATCATCTATTCATCTTTGAAAAGAATGAAATTACTACTAATATTATTGTTGTATGTAAATAAATATTCTTTGTTTTGTGATGGCATTCACCCTGGCTCAGTTGATCTGGCTCCAACCAACATATTCACCTGTAGTGAATTCATGGAATGAGTAACAAGGGAATAGGAAATTCACACAAGCGATGAAATGGGTAGTACTGGGTTATATAATACCAGTAGCAAATTGAATGACCTGACACAAAGATTGGTAACAGTTATCAGTTAAATAGACTCCAACAAGTCTGAGAAAGAAAAAAAAAGGGGGGGTTGGACTGAACTGAGCTGATCTGGTGACAGTGGAACAATATCAGCAGACTAGTTAAAGATAGAGGAACACTTTGACTGTCTCATGTGTTACATATAAACAAAAATGTCTTTAGCTTGGAGAAGATAAGGAATGGCTATATAGTTAGATTTAAATGACTGCGGCAGCTGCAAGGTTCTGCTGAGTTAATCAATAGACAGTTGTTGTATAAAAGACAAAAACATCTTGAAGAAAAGGGTTGCAGATTCAGATCTTATAAGAGACTTATTCTTTATTTCCAGTCAGTTGTTTATTAACAGCTGTAGAGTGATAATTTGAGAATTTGGATAAAAAGAAATTGAGATTAAAATTAAAGAATATTAGTTGAGAAATTAATAACTAACAATACTTCATCTATGAAATTAGAAAAAAAGACAAGTCTCATTGATAACTTTTGCCTTTTAAAATGTATGCTTGTGTTTCAGTTTCCTCTTCAACCTACATAATGAAAATGAAAACTCGCCCTAAATAATTACAACCTTAGTTTTAAGATATTTCCCTTCACTTGTGTTGTTGTATCAAGTTTCTTTTTTTTTTCTAACAATATTATATTTATCAGAGATAGAAAAATATTCATAAAGTTGGGGCATATTTCATAAAACATTAAAATGAAGCTCTGTTTTTATCAGTGTAAGACACACACACACATACACACACACACACACACATATATAATATATATATATATATATATATATTATATATATATATATAAATATTATTAGAATTACACTATTAATTTTAATTAAATACATTAGATATTTTTTATTTTTTATTTTATTTTATTTTTTTTTTTTTTTGAATAGTTATTAATTTTAAATATGAGGATACCAAAATCGAACAGTGAAGCACTATAAATTAGTAATATTAAACTCCTAAAATATAATTAGAATTATATTTGAACTATTTACACTAGCTATTATATATAATCAGAATTAAGTTAATGACTATACAGTAATTAGAACTAAGAAATAAATAAACAAATAGAATAAGCCACACACGGCAATTGGAGGAAATATGAACTAACATAATGTTCAACAGTTACTATTGGAAAAGATGTTTATCTCATTTTAACTAAGTAATGACATTGACTTAGTCCAGTATAAGGTAGGGTCCTGATGAAATCATTTAAATTGAAACCACAGTAGACCTTTAACTCTTTTCCATTATTACTACTATTTTTGATATACTACTATTTTTGATATATTGAGCACTTTTGGATAATTTACTAATGCTACTACAACGGAAAAGTTAAAGCAGCAATTGGATATATGTATAAACTACTATTACTCCATACAGTTATATAACTGAATTGAAAATTTGAATTTTATAGGGTGGTCCATTATTTTTTGTTTTTAATAATATATATTATCATTATTTATAATTTTCTATTTCATTTTCAATGGCTTATTTCATGTCATTATAATTGATTAATCAGGAGTTATGCTTTGGTTGGGGGAGACAAGACTTTCGGACCACTCTAATTTTAGATTGAAATTTTCAACTTCATTTTACTTCGATTTTTATCTAATTAAAACAATGAGCATATCTTTAATCCTTTTTTAAATTTGAAAAATATTTCAAGGCTTTACTCACTAAAGGGTTAATAAAATATTTCTTTTAATACCATTTTCTTAGTTGTATATATCTATGAAATCTATAACTGAAATTAGCTCTTATGCAGGTTGCCTTTTACCCTTAAAAAAAAAGAAAAATGAAAAAAAAATCCTTTATATAAAGCTTTGTAGAAAAACATGAAGTATTCCAAAAGATGAGTTTATTCTTGATGGTAATGTTGATGTTACAACGTTTAGGTTTTAGAAAAAAAGTCCTCTCACGTCTTTAGTAATGAAGGGTTAACTTACCTTTTCTTCTAAAGCTCGTAATCTATTTTAATAAGTGTTATTGTCCGCTTACGTCGCTTGAATAGAATGTGCTGTGCATTTGATTGGTTGTTAGTGCCAGCCAATCGGATGTGTGGTAGAGAATTTTACAATCGTCCAAAAACAATAAAAAGTTCAACGTCTGTTAGCGTCTCAAGTTGGTGAGTGGATCAGAGTTTTGATAATCTCTGGTAGGGTCAGCATGGCGAGCAAAATCTGATATTGGAAGACCTGGAACTTCCCAGTGTCCCATGCATACTACATCACTGACGACACCTACCAGCGCCCCAAATGTAGGAGCGCTTATTTAAAGCAACCTTTCTCAGGACACGTGAAATTTTGTGTGGAGATGGTGGGTGACTTGTAGAATATGAAGTGTTTGAAGCTGTGGTGTGGGTACATAGGAGAAGCTAAGTTGATTGGGTTTGTAAAGCTGAAAGGTAATAGGAGAATGTAGGTCAGGTGTTGACTTCATAATATATGAATATAGTAGTGTGAGGAGGACATGAGATGTGGAGTAACTAAATTGAAGAATTAATTAGGATTAAACTGTAGTAGGAGAAAAGTGTTGTTTATTTTTATGGTGGGAGGTTTTGTGTATGTAAAGCTTTGATAATTTAATTATTCAAATCTCTTTAATGATTTCTATTGGTTAACAATTTTTTTTATTGACTCTAGTGTCGTAACACGTTGAAAATTCCTTAAAAAAAAAAGGTAACTTTTGCTGAAATTCTTTTTTGTTTTTCTGTCTTCAGGCCCCCCCATTATGCGAGGATCTTCTGTCTTCTGTGGATCAACCCCTGAAAGTAGCTCGAGATAAAATTGCTGGTAGAGATTATCTTCTCTGTGACTACAATAGAGATGGTGATTCCTACAGGTAAGAATAATCGTTCAAATTTCAAGGTAGATTTGGTGAGGTTGAATAGAATAGAAGAAAAAAAACCCAGTGTTTTCACATAACCACAGGTAAATCTTTATTTTTAGATAAACAATCTACCTTGCCCATAAGATATGTGGTTACTCGGCCCTTTTGCCATGAGCAGGATGCGATACAAGATCAATTTTTAATCAGTGTACACCTGGCTTGCCCATAAAATATAAATGGTAGTCAAGTTTTGAAATACAATCTCTTTCTCTCTCTCACTCTCTTTCTCTCTCTCTCTCACTCTCTTTCTCTCTTTTCTCATCTCTCTTTCTCTCTCTCTTCTCTCTCTCTTCTCTCTCTCACTCTCTCTCTCTCTCTCTTCTTTTTCTCTCTCATCTCTTCTCTTTCTTTCTCTCTCTCTATCTCTTTCTCTTTCTTTTTCTCTCTCTATCTCTTTCCTTTCTTTTTCTCTCTCTATTCTCTTTCTTTCTTTTCTCTTCTCTTTCTCTTTCTTTTCTCTCTCTTCTCTTTCTCTTTCTTTCTCTTTCTCTTCTTCTTTTTCTCTCTCTATCTCTTCTCTTTCTTTTCTCTCTCTATCTCTCTTTCTTTCTTTTCTCTCTCTATCTCTTCTCTTTCTTCTCTCTTCTCTTTCCTCTTTTTTTCTCTCTCTATCTCTTTCTCTTTCTCTTTTCTCTCCTATCTCTTTCTCTTTCTTTTTCTCTCTCTTTCTCTTCTTTTCTTTCTTTCTTCTTCTCTTTCTCTTTTCTCTTCTTTCTTTTCTTTTCTCTATCTCTTTCTCTTTCTTTTCTTTTCTCTATCTCTTTCTCTTCTTTTCTTTTTCTCTATCTCTTCTCTTTCTTTCTTTTTCTCTATCTCTTTCTCTTTCTTTTCTTTTCTCTCTCTCTCTCTTCTTTTTCTCTCTCTATCTCTTTCTCTTCTTTTCTTCTCTCTCTCTCTCTCTCTTCTCTTTCTCTTTCTTTTTCTCTCTCTATCTCTTTCTCTCTCTTTTCTCTCTCTTCTCTCTCTTTTCTTTCTCTCTTTCTTTCTCTTCTCTTCTCTTTCTCTCTTTTCTCTCTCTTCTCTTCTCTTTTTCTCTCTCTATCTCTTTCTCTTTTCTCTCTCTTCTCTTTCTCTTTCTCTCTCTTCTCTTCTCTATCTCTTTCTATCTCTTTCTCTAATCTCTCTCTCTATCTCTCTATCTCTTTCTCTCTCTATTCTCTCTCTCTCTTTTCTCTCTCTATCTCTTCTCTCTCTCTCTCTCTCTCTCTCTCTCTCTCTCTCTCTCTGTCCCCCCCCCCCGGCTATCTTGGTCTTGAACAACCTTTTCAGAGATGAAAATGATTGACAATATCACTTGTCACACTTCTCACAATATGTAATTCTTTTCTTTTATTACTATTTACCCATAGCTGGAGGGAGAATAATAGGATTCACACCTTTCCCAAGAGTATTAGCACTGTGTGATGCAAACAGTCTTGTCTAGGATTTGAACTCTTACTGCTGTGTTCATTTCCTATGACAATAACCATTACACTATTGGTGCCTCCTATGTAATTCTTTTTAACAGTAATACTAAAAAGACAAAGATTTACATGTTGATAATAGTTGTAGTTATCATAATCCTCATCATGTCATGCTAATAGCAGTGATATCCATGACAAGCTCTAGCCCTATCATTCATTGCTCTTGGGAGGTTCTCTGCCAGCATCCAGTATCCATAAAGAGCTGTTGATGTTCCTACCTTAATTGATGGTTGCTTTTTTTCACCATAATACAAGTAAAGTAAACTAAAATACTTAACAGTGAACCTGCAAAATTACTCGAAGGGCAGGAGGATCCTGAAAGCCGTTCAAAGACCACTTGGAAGAAATACACCATTACACCTTCAAGTCTAGAAGACCTGGCCTCCAACAGATAAAGTTGGGGAAACACTTGTTGCACAAGGAACTTAACAGCTGGCTACTGAATTCAATAAGACTGCAGAACAATGTTTTCGTCATCATGCACCACAAAATGTAGAAGGAAATTTCCCTTGCAATATGTGTGACTGCATCTGCAAGTCCATAATTGGAGTAATTAGCCATCAAAACATCCATTGACCATAACTAGTCATTTTCAATCAACACTATTCTAGTCATCAATCATCAGCATCATCTACCAAGTTTCTAATCAAGACATGGAGTGAAGTCCTCATCATCTGCAACTTTTTCTATAAGAATAGATATTGATACAAGCATGTTTCAAATCTTCTCTTACTAAAGCTACTTTTAGTTCTTTTCAAATGCTGCACTCAAATATAAACTGCATCCTTCACTCGAGTTAATTTTGATTCAACAAAGCACTACTTATATTATATACTAGTCGGACATGTGGATATACAACAATATGATGATAATTTAATTATTACAACATTTGATATGTTTAGCTTAAGTGCTATTGCAAAAATAGTTAATTTGTAAAAGTATAATAATCTTAATTTAACTCTCTCACTTTTTTTCTTTCTTTCTTTTTTTTTTTTTTTTTTTTCATCCTTTCCTTATGTTTGTTAAAACAGATTAGCATTATCGCTTCCAAGTGCTCACCCACTCTCTCTGTCTTTCCCCTACTCTTTTTTTTCTATGTAACATGTCATTTTCCTTCTTTTTTATAATAAAAATGGAATGGTCTAATTTTAACCAGAGGGGGTACAAGATGATAATGCTCATACTTTTAAGGAACATGAGTATTAATATATATATATATATATATATATATATATATATATAAGACCCAGACCCAGAGTGGTAGTACCTGTTAGTCTCATTTATGGGTAAAATAGATAAAAGATTGAG
Source organism: Doryteuthis pealeii (assembly GCA_023376005.1). Lineage (NCBI taxonomy): Eukaryota > Metazoa > Mollusca > Cephalopoda > Myopsida > Loliginidae > Doryteuthis > Doryteuthis pealeii. The sequence continues at coordinate 69,021,289 of CM042160.1, read as the reverse complement.
TGTTTAAAGAAAAAAAAGTGTTTAAAAAGGAAGAAGAAAAAAATTGAATACCCATCAAGAATGAATAAAACAAAACGTCTTTGGCAGAAAATAACCCAACAAGGGTTGACATGCTATTAAATCCAACCGACCAACAAACTAACTTTCATTTCTTTTCATTAAATGCTGCACTCAAATATGAACTGCATGCTTCACTCAAGGTAATTTTAATTCAACAAAGCACTACTTATATAATATTATCTATATTTGTGGAGGCGTGTGGTCTAATGGTTAGTCGTAGGAAATAGACTCATCGACCAGAGTTCAATTCATAGACGAAACTGTTTGGATTTCACATAGTGCTAATACCCTTGGGAAAGGTATGAATCCAATTCTCCCTCCAGCTATGAGTAAATAGCAGGGCTGACTGGGCTCTTTAACTGTGGCTAGGTAACCAGTCTAGGAGAAGGAAAACTTTGAATTCAAACCTGTTAAACTCTGCTTAAAAAAAAAAATTGACCTTGTGTTGCATCCTGCTCATGTGGAGGGGTTGGTAAATATATATAATAACTCTATTTGCATTCAGAATGCTTACATTATTTATTGACCTTTTGTCAACTCTTTTTTTTTTTCTTTTTTAATAATGTTCATCATATAAATTGAGTGCCAAAACTTGCACAAATAAATTTAAATAACAAATCAAATACCCCCTCCCACTTCACTAGACTAGAAATATTCTGTTTATGCAGACTCTAACTAAAGTGAAGAGTATTGTGTATGGAGGCAGGGGGGGGGCAATGGAGTAAGGCTAACATCAGTATTCATCAATAAAAGCTGAAACCATGCCTATATATACACCAGCTTATTTGATGATGCTAAAATATAACCGATTTCTTTTTTGTCTTCCTGCTGCCAGAATTTGCTAAGTAATATCTAATTTATTTACGTAAAACTGATCAATCTCTAAATGCTTAAGAAGACCAGAAAATTTAAGGGTCTTATTTTTCAACAAGATAATATACCTATTTTACACGTACGAGAGTCCCATTGTGGTGTCAAGGTTAGCAAGCTAGTCTTGCAGATCCATTATTATTTAATAGCAAGTTTGATCCTCGCTGGGTGACCCATACTTTTGACCTTGTCACATCCTATCGGTGGTGAATGGGTTGGGTAAATATTTACCTAATTTACATGTCTTGTATTATTGGTACTTATTTTTAGAAATTTTCTCACCATTTATATTAAAAAAAAATCCCTTTTAATGCTGTATATCATGGCTCATAAAACAATGTGGGTAGTGAGTACCCCTCTCCCCACAGTTGTCTTTTCTTTTTTTTTTTTTTTTTTGTTATACATCATTGATAAAAGAAAAATGTCTGAACATATTTATATTGTATGATTCTAGGTCAGCTTTGTCTTTTCAAATCATCTGACCTACTATTTAGTTTTCAATATTTCAAGTAGTATGAGAATTTATATAAGATACATGACTGAAGTGTATGATCAAACCATTCTCAGATACAAGCTTATAAAACAAAATTTTATTGTGTGTGTGTGTGTGTGTGTGTGTGTGTGTGTGTGTGTATGTATATATATATACACATACATACATATACACACACACGAGAATACAGTTATATAAAAATACCATCATTTTCAAAAAAAAAAAAAATTGATTTAAAAAGAAATGTCATAACTAGACTGCTTCAGTTCCAGTGATCTTTTGAAAAAGATTTTATCTCGAAAATTCAAGAATTAAATACAGGTTAACACACAACATCATTGTTACCGTATTATTATTTTTTCTTTACACTTGCATTGTGATAGCCTTCAAAATCAACCTCCAAACTAATATATACACAATGCTTCAAGCAAATTATAAAACTCATATATATATATAAAATCTCTTTTTCAAAAGATCACTGGAACTGAAGCAGTCTAGTTATGACATTTCTTTTTAAATTAATTTTTTTTTTGTTGAAAATGATGGTATTTTTATATAACTGTATTCTCGTGTGTGTGTGTATATGTATATAATCTATATCTATATATATATATATATATATACACACACACATAAGGTGGGTCAAAAAAGTAAGAAAAAAAGGATGACTTCATTTTGATGTTGATGCTTAAATGTTTCAATTTATGTTAAACCCTCCTCAGGACAAAATAATAGAAAATAAAAAATGTTTGGTTCAAATGGTGGTGGATGTTTTTAAATGATTTGGGTTGGAAATGCGTATGGAGAAATATGCTCATAACTGTTTATTGATCAGCGTTCATTTTGAAAGTTCAAGATGTGTTTGGTACACGAGAAGACGAAAGTCAAGACATGATTGGTACACATGAATATATTGAATATACTTAATATATTTAGGATAAAAGGACAAAAATGTTGGAAAATGTTTTATTTTAAATAAATTTACTTTTCTTTGAAATTGAACAAACTAATCTCAGTTGGGCATCCTATTATGATGTGGGGTGTCCCCATGGCGTAGAGATTAACCTGCTTGACTGCAACATTAGAGTAAGCAAGTTCAAGCTCTAGTCATGCGCTTATGTTCATTTTCAGACTAATACCCTTGGGAAAGGTATGAATTCCATCATCCCCCATCTATGGGTTAAATGGTACCATTACTATTCTTCTACAAGAATGACTTTGGCATTGAATAACCTAATGAAGGTTTCAACCAAACTATCATGGTGTAATACTTAGCAAGCTAGTCTTGTAGTTCCATTAGTACTGAATAGCGAATTTGATCCTCACTGGATGCTCCATACTTGTGACCTTGTTTCCCATCCTACCTATGGCAAATGTGTTGGATAAATACCTGCTTATGAGTTCAGTTCCTATTTAGGATATGTGACCTATTTAATTTTAATCCAATAAAGTAGGCAAGCGTTTTCTCAATTCTGTTTTATATCTAAAGTAATTAAAAAAAAAAAATAGAATGAATCAATCTAATTAAGAATTAAGAAAATCAAGTCATAATTAATTATGCTTGATTTTCTTAATTATTTTATTTAGTGGATGAGGAATTTTATACTCATTTAATTTCTCTTTTCCATAAATTTGTCTTGAGATAAAAAGTAAGAATTAATATTTCGTCTTATTTGAATATTGAATAGAGGCAATAAAAGAATGACCAGATTTCTTATTATTTCTTTTTTTTTTTTTTTTTTTTTTTTTTTTTTTTTTTTCCAGTAGAAAATGTACTCATTTTATATTAATGTTGATATTCTCAACATTCTCATTTAGTATAATCTTTATTTGCCTCTATTCGTACAATGGTTAGTTATTTGGAGAGATTTAACGGAATCATAAAGCCAGCTTTTGTATTTTTTAAGAAAAGAAATCTCACTTCTGTGTGTGTTTGTGGTTTAATTCTTCTTTATTTTCCCTGTTTTTTTTCCAGGTCTCCTTGGAGTAATATGTATGACCCTCCCCTTGAAGATGGTACTGTACCTTCGGATAGGCTGAGGAAGTTAGAAATCAATGCCAATGCAGCTTTTGACCAGTATCGAGAAATGTGAGTTATCTTTATTCTTAACTCTCTCCCCACCCCCTCCCAATGTTATAAGGGATATTTGATAGTTTCAGGGGGACACTGATTTTTATTACTTCTAAACAACCCTAGAAATTCAAGATATAATAATAATTTTATTTATCAAGTTTAAAAAAATAACAATTGACAAAAGAACATCTTTTTTTGTTAGAAGAAAAAAATCTTCTTTTTTTTCTTAGTGACTTTTAAAAAAAATTTTTTTAAAGTTTACCCCAAGATTATTCATCATTTTCATTTTAATACTACATGTATACACATATACAGTATAAATTTAAATAAATAACATCACTTTGAACTTAATACCCTTTTAAATACTTACTATGTATTATTACATATTAAAAATAGAATGTTTATTTACATCCTTTTTTTTTAAACAAAGCCTGTCCATCTGGCGTGTTTTGTTACTGTTTTAATACTATATCGTAAGATCGTTTTTTTTCTCAAAAATTGAAAGTTTAACAAAAAATCCTGACGGTTAACCCTCATCCAAATGTCACACATCATATAACAAAATAATCCTGAGACTTATTTTTTATTAAGGATATAGTCCTCTTTTTTTGCTCTTATACTATTTGAAGGAACCTGTGTCAACTTTCATTGGTTGTGGTTTCACTTCCGAAGGTTGATGAAGAAATAACAACCTACACGATGTAGTTTACGCTCTCTTCTAATTAAGTGTACAATTTCAAGAATATTGATTAAAAATTACCATCTTTGAATTTGCAAAGCAAACTAACGACTAAAAATTTAACCTCAGAAAAAATCCATATTTTGTGTTTTTCGGCTGTTCGAAGAAAAATAATTTTTTAAATCGCTATAAAAAAATAATAAACGGATAAAAACATAGAAATTACATATTTAGAAAGATTATTTTCTTTCCAACCTATATATATATATATATACCAACCCCTCTGCATGAGCAGGTAACACAAGGTCAGTTTTCTTAAGCAGAGTTTAACAAGTTTGAATTCAGTTTCTTTTTCCTAGAGTGGTTACCTAGTCATGGTTAAAGAGCCCAGTCTGCCCTGCTATTTACATGACTGGAGGGGAATTGGATTCATACCTTTCCCAACCATATACGTATTTTTAAGATTGGATCAGAAATAGTTGAGAAATTGCGAATTAAATGGATTATGGTTCAAATTGTCAATGTTCAGAGATTTCAGTGAAAGTGCTGTTAATGCTACATAAATATAATATTAGAAATTAGATCTGACAATTAAAAATATAACTATTTTAAATTTTGTATCAACAAGTTACTAACACTAATAGTATAGTGTCCTGGATATGACGTTAAACTGCATCTGATGGTGAGTTTCTACTTTTGGAGCTCTGGGAGTGTGGGAGTACCCCTTCATTGTGTTACTCCCAGGTCCACTTTGACCTGGATTGGTAGTACCTGTTAGGTCCCATCTATGATTAAATAGAAAAAAAAGAAATGAGTTTAAAGAATTGTTTTAAAAAAGATTGAGTTTAGATTTTAAAAAAAATTGAATACCCATCAAGAATGAAAAAAAACAAAAACGTCTTTGGCATGAATTAACCCAACAAGGGTTGACATGCTGTAAAAATCCAACCAATCAAAATAGTATAATCAAAAACTGAAATATTTCAATGGATAAAAATATCAATTCAATAATACTTTCTATTATTGAATGGTAAAAAAAAAAATGTATAAAAATATTTTTGCATAGCTTTTAGACCTTTTGTTATATCTTGATACCAGAAAAGATATTGAACCATTCTTTTTACATATATATGCAATGGGAGTAAATATGGAAATAAATCGACAATATTAAGAAATTTGAAAAGACAAGTGTTCCAAAATAAGATGAATTTATTTATCAACGCTTAAATGTTTCGGTTTCATTAAACCTTAATCAGGATGTATTATGGGTGAAGAAATTGATGGATGTTTTATAGATGACAGGAGATAAAAAAATCTTTATAAAATTTTTTTGTTGTGTAACCGTTACACAACAAAAAAAAAAAATTTTTATAAAGATCTTTTATTTTATCTCCTGTCATCTATAAAAAACATCCATCAAATTTCTTCACCCCATAATACATCCTGATGAAGGTTTAATGAAACCGAAACGTTTAAGCGTCAATAAATTCATCTTATTTTGGAACACTTGTTTTTTTCAATTTCTTAATATATATCCAATGCATATGTAAAAGCATAATGAGAATTTTAGTAATATTGATTGTGTAATTGAAGTTACCTGACGTTGTTTTCTCTATTTTCATTCATTAAATTTTTTTCCTTCATTCACCAATCCTATCCTGAATCAATATCATATCGAAATCTATTCACTTAATTTAAAACTATGTAACCCAGTAATACCTGTTTCATAGTCAGACATCGGTGACTAAATTGCTAACTCCACAGATTTTGTCTGGTAAGAGGTGGCTAGACACTCTGCAGAATGAAAAAACGACCTGCAAAAGGTGGAGGAAGCTCTTTGTTCAATGGTCCTACCACTCCTCATCCAGTAGGACCATATAAAAACTTGTTAGTGTCAGAGCCATCTGTCGTCGGGTCACCCAAGGTGACAGGTCTGGCACCCAGGTATTAGGGCCACAACCTGGCCAAAGAGGCTCTGGCAAAAAATCCAAAGGGCGTGTCCATCATAAGTAATCAACGGCTTTGGTGTGCTTGTCACTGCGTATGTGGAAAATCTGTGGCAAACAAGGGCATCTCTTTCCCTGACCGGGATATGCATGTGGAGGTCGGGACTGCTTGTGAATTTCCTATTCCTTTGTTACTCCTTCCATGAATTCACCGACAGCTCAACCGACCCAGGGTGAATGCACTCACAAGAATAGAGAACGGACTTCAAACTAACACCCATTCATCTCCCTAATTTATCAGTTGTGTCTAGCATTAGTTGTAATTTCTAGGAATGAACTTGAAACCTTTTTATATTATTTAATGTCTGTTATGTAATAACTGTTTGTTTTTTTTTTGTTGTTTTTTCAAAGTTTTACCAATATAAGTGGACCTATTAGTTTGTTAATAATGTAAAATTTTTTGTTTCTCAGGTATTTTGAAGGCGGTGTGTCTTCAGTCTACCTCTGGGATTTGGATCATGGTTTTGCTGGTGTTGTGTTGATTAAAAAAGCTGGGGATGGTTCTAAGAAGATTAAAGGTTGCTGGGATTCCATACATGTAATGGAAGTACAAGTAAGTATCAAATCAATAAGACACGTTTTTAAACACTCCATACTTTCAATTTAATCAATTTTCTTATACATACATACACATGCGCGCACACACACACACACACACATATATATAATATATATATGGGATTGCTGTGATCAATTTCGGTGAATTATGTTACACAATTTCGAAAGAAAATAACCGCTAAACAATGCCAAATCCTTTGACATCCATTTTTACTCACAATTGCTTGATTTCACTTTCCACACACAGTCATCATACCTTGATAAAGGTGAAAGTTCATCCAAATATTGGAATAAATCGAACAAGGACAGAACAAACAGCTGATATGAAACTCTTTTTTTGTTCTGTTTTTGTTTCACTTGTTCATTTCCATGCTTCATAATACCCCCCCAAAAAAAAACGTTATACGCGAATGGAAAACTGCTGTGATTTCAGCTGTTTATCTTATATTCTTTTTATGGAAAAATAGACAAATAAATATTAAACATTGAGTAAAGATTTTATTTTCTGGTATTGAGTTCCTTTGTCATTCTATAGATTACTTTAATTGTTACTTGAATTAATTACTAAAATTACTCCCAACCTTTGCCCTTATGGATCCTCACAGGATGCCCATTAAAATCCATACATAAAAAAAAAACCTTGTGTTGATCCAGACACTCTGAAAAGAAATTTACTGTCTCCTTTTTTAAAATACTAAATGAAAAAAAAAATTTCAAGCTGTTAATTAAATTTTGAATATACATCAAATCTTCATTATTTTTGCTCACAAAAAGAAAGATCTGCTGATAATTGAATGTGTGTGTGTGTGTGTGTGTGTGTGTATATATATATATATATATATATATATATATATAATATAATATATATATATATACACTTGCTTTAATTGTTTTATTTCATAGTTTCCTCCAGACGTACACATATGCATACATACACAAACAACTGCCCTTATATATGGATAGATAGATAGATTATAAAACTTGATTTTCCCACCACCAATTGTCATTAGAAAAAAAAAAGAATATATTAACTTTTTATATGTATTATCCAAACTGAAAGCACTCTCACTAATATTTACTCTTATTGTATTTTTCCATGTAAACATTAATTTTTGAATTCTACACTACATTACAAAAGAATAGGCGTAACCGTTAAATTTAAATCTTTTACACTACATTACAAAAACAAATAGACTAACAGTTAAATTTTAAATCTTTTACACTACATTACAAAATGAATAGACCTAACTGTTAAAATTAAATCTTGTACACTTACATACCAAATGAATAGGCAACCATTAAATCTAAATCTTTTACACTACATTACAAAATGAATGGCTAACCATTAAATTTAAATCTTTTACAAACTACATTACAAAGATGATAGGCTAACATTAAATCAAATCTTTTACACTACATTACAAAATGAATAGGCTAACCATTAAATCTAAATCTTTTACACTACATTACCCAAATGAATAGGCTAACCATTAAATCTAAAATCTTTTACATACATTACAAAATGAATAAAGGCTAACTATTTATTATTCAAACAATGGACAAAGATAACTAATAGAAAATTGCTTTAATACTACCAAAAGTAATTTGATAAAATAAAACTGATTTTTTCAAAAAAAATATCTTTTAATTATTCTATTTACTACACCTTTTTTTTTTTTTTTTTTTTTTTTTTTTTGTATAGACTGATTTAACAAAAAAAGATTAAAAAATTTTAAATATTTTTTTCAAATCGGTTTATATTCCATAAAAGTTTGTTTGCATCTTTTTTACAAACACTTATGAAAAAGCTAATACAAATAAACTACATTTGTATGGTAGCTCAGTTGGTAGAGCCATCCACCTTTGGTCAACCACATGCTTCTGGGTCAATACTGGCCCTTGAAACTTAGCACATGAGTAGCCCACAGCTGGATCTTGTGGTTAAATGGGGAGTTGATTGTAGGTGTGGCACTCCACCTTAGACGCAAAATCAATCAACTCCCCCATTAACCACACAGATCCAAGCTGTTGTGTTACTCATGCTGCTAAGTTGGCCAAGGGCCAGTATGAAAACCAGAAGCATGTGGTTCCAAGGTGGAGCTCTACCAACTGAGCTACCAAACAAATGTAGTTTATTTGTATTTACTTTCCATAAGTGTTTGTTTTAAAAAAATGCAAACCAAACTTTTAGAATATAAACCATTTGAAAAAAATATTTAAAATTTTTTAAATTCATTTTTTTGTTAAATCAGTCTATTACAAAAAAAAAAAAAAAAAAAAAAAAAAAAAAAAAAAAAAAGGTGTAGGTAAATAGAAATAATTAAAAGATAATTTTTTTTGAAAAATCAGTTTATTTTTAATCAAATTTACTTGGTAGAGATCTAAAAGCAATTTCATTAGTCATCTTGTCCCATGTTTGATAATAAAATAAGTTAGCCTATTATTTGTAATGTAGTGCTAAAAGATGTTAGATTTAATGTTAGCCATTCATTTTGGAATGTAGTGAAAAGCATTAGATTTAATGGTTAGCCTAATTTCCATTTTGTAATGGTAGTGTTAAAAGATTAGATTTAATGGTTAGCCTAATTCATTTTGTAAGTAGTGTAAAAAGATTTAAATAATGTTAGCCATTCATTTGTAAACTAGGGTTAAAAAGATTTAGATTAATGGTTGGGCCTATCTTTTTAATGGTAGTTGTAAAATATTTAAATTTAAAAATTTAACAGTTAGCCTATCATTTTGTAATGTAGTGTAAAAGATTAAATTTAACAGTAGTCTATTGTTTTTGTAATGATAGTGTAAAAGATTTAAAATTTAACGCTTTAGCCTATTCATTTTGTGAATGTAGTAGTGTTAGAATTCGAAAATTAATGGTTTAAATGGAAAAATACAATAAGAAGTAATATAGTATGAGAGTCTTTCAGTTGATAAATACCATATAAAAAGTTAATATATCTTTTTTTTTCAATGACCAATTCAGGTGGTGAAAATCAAGTTTATAATCTATCTACTATCCCATATATAAAGGGCAGTTGTGTGTATGTATGCATATGTGTACGTCTGGAGGAAACTATGAAAATAAAACCAACATTAAACAGCAAAAGTGTATATATATAAAATATATATATATATAATATATAATATATATATAAATATATATACACACACACACAACACACACCACACCACATTCATATTCAGCAAGATCTTTCTTTTTGAGCCAAAAATAATGAAGATTTGTATGTATATTTCAAAAATTTAATTAACAGCATGAAATTTTTTTTTCATTTAGTATTTAAAAAGGAGACAGTAAATTTTCTCTTTTCAGAGTGTCTGGATCAACACAAGAGTTTTTTTTTTATGTATGGATTTAATGGGCATCCTGCTGAGGAATCCATAGCCGGCAAAAGGTGGAGTAATTTTCAGAAATAATAATTCAATAACAATTAAAGTAAGTCTATAGAATGACAAAGGAACTCAATACCAGAAAAATAAAATCTTTACTCAATGTTTAAATATTTATCTTGTGCTATTTTTCCATAAAAAGAATATAAGATAAACAGCTGAAATCACCAGCAGTTTTCCAATTCGCGATTATAACGTTTTTTTTTGGGTATTCATGAAGCATGCGGAAATAACAATGATGAACAATAAACAGAAACAAAAAAGAGTTTCAATATCCAGCTGCTTGTCTATCCCTTGTTCGATTTATTCCAATAGTTTTGGATGAACATTTTCACCCTCTTATTCAAGGTCATGATGACGTTGGGAAAAGTGAAAATCAAGCAATGATGAAGGTAAAAAATGGATGTCAATCAAGATTTGCATTGTTTAGCGGTTATTTTTTCTTTCGAAATTGTGTAAACATTAATTCAAACCGAAATTTGATCACAGCAATCCCATATATATATATATATATATGTGTGTGTGTGTGTTGTGTGCGCGCATGATGTAGTGTATGTTATAAGAAAATGTATTAAATTGAAAGATGGAGTGTTTAAAAACGTGCTTATTGATTGTGATACTTACTATGTACTCTCCATTACATGTATGGAAAATCCAGCAAACCTTTAATCTTCTTAGAAACCATCCCCAGCTTTTTTAATCAACACAACACCAGCCAAAAACCATGATCCCAAATCCCAGAGTTAGACTGAAGACACACCGCCTTTCAAAATACCTGAGAAAAACAAACAAATTTACATTATTAACAAACCTAACTAGTCCCACTTATATGGTAAGAAACTTGAAAAAAAACACAAAAAAAAAAACAAACAGTAAACATAACAGACAAATTAAAATAAAAAAGGTTTCAAGTTCATTCCTAGAAATTACAACCAATGCTAGACACAACTGATAAATTAGGAGATGAATGGGGTGTTTTAGTTGAAGTCCGTTCTCTATCTTGTGAGTGCATTGCAACCCTGGGTCGGTTGAGCTGTCTGGTGAATTAGGGAAGTGAGCTAACAAAAGGCAATAGGGAAATTCACAAGCAGTCCCCGACCTTCCACATGCATATCCGGTCAGGGAAAGAGATGCCCTGTTGCCACAGATTTTCCACATACGCAGTGACAAGCAACACACAAAAGCCGTTGATTACTGTATTAGGAACGCCCTTTGGATTTTTGCCAGAGCCTCTTTGGCCAGGTTGTGGCCCTAATACCACTGGGCTGCCAGACCTGTCCACCTTGGGTGACCCCGACACATGCTCACACTAACAAGTTGTATCTGGTCCTACTGCGATTGAGGAGTGTAGGACCATTGAACAAAGAGCTTCCTCCACCCTTTTACCAGGTCGTTTTTCATTTCTGCAGAGTGTCTAGCCACCCTCCTTTACCAGAAAAATCTTGCTGGAGTTAGCAATTTAAGTACCGATGATCTGACTATTGAAAAACAGGTATTACTGGTTACATAGTCTTTAAATTAAGTGAATAATTTCGATATGATATTGATTCAGAGCAGCGATTGGTGAATGAAAGAAAAAATTATGAATGAAAAATAGAGAAAACAACTCAGTACCTTCAATTACACAATTCAATATTACTAAAATTCTCATTACTTGCTTTTACATATGCATTGGATATAATTAAAAGTTGAAAAAAACAAGTGTTCAATAAATAAGATGAATTTATGGACGCTTAAAACGTTTCGTTTCATTAAACCTTCATCAGGATATATTTATGGGTGAAAGAAATTGATGGATGTTATATAGATGACAGCCGCAGATAAAATAAAAAGATCTTTATAAAAATTTTTTTGTTGTGTAACGGTTACACAACAAAAAAAATTTTATAAAGATTTTTTTATCTCCTGTCATCTATAAAAACATCCATCAATTTCTTTCACCCCATAATTACATCCTCCCCATGATTAAGGTTACATGCAAACGAAACATTACAGGTGATAAATAAATTCATCTATATTTGGAAACTTATGTCTTTTCAAAATTCAATATTGTCGGATTTATTTCCATATTTACTCCCATTGCATATATATGTCAAAAGAATGGTTCAATATTCTTATTTCGGTATCAAAAGATATAACAAAAGTCTAAAAAGCTATGCAAAAATATTTTTATACATTTTTTTTTTACCATTCAATAATAGAAATATTTTGAATTATATTTTTGATCCATATTAAATATAGTTTTGATTATCTATTGATTGGTTGCATTTTACAGCATGCAACCCTTGTTGGGTTAATTCATGCCAAAGACGTTTTCTGTTTATTCATTCTTGATGGCGTATCAATTTTTAAATCTAAACTCAATCTTTTTTTAAAAACAATTCTTTAAAAAACTCATTTCCTTTTTTTTCTAATTTAATCCATAAGATGGGACCCAACAGGTACTACCAATCAGTCAAAGAGCCTGAGGAGAACAACAATTGAAGTACTCCACACTCCCAGAGCTCCAAAAGTAGAAACTCACCATCAGATGCAGTTTAAGCGTCAATATTCCAGGACACTATACTAATTAGTTAGTAACTTGTTATACAAATTTAAAAATAGTTATATTTTTAATGTCAGATTCTTAATTCTAATATTATATTTATGTAGCATAACCAGCACTTTTTCACTGAAATCTCATGCTGAACATTGACCAAATTTGACCAAACCATTTAATTCGCAATTTCTCAACTATTTCTGATTCCAATCTTAAAAAATACGTATATGTTGGAAAAGGTTGTCCTTCCCCCCTAGATCAGATTAGCAAGGGCGTGACCTCTTAACATGAACTAGTAACACTCTAGGAGAAAGAAAAACTGAATTCAAACTTGTTAAACTTGCTAAAAAACTGACCCTTGTGTTAACCTGCTCATGCAGAGGTTGTATATATATTAAATATATATATATACATATATAGGTTGGAAAGAAAAATAATCTTTAAATATGTAATTTCTAGTTTTATCCGTTTAATTATTTTTTAATTTATAGCGTATTTAAAAAAATAATTTTTCTTCGAACAGCCGAAAACACAAAATAGGATTTTTATCTGCAGGTTTAAATTAGTCGTGTAATTGCTTTGCAAATTCAAAAGATGGTTAATTTTTAATCAATTATCTTGAAATTGTACATAATTAGAAGAGAGCCGTAAAACTACATGTGAGGTGTTATTTCTTGCGATCAACCTTCGGAAAGTAAACCACAACCAATGAAAAGTTGACCAACAGAAATTCCTTCCAAATAATAAGAGCAAAAAAAAGAGGACTATAATCCTTAATAAAAAAAAAAGTCTCAGGCAATTATTTGTTATATAATGTGTGACATTGGATGAGGCGTTCAACCTCCAGGATTTTTTGTTTAACTTCAATTTTTGAGAAAAAAAAAACACGATCTACGATATAGTATTAAAAACAGTAACAAACACGCCAGAATGCACAGGCTTTGTTTTTTAAAAAAAAAAAAAAAAAAAAAAAAAAAAAAAAAAAGATGAAATAAACAATTCTATTTTTAATATGTATAATACATAGTTAATAGTTTTAAAAGGTATTTAAGTTCAAAGTGATGTTATTTATTATAAATTATACTGTATATGTGATATACATGTAGTATTAAAATGAAAATGATGAATAATACTTGGCGTAAAATTTAAAAAATTTTTTTTATTAAAGTCACTAAAAAAAAAGAGATTTTGTCTTCTAACAAAAAAAGATGTTCTGTCAATTGTTATTTGTATTCAAAACATTACCGATAAACAAATATTCCATATTATTATATCTTGAATTTTCTAGGGTTGTTTAAAGTAATAAAAATCAGTATCCTCTGGGAAACTATCAAATATCCCTTATAACATTGGAGAGGGGTGGGGCGCAGAGTTAGAAATAAAGATACTCACATTTCTCGCATACTGGTCAAAAGCCTGCATTGCATTGATTTCTAACTCCTCAGCCTATCCGCAAGGTACATACCATCTTCAGGGGAGTCATACATATTACTCCAAGGAGACCTGGAAAAAAAACAGAAAATTAAAGAAGAATTAAACCACAAAACACACAAAGTGAGATTTCTTTCTTAAAAAATACAAAACAGCTAGGCTTTTATGAATTCCGTTAAATCTCTCCATAATAAACTAACCATTGTACGAATAGAGGCAAATAAACATCTATACTACAATAGAGAATGTGAAATATCAACATTAATCATAAATCAGATGTAACAGTAACATATCTCTACTTGGAAAAAAACAAAAAAAAAAAAAAAAAAAAAAAAACAAGATAAGAATAAATCAACGAAATCTGCTCATTCTTTTATTAGCCTCTACTCCACATATTCAAAATAAGATGAAAATTAATTCACTTTTTATCTCAAGACAAATTTATGGGAAAAAGAGAAATTAAATGAGTATAAAATTCCTTCATCCACTAATAAAATAATTAAGAAAACAAGCAAAGTATTATGACTTGATTTTCTTAATTCTTAATATATTGATTCATTCTATTTTTTTTTTTAATTACTTCTAACGATATAAAACAGAATGAGAAAACGCTTGCCTACTTTATTGGATTAAAATTAAATAGGTCACATATCCTTAAATAGGAACTGAACTTCATAAGCACTGTATTTATCCCAATCATTTGCCATAGGTAGGATGGAAAACAATGGGTCACAAGCTATGGAGCATCCAGTGAGGATCAAATTCGCTATTCAGTACTAATGGATCTACAAGACTAGCTTGCTAAGTATATACACCATGATAGTTGTGGTTGAAACCTTCATTAGGTTATTCAATGCAAAGCCATTCTTGTAGAAGAATAGTAATGCGTACCATTTAACCCATAGATAGGGGATGAGGGAATCATAACCTTTCCAAGGGTATTAGTCTGAAAAATGACATTAAGCGCATGACTAGAGCTGAACTTGCTTACTCTAATGTTGCAGTCAAGCAGGTTAATCTCTCTGCCATGGTGGACACCCCACATCATAATAGGATGCCTCAACTGAAAAGTTTTGTTCAATTTCAAAGAAAAGTAAACTTGTTTAAAATAAAACATTTTCCAAGATTTTTGTCCTTTTATCCTAAATACATTAAGTATATTCAATATATTCATTGTTACCCAATCATGTCTTGACTTTCGTCTTCTCGTTAACCAAACACATCTTGAACGTTCAAAATGAACGCTGATCCAATAAACAGTTATGAGCATTTTTCTCCATACGCATTTCCAACTCAAATCATTTAAAAACATCCACCACCCTTTGAAACAAAAAAATCTTTTATTTTCTATTATTTTGCCCTGAGGAGGTTTAACATAAACTGAAACGTTTAAGCATCAACATCAAAAATGAAGTCATCCTTTTTTCTACTTTTTTGACCCAGCTTATGTGTGTGTGCATATATATATATATATAATATAGATATATATATATACATATACCACACCACCACACGAGAATACAGTTATATAAAAATACCATCATTTTCAACAAAAAAAAAATTAATTTAAAAAGAAATGTCATAAACTTAGACTGCTTCAGTTCCAGTGATCTTTTGAAAAAGAGATTTTATATATATATATGAGTTTTATAATTTGCTTAAGCATTTGTATATATTAGTTTGGAGGTTGTTTGAAGGCTATCACAATGCAAGTGTAAAGAAAAAATAATAAGTACGTAACAATGCTCATGTTGGTGTTAACCTGTATTTAATTCTTGAATTTCGAGATAAAAACTTTTCAAAAGATCACTGGAACTGAAGCAGTCTATTTATATGACATTTCTTTTTAAATCAATGTTTTTTTTTTTTTGAAAATGATGGTATTCTTTTTATATAACTGTATTCTCGGTGTGTGTATATGTAGAGGTAATATACTATATGTATCAACTATATATATATATATATTATATATATATATATAATATATGTATATATATATATATATATATATATATATATTATACACACACACACACACACACAATAAAATTTTGTTTTTATAAGCTTGTATCTGAGAATGTTGACCATCATACACTTCAGTCATGTATCTTATATAAATTCTCATACTACTTGAAATATTAAAACTAAATAGAGTCAGATGATTTAAAAGACAAAGCTGACCTAGAATCATACAAATATAAATATTTCAGACATTTTTTCTTTTATCAATAAGATAAATAAAAAAAAATTTTTTAAAAAAGAAAAGACAATGTGGGGAGAGGTACTCACTCCCACATTGTTTTATTAGCCATGATATACAGCATTAAAAGGGATTTTTAAAAATATAAATGGTGAGAAAATTTCTAAAAAATCAAGGTAAGTACACAATAATTACAAGACATGTAAATTAGTAATATTTACCCAACCATTCACCACCGATAGATGTGACAAGTCATAAGTATGGGTCACCCAGCGAGGATCAAAAACTTGCTATTAAATAATAATGGATCTGCAAGACTAGCTTGTTAACCTTGACACCCCACAATGGGACTCTCGGTACGTGTAAAAATAGGTTATATATCTTGTTGAAAAAATAAGACCCTTAAATTTCTCGTCTTCTTAAGCATTAAGATATCAGTTTACGTAAATAAATAGTATAACTTAGCAAATTCTGGCAGCAGGAAGACAAAAAAGAAATCGGTTATATTTTAGCATCATCAAATAAGCTGTGTAATATAGGCATGGTTTCAGCTTTTTTGATGAATACTGATGTTAGCCTACTCCATTGCCGCCCCACACCCCATACACAATACTCTTTCACTATTAGTTAGAGTCTGCATAAACAGAATATTCTAGTCTAGTGAAGTGGGAGGGGGTATTTGATTGGTATTTAAATTTATTTGTACAAGTTTTGGCACTCAATTTATATGATGAACATTATTAAAAAAAGAAAAAAAAAAAGAGTTGACAAAAGGTCAAAATTAATGTAACATTCTGAATGCAAATAGCAGTTATATATATTTACCAACCCCTCCACATGAACAGGATGCAACACAAGGTCAATTTTTTTTTTAAGCAGAGTTTAAACAGGTTTGAATTCAGAGTTTTCCTTCTCCTAGACTGGTACCTAGCCACAGTTAAAGAGCCCAGTCAGCCCTGCTATTTACTCATAGCTGGAGGAGAATTGGATTCATACCTTTCCCAAGGGTATTAGCACTATGTGAAATCCAAACAGTTTCGTCTATGAATTGAACTCGGTCGATGAGTCTATTTCTACGACTAACCATTAGACCACACGCCTCCACAAGTATAGATAATATTTATATAAAGTAGTGCTTTGTTGAATTAAAATTACCTTGAGTGAAGCATGCAGTTCATATTTGAGTGCAGCATTTAATGAAAAGAAATGAAAGTTAGTTTGTTGGTCGGTTGCGATTTAATAGCAGGTCAACCTTGTTGGTTATTTCTGCCAAAGACGTTTTGCTTTATTCATTCTGATGGAAATTCAAATTTTTTTCCTTCTTCCTTTTTAAACACTCAATCTTTTAATCTATTTTACCCATAAATGAGAACTAACAGGTACTACCACTCTGGTCTGGGTGGGTCAATATATATATATATATATATATATTAATACTCATGTTCCTTAAAGTATGAGCATTATCATCTTGTACACCCTCTGGTTAAAAATTAGACCATTCCATTTTTATTATAAAAAAAAAAGAGAAGGAAAATGACATGCTACATAAGAAAGAAAAAAAAAGAGTAGGGGAAAACGACAGAGAGAGTGCCGTGAGCACTTGGAAGCGATAATGCTAATCTGTTTTAATCAAACATAAGAAAGGATGAAAAAAAAAAAAAAAAAAAAAAAAAAAAAAGAAAGAAAAAAAAAGTGAGAGAGTTTAAATTAAGAATTATTATACCTTCACATATTGAACTATTTGCAATAGCACTAAAGCTAAACAAATCAAAATGTTTTAATAATTAAATTATCATCATTATTGTTGTATATCCACATGTCCAACTAGTACTTATAATATAAAGTAGTGCTTTGTTGAATCAAAATTAACGTCGAGTGAAGATACAGTTTATATCTTGAGTGCAGCATTTGAAAACAAGAAATAAAAGTAGTGTGGGAGTTATTTTCGTATTGCCTGGAGAGTTGTCCTGCCCGTTTAGTTTTTGCTGGTTCCCGCTAGGGGCCTCAGGTGTATTTTAAGCGGCCGATTTGAACTTCTCTCTCTCTCTTTTCCCTGCTGCCTCAAACCTACGAGCGACACAATGAGGTAGTCTTATGACCACTCCCTTCTCATTGCGGGCTTCGGCCCTTAACCACTGGCCACTCACTGCTAGTAAGTCTCTTTATACGATATATGACTATCCTTTAGTCATGTATCCGTAACTACGTTTTATATACATTTAGGTATCTCTTTGATAACCTAAAATATCTTGTATTTTACCATTCATGAATGTGTCATTATCTCTACTCTTGTATATGTATGTAGTATTATGTACCCTGTAATTCTTGTGCTGCTTATATAAAATGTTTTGTCTATCAAACCTTTGTCGGAGTTTTTTGCATTCCAACGAGTTATGACTTTGTCATAACCTTTAAATCTTACAGTAGCCTTAGTAAGAGAAGATTTGAAACATGTTTGTATCAATATCTACTCTTATAGAAAAAAAGTTGCAGATGATGAGGACCTTACTCCATGTCTTGAATTAGAAACTTGTAGATGATGCTGATGATTGATGACATAGAATATGTTTGATTGAAAATGACTAGTTAGGTTCAATAGATGTTTGATGGCCAAATTAGTCCCAATTCTGAAACTTGCAGATGCATTCACACATATTGCAAGGGAAATTTCCTTCTGCATTCTGTGAAGTGCGGNGTGCATGATGACGAAAACGTTGTTCTGCAGCCTTATTGAACTTCAGTACCAGCCGCTAAGTTCCTTGTGCAACAAGTGGTTTCCCCAACTTTATCTGTCTGAGATGGCCAGTCTTCTAAACTTTGAGAAGGTGTAATGGTGTAATTTGCTTCAACAGGTGCGTCTTTGAACGGCTTTCGCGGTCCTCCCTGCCCTTCCGAGTGCCTTCTTGCAAGTTCACTGTTAAAGGTATTATTTTATTTACCTCACCTTGTATTATTCATCGTGAAAAAAAAGCTAATCACAATTTAACGTAGGAACATCAAGGCCCCCCCCTTTGCGGGCAAAGTATGTAAAAACTAAGACCTTTAGTCTACTTATCCGGAAAATCTACTTGCAACACAATCCCTTGTTCGCGACCTTGATAGTCGGGTAAGAAATAAATTATCTCTTTTAGGTTGGAGTACAAGCCATAGAATTCAGAAATTTAACGTAATTTATCTTCAATCAATCTACGCCTATAGTTGTCAACTAAAACTAGTAGGCAATCGACTAAGTTTATTTATTACCCTCAGTGCCGAACCACTATCACGCAACAGTGGGGACAGCCATTCCACCACTGGTGATCAGGAGGTTGCGAGTCTCAATCTCACGCTGCCACTCCTCCCCGATCCCACTTTAAAGCCATCTTTTTCTCACTTCCCGTTACTAAATGAAGTTTTCACACACACACACACACACACGCACACACACACACACACACACCACACACACACACACACACATACACATATATATGCATACGAGGGCCAGTCAAAAATACGGACATTTTGTTTAGGACAGGTATAATTTACCAACACAGGAACTTGTCTCATACAAACATGCATTCTCAGGAACATGTATTCAGCAAAATGAAACTGGTCCTTGTTGATCACATCGCCTACACACACACCAACACACACACACACACACACAACATATATAATATATATATATATATATATATATATTATATATTATATTTCATTGAATTGAACAGACAATTCCTGTCTCTCTGACAAGTCTTTCGTCGATCCGTTCTAATCTTCGGGCCATCCTTCTGGTTCAGGGTGGAACTGGTTATACCAGTCCACCGAATGTTTCGTCACTAGCGCTTTCGGCAATGCACTTTGCATCCTCAGGTGGAAAACGATGGAATAGTTTTCATGTCTCGTTTTTAACGAGAACGAGTAGAAGCAAGGAATTAGTGGGGGTAATATCAATTGGTAGTGGGAAGGTTTTGGAATGGTAGTAGTTTGAACAAAGCAGTGGTGATTTTTTGGAGGGGGGGGGGCACAGGTTGTGATAAGGGGGGGGGGAATAATGGAAGTAATGTAGGCAGAAAAAATCATAAGCATTTTAGGATATGTTGACTTACTTCAAAGTTTATTTTGTTTAGGGTAGGTTTTTTTTGTTTTATATATAAAGCCTTCAATTATTTGAAGTTTTGTTTGTTTTTTTTCTCT
Source organism: Doryteuthis pealeii (assembly GCA_023376005.1). NCBI lineage: Eukaryota > Metazoa > Mollusca > Cephalopoda > Myopsida > Loliginidae > Doryteuthis > Doryteuthis pealeii. Next base: position 69,000,795 of record CM042160.1, on the reverse strand, counting down.
ATATAGTGTGTGTGTATTTTCAGTTAGAATTTTGCGAGTAGGTAGAGGATGGCCCGAAGATTAGAACGGATTCGACGAAAGACTTGTCAGAACAGGGAATTGTCTGTTCATTTCAATGAAACATGTATAAAGAAAAATGCTGCCTAAAACACTTAATATATATACTATATATATATATATATATATATATATATATATAGTATATTAAGAAAATTGAAAAAAACCCCAGGTTTAAATAAGTGAGTGGTAAGTTTATTGGCCGACGCTGCAGTGTTTCGATCTATTAATTAGATCATTCTTCAGGGCATTGTTGGTAGATGATAAAAAATTCCCTGAAGGAAAAGATGATAAAAAAATTTTTATCACAGAATAACGAGAAAATTTTTCATCACCTTCCAATTACCAACAAATGCCCTGAAGATTATCTAATTAATAGATCGAAACACTGCAGCGTCGGCCAATAAACTTACCACTCAACTTATTTAAACCTGTGTTTTTTTTCAATTTTCTCTAATATACTACATACCGTCGGATTCACTTCCTTTTCTTCACACACACACACACACACACACACACACACATATATATATATATATATATATCCTTGAAAGGAAGAAAAAACTCAACACCCGTTATTCCATAATAAACTATTTCGACCAAAATTGGGTCCTTTATAAATCTAAGTCTATTTAACAAAGCTCCCCAATGTGTGTATGTGTGTGTGTGTGTGTGTGTGCGTGCGTGTGTGTGTGTGTGTGTGCGTGTGTGTGTGTGTGTGTGTGCATGCGAGCGCACGTGAGGAAAGTCATGGAAAAGTGAAAATGTCGCCTCTGTTGGTCTTAGAGGTTTTATCAGAATGAATTTCATTATTTCAAAACAGAATGATATATAGACGATAAAAAGGTAAAAGGAGGAGGAAGTAGGAGGGAGATAGAGAAGGGGGGCAGTAAAAGGGGGCGGGGGGTTGTGCCACAGACGGAGGTCGGGTGGGTGGGGGATAAAAGGATTATTTTGTCAGAATTTTCCTAATCTGTTATTTTCTTCATTTATATCCCCCTCTCAATCACACACACACACACACACACACACACACACACACACACACACACCACATATATATATATATATATATATATATATATATATATATATATATATTATAGAATACATGCATATTTTTGTATAAAAACATTAGGTGTTGTAATTCAGTCAACGCTTTTTCAAAATTGTCTGTTTATCTCCGAGCTAAAAATATTGTTAGACATAAATAAATCATGGTGGTATATTTTTAAAGTTTAAAATAAACAGAAAATTTATTACATTTTATTACCCCTGATAAAAAAAGATGTGTATACTTTGCGTTACCATAACAACAGATATTCGTAACCAACAACCGAGTCACGCTGAGAGCACCGCGGTTCCCACAAAATTATAGAAGTTAAGTAATGATAAGCCTATTCAGCACTTAGATGGGTGACTTCTTAGTTTTTTGGTTTTGTTTTTTTTACGGCATATCAACCTCAGTGGGTCATTTAATGCCGGCTAATTTTGAAAGATTCGTAGCGATAGTTTGGTAGAAATCAAATGTATATACAAGGTGTGTCAAAAAGTATCGATATTTTTTGTTCTTTTTGACACACCTTTTATTCTAAAAAAAAAACAACAAAAAAAACAAATAACATCCCATTCATTAAGTCATTTCAGAATACAAGGTGTGTCAAAAAAGTACCTAGTTTAAAGCTGTATTTACCAACAGAGAAATGAAGAATGAATTTTTTTCAGAATACTAGGTGTGTCAAAAAGTACAAAACATCTCGATACTTTTTTGACGCACCTTGTATGTATATATTTTAACTATTATTCAATTACTTATATTTTTGAGTACAATCCCCCTTCTTTTAGGAAATGTAAAATCCTGGATCGTCTTATTTTCATGAAAAGTTTTTTCAAATGACTTGCTTGATAGTATTCTGTTCGCACTAGATCAAAGTCTACACACTCTAGCAGTATATGTTCACTGTAAATCTCTCTTGGAATGTAGTGCATATTGGGATTCTGAGTCCTCTAGTAAATGATGATGGGTGATGTATGTGTGGCCTATGTGAAAAGTCTACACACTCTAGTATATATTTCCCGGTAAATCTCTCTTGGCATGTAGTGCATATTGGGTATTCTGTGCCCTCTAGTAAATGATGATGGGTGATGTATGTGTGGCCTATGTGAAAAGTCTACACACTCTAGTATATATTTCCCGGTAAATCTCTCTTGGCATGTAGTGCATATTGGGTATTCTGTGCCTCTAGTAAATGATGGGTGATGTAGGTGTGGCCTATGTGAAGGTGGTTCAGCACAACCTGTTCTCGTCTATTTTTGTTGTATTTTAAGTTCCATTCTCCAATGGTAGGTTTAATGTTTTGGAGTTTGTTATTAATGAGTGCATTCTAATAATTTTGAGATTTTTAATGATAATCTTTTTCACAACTGTTTTATAATCAGTATATAAAATAGTTGTGTAATGGTTAGCAAGTTAGTCTCTCCGATCCATTACTATTGAATAGCATGTCAGATCCTCACAGGATGCTCCATACTTGTGACCTTGTGTAACATCTTACCAGAAGCGAACAGGTTGGGTGAATACCTACGCTTAGGAAAGGTATGCATCCAACTATTCTAAGAACAAACATGATCCTTTTTATAGGAGAGCGTTGCGTTTGCGCTTTAGTTGGCGGTCGTCAGCGAAGTGATGGAGTACTGTCAAGTTTTTTTTTTTTAAACTTGAGCTACATAGCCTGGGCGGGTTCATATGGAGGATGAGTTGTTGATCATGCAGCAACCCCCCTCTCCACACTGCCGTTGTGGCCAAAAGAAAGGTAAGGAACCAATGCAGTTTGGCAACGGTAGTGTCACAGGAGTTAATGGGTAGCACTGGATTTCAGCATCACACCACCCTTTAGGGACTCCAGCTCCTGATTTATTTTATACTGCTAGATCCTCGTTGGATGTTCCATACTCGTGACCTTGTGTTACATCCTACCCGTCGGGAACGGGTTGGATAAATCTCTTACTTGGTAACGGAGGGTTACATTGTTCACATTGTTCAATTGTACGCCCCTCTCTTTTTAATGGAATAGTCTGGTGACATTTAAACGTGTTACATACAAAGCTATATATTAATACTCGTGTTCCTTAATTGTACGACCGTTATCATCTTGCAACACTCTCTGGTTAAAAATGAAACCGTCCAAATGTCCCAACATGAAATGCGAAAATATAAATCCTAATTATCTGGTGTTGCTTATCCCCCGAATTGTTATTTCTTATCGTTGTATCTTCATTTCAGCTATAACAGACCATTCCGTTTTGATTATAAAGAAAGAAAGGGAAGAAAGAAAGACAATATGAGAAAGATAGAGAGAGGGGATTAGCGCGCGGAAGCGATAACGCTAATCTTTTTAAATGGAACATGATAAAAATAAAGAAAGAAAGAAAAAAGAGTGAGAGAGTTGTTAAAGGGCGGATGGACTCCAGTGGAGCCAACAACCATCTGCACCGATATTAGTAGGATTGAGGTTATCGTCGTCTGCAACAGATTTCTATAAGCAAAATAAGTTGGATTCATACCTTTCCCAAGGGTATTAGTGTTATGTGAAATGCAAACAGCCTCGTCCAGGATTTGAAACCAGTTCGCCGTGTTAGTATAGACCCTGACTTGAAAAACTCTAAAATTAAAAATGTGTCTGGAAAATAAAACAATAATGAATCCTTATTGATAAGGGGTGAATCCCTCGGGTGTAATGGCTAACTTGATGGGCTGCGGTATCATAGTAAGAGAGTTCGAACTCCAGTCGTATTATTCCGTTCACTTTCGGACATACGCTTGGGAAATTTATGAACCCCCTCATCATAGGGGTTAAACAGTACTACTACTGTTCTTCAATAAGGATGTCTGTGGCATTGAAAAACCCACGAAGGTTGATATGCCATTAAACAGAGAAACCAAACTAACACATTGATGGCTTTATCAGGATACGTATTTACTTAACCACTCCCCCATGAACAGGGTGTGACACAAGATCAAGTAATTTATGAGGAATTGCGTCCCGGTGTCCTGCCTCAAAAATTGCTGCCCGGTGACTATTAAAATAACGACCCAGATCAGTCTATTCAAAACTATCCATCTTCATATCTATCTATCTCAATTTGTTCATATTTATCTATATTACTTTAAATACTAAGATTTTTTTTTATTCATGTTTGTTTAATGTCTTGTTTTTAGTTTAAATAAACAAGAATTACGACAAAAAAAAAGAAGCGACCCCCCCCCCCCCAAATACATTTACTTGTCGAAAATATCTATCTCCATTTGTTCGTATCTATCTATATTATTTTGTTTGTTATCTATCTATCTATCTCAGTCTATTCAAAACTATATATCCATCTTCATATCTAAACAAGAATTACGACAAATTACGATAAATAAACAAGAATTACGACGAGCTGGGGTTGTTATTTTGATAGTCACCGGGTAGCAATTTTTGAGGCAAGAGACCGGGGCGCACTTCTTCATAAATTACCCAAGATCAATTTTTAAGCGCAGCTTAACAGCTTTGAATTCAGAGTTTTCCTTCTCCTAGACCGGTTGTCATACAGAAGTTTATAAGCCAAGTCTTCCCTACTATTTACCCAAAGTTGAAGATAGAATAGTTGAGATGAATACTTTTCCCCAGGGGTATTAACTTTATGCGAAATGCAAACAGCCGCATCCAGGATTTGAACTCGGTTCGTTGGGCTTTATTAGTATAGACCAATGGTCTTTTTAAAATTTATAGACCCCTTCGATTCCTATGGCCCCCTTCGATTCTTCTTTTACTCTGGGGAACTCCCATTTATTGTTTAAAAACCCCATGAACAGGGTGTGACACAAGATCAAGTAATTTATGAGGAAGTGCGTCCCGGTGTCCTGCCTCAAAAATTGCTACCCGGTGTCCTACCTCAAAAATTGCTGCCCGGTGACTATTAAAATAACGACCCAGCTCAGTCTATTCAAAACTATCCATCTTCATATCTATCTATCTATCTATCTCAATTTGTTCATATTTATCTATATTACTTTAAATACTAAAGATAGAATAGTTGAATTCATACTTTCCCCAGGGGTATTAGCTTTATGCGAAATACAAACAGCCGCATCCAGGATTTGAACTCGGTTCGTTGGGCTTTATTAGTATAGACCAATGGTCTTTTTAAAATTTATAGACCCCTTCGATTCCTATGGACCCCTTCGATTCTTCTTTTACTCTGAACTCCCATTTATTGTTTAAAAAATCCTATTGTATTTTTATAATTGAATATTATCAGGAATTGTATCTGAAGATTGATAAAATATTTTTGGGTTGGTTGGTTGGTTGGTTGGTTGGATTTTACGGCATGTCAATCCTTATTGGGTCATTTTATGCCGAAGACGTCTCTGTTTTATTCATTTTTGAAGGGTTCTCAATTTTTCTTAAAGACATTTTTTGCAAACTCATTTTTTCTATTTCTAAAACATGTTTTTTAAAACTCATGTTTTTTCAATTTAACCCATAGATGGGACCCAAACAGGTACTACCTCTCCGGGTCAGGGTGGACCTAAAAGTAGTGGTGATGAAGGGGTACTCTAAATTCACCCAGATCTCCAGAACTTCACCATCAGAGTTTAACATCATACCTAGGGCATCAACACTAGGAGCGCCGCCTTCTAGCACATATATGATAAAAAAGGCTTAGGGTTTGCCATAGGGTTGGGAAAATCTTATAGATACTAGGGCTCGACGGATCAGCCAATTCATTGGAGGGGGCCTTTCCTACCGCTAG
>CM042160.1:68954942-68987442 GCA_023376005.1 Doryteuthis pealeii | reverse complement strand
ATAAAATCTAAGAAGTTCGTTTGGTGTTGGGGTTATGAGATCGGCCTGTCAGCTTGGCAGTCCGGTTTCAAATCACGCACAGGGCGGTCTTCCGATCTATAGCTCTGCTGATGAGGCCTAATAGGCCGAAATGTACATACAGAGATTGATTTTTCTCGATTTGTTTAGCCATACATTTAATAGGTATTCCCGCCTAATTCATTATTAATTGATTAATTTTCAAAATTAGGTACGACTCCAATTAAACATATATATATATATATATATATATATATATATATATATGCCCTTGGTGGGTTGAGCTCACTGGAAATGGAATTTTCTGGTTGTTGCTAATTACACAAAAATTGCATAGCTCTCCTTAAAACGAATAGAGCACTCCCTGTGGCCTAGTATGTTTATAACAGTAAAATTCCATTTCTAAAATGTGGGTCTGGTGATAGTGGAAAAGATGTTTATTGAAAATTACTTGACGTAATTTTAGTCTATTGTATTTGTGGGATGCGAACGTGTGTAATGGTTATGGTGGTAGGAAAAAATGGACATGTGTACCTGTTAGGGTCCCATCTTAAATAGGAAATAATGATTTTACAACATGTGTTTAAAAAATTGAGTTTTAAAAAATTGAGAAACCATCAAGAACGAATAAAAAGTGTCGGCTGAACTTGCACAAAGGTGTCAAAATTAGGGTGACCCAGAAAAAACAGAACCCAAATTATTTATTTATTTTCCCATTAAACTAACCTTAAACCCCACCCCAACCCTAACCCTAACCCTAAACCCCCCCTAGTTAAAATTAACAGTTTCATTACAAAATTTATAGGTTCTGTTTTTTCTGGGTCACCGGTATACAAGGTGACCCAGAAAAAACAGAACCCAAATTATTTATTCATTTTCCCATTAAACTAACCCTAAACCCCAACCCTAAACCCTAACCCTAAACCCTAACCCTAGACCCCCATAGTTAAAATCAACAGTTTTATTACAAAATTTGTGGGTTCTGTTTTTTCTGGGTCACCCTAATTTTGACACCTTTGTAAAAGTTCAGCCAAAGTGTCTTCGGCATAAAATAGCCCAACAAGGTTTGACATGCCATAAAATCCATCAAACCAACCAACCAACCAACTAACCAGCTGAAATCTTTCCACTTCTAGGGTCTTACCCTCTTCCGAATCTATGATACCGCTCACCCCCGAATCTATGATATGTGCCCCCCCCCACTACATGTCAATTTTCATAAAATATTAGTAGTAAGAGTAAAGTAGGCGGAGTGACCTATTGTCAGCATCAGCAAGACAACGAGAGAGTCTATCCCCTTTTCGCTAGCATTAGACCAGAGAGATTGTTTTTGCATCTAACGTGGAGCACAACACCTACAATCAGCTCCCAACTTTACCGCATAGATCCAACCTGGGCTACCCATTCGCTGAGTTGGCGAGGGCCGGTATCGAACACAGAACCTTGTGGTTCCTAGGTAAATGCTCTACCGACTGAGCTAAACTGGCTCTATATTCATAAAAAATATATAAAACCAGCGCTACCGCGGCCCCTCAGGCAGCCCCCTCCTTCGGTAGGGGATTCGGGGGTTGAACGCGCCGGCCCTTCATGTTAAAATAATCGTATTTACTAGCAGGGCCTGTGGATATACCACAGTATGATAATTTAATTATTAAAACGTTTGATATGTTTACTTAAGAGTTATTGCAATTTTCTTTCTTTCCATCTTTACATCTTTTATTATGTTCGAATAAAAAAATAGCGTTATAGCTTCCGCGTGCGCACCTATTCTCTATATATATGCCCTATTTTCTCTCTTTCTTTCTTTCCTTCTTTCTCTCTTTCTTTCTTTACTTCTTTCTCTCTTTCTTTCTTTCTTTCTTATATTTTTCTGTGTGGCATGTCCCTTTTCTTTCCATTGTAAGGTTCAAGGTTATAACAATGTTATAACTTGTTGAAACGAAACACCCCCGACACGTTTGTTGGACAAAACATTTTATATTGTAAACAGCACAAAAATAATACAAGATACAGTAACAATAAAATACATGTACATGAACATACAACAGTAGAGATTAAAGGACTGGAGAGTCCATACATTAAAAATCACTTACTAGTGATGAGGGGCCGAAGCACCCAGGAGAGTTACATAGCGTTGGGGGCAGAAGCCCCCACCGAGAAGGGTGTGACAGTGTGTCTAACCCATGTGGGTACCTACGAGAAGAGGTAGCAAAGGCATAGGGAGTTTGGACCTCGCGCTTAAATACCAGATGTCCCCTGGTGGCCGGCACAGAAACCCAGCGGGAAGATAACTCTTCCAGGCAAAGGGAAGATAATCCCAACACCATTATTCATGATAAAATGGAATGGTCCATTATTTACCCGAGGTGATGACACTCATAAGAAATAAGAATTCAGCTGATAAGCAACACCAGATAATCAGGATTTACAATTTTGCATTTCATCTTGGACGATTGGGACGGTTTCATTTTTCAACCAGAGGGTGTTGCAAGATGGTAACGGACGTGCAATTAAGCAACACGAATATTAATATATAGATAATAAAGAACGGGGAAAAAAGGTTGCCTAACCAAGGTTAAAGAGCCCAGTCTGTCCTACTATTTACCCATAGCTGGAGAGAGAGTAGTTGGATTCATACCTTTCCCAAGGGTATTAGCGCTATGTGATCTGTAGCTTCGTCCAGGACACGGACTCGGGTCGACCAGTCCATTTCCTATGACTCTAACCATTACACCACGACCTTCCAACTGATGTTTTTTTCATTCTCAAATTCTATGTGTTAACGAGTCTCACCAGCCTGGTTCATGTGACTGAAACCTTCCAACCGCCTCTATTTCTAAACTCGTCTTGGAGGGGTAAGCGTTTTTCCCGCCATTAATTGATATCATGTCACAGTTCATTAAGTGGTGATGGCGAAAAGTAGAAAAACTGGAGTTTTTAAGAATCGACCATTGCTTGATTGAAAACAGGTGGATGGGCTGTGTAAACAGAGGGCGATGCTGAGTCGGTGTCTGTGAGGGGGGGGGGGGGGTCAGGAAAAAGCGAAAAAAAAAAAGGGCGGCATCCGCCGGTGGGTGGGAATGAACGTACTCACTGCGCATGACTTGCAAACTGACGGACAGACACGTACGATAAATCGCTTAAGACTCAGTTCGAATAAGTTCGTTTAGAACATTAAAACATTTTATGAGAGACAAAGAAAGAGATTAGGAAAGGGAGAAGGGAGGGAGGGAGAGAGAGAGTGTGTGTTGTGGTACAGAGTGAGTGAGAGAGAGAGAGAGAGAGAGAGAGGGGGAAGAAGAGAAAGTGAAAAGAGATAGATGCAAAGATGCGGAGAGAGAGAGAGAGAGAGAGAGAGAGAGAGAGAGAGAGAGAGAGAGAGAGAGAGAGGTGGTGGTTGTAGGTATTGAGTAATTACCAAATGAATGAAACCTTTCGATGTTCGAGTCTAATTATAAAACCGAATTTCGAATGATTTTTTTCTCTAAGCAATGATAAACTCTTCTCATTTTATAATTCCATTTGCTCCCAATTTTAGCCTTGTGTCATACTTACACTTGTTTAAATATCGAGGGTACTTATGTGTAACTAAAAACGGCTACCCAGCACCATCTTGGTAGAAGTGGGGCAAAAACCCTGGTGTATTGATTTGTTTACTTTTGAGATTCACAAATGCTGGACATTTTTAAGTAGAATTTCAATGCTATTTCTATGTATATTTTAATTATTAAATACTTTCGAATATAAATAAAATCTTCATTATTTTTGCACAAAAAAGAAGAACCAGTGATATTTAATATATATATATATATATATATATATATATATATATATATATATATATATATATAAATTTACTTTGTTGTTAATTATTTTATTTTTGTAGTTTCATTCGGACATACACACCAACTGCACTTTATATATGTAGCGGTCAGCTAGAAACCACAAGGTTCCTAGCTCGATACCGATCCTCGCCAACTCAGCGTATGAGTAGCACAGGGATCTGTGCCGTAAAGTAAGGAGCTGATGGTAGGTGTGGCGTTCCACATCAGACGCAAAAACAATCTCATTGGTCTAGCGCTAGTGAAAAGGGGATAGACTCCCTCACTGATTGGCTGATACCGACTTTAGTCCCTTCCCCCCGACGACTTTAGAAGCGGATACCCGGCGTCACCTGGGTAAAGGGAGGATTTTAAAAAAGTTAGTCACGCAGATCCATTGATTGTTTTGGTCTTACAAAATTGATTTATATTTTAATCACAAACGCAACCAATGACTTTCCCTTCGCTTAATATTCAAATACTTATTTTTAAATATCTTCACGAATATAAATAAAATCTTCATTATTTTTGCACAAAAAGCAAGCTCTGATGATAGTGAATGCCTATATATATATATATTTACATTGTTGTTTGTTTTATTTTCATAGTTTACTCCGGACACACACACATACATGCACACCAACTGCCCTTTATGTACTCCAACCGCTTACCCGGCGTCGCCTGGGTAGAGGGAGAGGGGTAGTCTCGCAGTTGGATCCTCGCAGGTTGCCCCATTAAAATCCCTACGTAAAAAAGACCTTGCATCGACTAGACACCCTGAAAAAAATGTTTTTTGTTTAAATACTAAATGCAAAAAAAAAAAAAAAAAAGAAAAAAAAAAAGAAAAGAAAATGTTGCTGTTATCATTTAGACTTTATTTTTAAAAAATCATCTTCACGAATATAAATCAATTCTTTATTATTTTTGCTCAAAAAGCAAGATCTGGTGATAGTGAATGTCTAAATATATTTACATTGTCATCAATTGTTTTATGTTCGTAGTTTCCTCCGGACATACATACACGCAACTGCCCTTTATATATGTACTAGAAGTAGCTACCCAGCGTCGCCTGGGTAGATTGGGGATTTTAAAAAAGTTAGTCTCGCAGATCCATTATTACTTATCATCATTGGTATCATCGCTGGATGCCCCATAAATATCCCCACGGAAATATTTAACAATATAGTAAGAAATTTACAATTTAAAAAAATAAAAAGATATAAATGATGCAATTAATTCAATCAATCAATATTATATTTAAAAGTGAAAAAAAGAAAAAAAAATACAAAAAATACAAGAAAGTAAAGGATAAACAAAATAACATGCAAATGACTTTCCCTTCTGTTACTTTTCAAATTTGAATTTTTAAATATCTTCCCAAATATAAATAAAATCTTCATTATTTTTGCTCAAAAACCAAGCCCTAGTGATATTTAATGTGTATATATATTTACTTTATCGTTAATTGTTTTATTTTCGAAGTTTCCTCCGGACATACAGATACACACAACTGCTCTTAATATATGTATAGATTACATTCGGACATACATACACACAACTGACCTTTATATATGTATAGATTACATTCGGACATACATACACACAACTGCCCTTTATATATGTACTCGATGACCGACCGATTAGCATTTCATATGTCAGGATGAGAATAGATGTTTTTGAGGTTATCTTCTCAGCCTCTGCCCGTGTGTAGTGTTGTGTGCCGACTCTCCTGGAAGATGGATGGATGGTTGAATTTTACAACATGTCAACCCTTGCCGAAGACGTTTTGTTTTATTCATTCTTGATGGGTACTTAGTTTTATTTTTTAAACTTATATTTTTTCAAACTCATTTTTTCTATTTCACCCATAGATGGGACCCTAACAGGTACTACCACTCCGGGCCAGGGTGGACCTAAAAGTAATGGTGATGAAGGGGTACTCCAAATTCCCCAGAGCTCCAGAATTGGAACTTCACCATCAGATAGAGTTTAACATCATACCTAGGACATCAACACCAGGAGCGCCGCCTTCTAGCACATATATGATAAAAAAAGGCTTGGGGTTTGCCATAATGACAATAGGGTTGAGAAAATAGATGCTAGGCCTTGATGGGATCAGCCAATTGATCCGACCGCTCGTCTAGCCTAAGTAAGGGCCAAAGTAGAGTCTCACATGTCATGGACTTCTCAACCACCAGGGTTCCATCCTTAAGCATCACGGGTCACCACCCACGGTCAACATGTGGCCCCATTGCAGTATAATAGTGAAGTTCCAATTCTGAGAAGTGTGGAGTACTCCTACATTGCCATTACTTCCAGATACACTCTGACCCGGAGTGGTAGTACCTGTTAGAGTCCCATCTATGGGTTAAATAGAAAAATGAGTTTCCAAAAATGCATTAAAAAATTGAGTTAAAAAAAGAATTCTTAATACCCATATGGAATGAATAAAACAAAACGTCTTCGGCATAAAATAATCCAACAAGGGTTAACATGCCGTAAAATTCAACCAGCCAACCAGAATGTTAAAATTGCGGCTGGGGGAGCTGGTCTTTTGAAGGAATATGTTATAGAAACTGAACGTGAAATTGCCGAAAAATTCGAGCTGGATCAATCATCGTTGTTTACAAACCTCTAGAAAAAGTTCATAAACTCTAAAAATGGCCGCTACATCAGTCGGTGTTTAAACACTTGTTCTCTTTCTCGATAAAATAAATAAAAAAAAATGTTTTGAACATAACAGCGATGAAAAATGGATTTATTATGAGAATCTCTCAAATGATGAAACTCGTTGCTCGATCCAAGACAGCTGTCAACATTTCAATGCGAAGAAATACAGAGGGAAGATCTGAATAGAGATGTAATAAGTAATTCAGAGTTACCCACCCTTTGTGTAACTCTTTAGCTTTGTGAAACTATATAAACTCCCAAGAAAACTGCAACTGTATTCTAAGTTGAATAAAGTTTACTCAGGTCCGACTGTGTGTTCTCTTATTACTACAAGAGACTTAACGTTATTCGATCCTGAGGGCCAATTTAGCGGGAGGGGAGGTAAATGCAAATTGACCAAAACAAAACAAAACAAAACAAACAAACAAACAAACAAACAAACAAACAAAACAAAACAAAGAGTTGGGGGCGCGTGGTCTAATGGTTAGAGTCGTAGGAAATAGACTCGTCAGCCCGAGTTCAAATCTTGTACGAAGCTACAGTAGAAATAGAGGCGGTTGGAAGGTTTCAGTCTCATGAACCAGGCTGGTGAGACTCGTTAACACATAGAATTTGAGAATGAAAAAAACATCAGTTGGAAGGTCGTGGTGTAATGGTTAGAGTCATAAGAAATGGACTGGTCGACCCGAGTCCGTGTCCTGGATGAAGCTACAGATCACATAGCGCTAATACCCTTGGGAAAGGTATGAATCCAACTACTCTCCCTCCAGTTATGGGTAAATAGCAGGACATTCCGTCCTGCTATTTACCCATAACTGGAGGGCTAGGCAACCAGTCTAGGAGAAGGAAAACTCTGAATTCAAACCTGTTATATCCATTTGGTGTGGTAACTAGTAGAATAGGCTCAGTCCTAATTAGTGATCTATTTCACTAATACTAAAAGACTAATTAGATTTGAATTTCTTAGATAAAGGATTGTTATCTATATATCAATACTTGTGTTCCTTATTTGTACGACCGTTTTCATCTTGCAACACCCTCTGCACCTTCTATATTCACAATCAGAGTAGGCCGACACGCAAAGAGTTACATAAGAGTTTCATGTGTATAACACAATCCCCAGACGGCTGAATAATAAAAAGTGGTTGGTCAAGCGCCTTTTTTTTACTTAAAAAAACATAACATACTTAGGTATCAAATCACGCAATATTCAGATGTAAAAAAATATATAATAGAGGGGCATAAGATATAGGATTAATTAGGGTCACGTGGTAGATGACACACAAAAAAAAATTGTTGATATAATGTTATATATATATATACAGTTTTACAAAAAGTTTAAAGAATATTCTCTTGCTACCTGAAACATACATCGTTTTCTCAATGGTAACCATGCTCACACACACACACACACACACACACACACACACAACCTTGAGTTTTGTTTCGCTGTCGTTTATCGCAAAAGATTTATACACACACGCGCAACCACACACCTAAAAAATGCACAATGCTTTCTTTTCGATACACACACTTACACCGTCCCATACTCACACTGTAAAATAGAATATTTGACGTCATATTTCAAACCGTCTCCTTTTTTTCAAACCTAAAATTTTAAACAGACTGATAAACAAAGACTACCACTCGCTTTTCTCGTTATTCTGTGATAAAAATTTCTTATTACCTTCCATATACCAACAAATGCCCTGAAGATGATCTAATTAATAGATCGAAACACTGCAGCGTCGGCCAATAAACTCACCACTTAACTCATTAAACCTGTGTTTTTTCATTCTTTCTTAATATACTACACACACACACACACACACACACACACACACACACACATATATATATATATATATATATATATATATATATATATTAGCTCAGTCGGTAGAGCGTTCAGCTAGAAACCACAAGGTTTCTAGTTCGACACCGGTCCGCGCCAACTCAGCGTATGAGTAGCACAGAGATCTGTGCTGTAAAGTAAGGAGCTGATGGTAGGTGTGGCGCTCCACCTCAGACGCTAAAATAATCTCCTTGGTCTAGCGCAAGTGAAAAGGGGATAGACTCCCTCGCTGACTGGCTGATACCGACTTTAGGCCGCCCCGACGACTTTACTTTTACTTTTATATATATATATTTGCTGCCTTGTGTCATAATACAATCCGTGGCGAACGAATTGGCTAAAAAGAGCTTCCTATAGTGGTGTAATGTTTTAGAAAGTTATATATATATATATTATATATATATATATATATATATATATATAACTTTCCACGATAGGACGCTCTTTTTAGCCAATTCGGTCGCCACAGATTGTATGTGACACAAGGCAGCAAATATAGGCTATCTAGCGAGAATAAAACTCATAATTTAGTAGCAATTGACCTGCGAGACTAACTTGCTAACCATCACACCACAATGGAACTCACAGTTGTATGTATTTCAATAAATAAAGAGTTAAGATAAAAATGAAGGAAGCTGCAACTCAGTAAAAATGTACATTCACATGGAATATATTTAATAAAATTCCTGAAAATTATGGATAATAACTTAAAAAATGATTGGGGCTTTAAATTTTTAAATGGAAAAATTACAATCTGAATATAAAAATTAGAGTGAATCTAATCGGCTCAAGTAGGGAAAAATCCTTATCCTTAATAAACTTTATTAAATACAAAAAAGTTTCCTTGGGGAAAAAAACAAACAAAAAAAACAAAACAAACAAAACAAACAAAAAAACAACGTTGACTTTTATGCTTTGCTGTTATGTTGAGAGTTTTTGCAATGGCTTTCCAGAAAATAGCATTAAATTTTCTGTGGTTGGTTGGGTTTTACGGCATGTCAACCTCTTTTGGGTTATTTTATGCCGAAGACGTTTTTGTTTATTCATTCTCAATTTTTTTAAAGTAAATTTTTTAAAACTCATGTTTTTCTTTAAACACATTTTTAAAAAACCCATTTTGTTCTATTTAACCGATAGATGGGACCCTAACAGGTACTACCACTCCAGGTCAGAGTTGAAATAGAAGTAATGATGATAAAAGGGTACTCCACGTTCCCAAGAGCTCAAGAACTGGAAGCTCACAAGTATGAGGCATCCAGCGAGAATCGAACTCGCTATTCATTAGTAATGGATTTGCGAGATTAACTAATAGTGCTAATACCCTTGGGAAAAGTATGCACCAAGCTATTCTCCCTTCAGCTATGGGTAAATAGTAGGGTAGATTGGCACTTTAATATATATATATTATAATATATATATATATATATATATATATATATATATATATGAGTTAAAGGAATCCGACGGTATATAAGGATAGGATAATATGAAAAACGCAGATGTTATTCACAGAATAATAACTTTATTTGAACATCTGTGTTCTTCATATTATCTTATATATATATATATATATATATATATATATATATATTATATATATATAGTAGGTACTACCAAAATGTTGTCTAATTTTAATTTTAAAAACGAATTAAAATTGATTAAATCAATTATTTAAGGTCAAATCTTTGTCTAAGTCGAAAAGTAGTAACATAATGAGCATCAGTAAAAGCAAAATAATATTACATGTAATTTAATTTAATACATTTTAAACAATTCATTTCGCTCATTGGCAGTATGGACGCTTTTTTGTGATATACTTACGGACTAAGAAAACTACTTTCTTTAGGGTTTTAAGGTTTATAACAATTTCTTCTTCGAAATTAATAACAAAAAACATTAAATACACTATGCACAGAAAAAAATCACTCACTTTTAAATGAAATATATTTTTCTTTTTGGTCTAAATATGCAGAAAAAAAGACGGTAAAAAAATTCTTGTGGGTTTTGTTTACAAAAAAATTGACCGGAAGAAAATGTCATGTGATTTCTTTTTTCTACGGTGGACCGACATTGATAAAAAAAAATTAATACCAAAAATGAAGGAATTATCTGATTTTAATAAAATGTTCAGTGTTAACTTATTAATCAACGAATTCTTTCTTTTAAATTAATGAACCGTTTCAATCAAACTGATTCAATGGAAATAAGTTGAAATTCTTTGAACTAAATATTACCATTCACGACCTCCATAGTAACAATTTATATACCTAATTAATAGATAAAATTCATATAAAATATGAAATTCTTAATTTTAAGTTTCAAATTTCATATTTTTAGATTCTAAAAACAAATATTTATTTAATAACAAGTCTACTTTTATTGTGTTATCTAATTATTTTTGGAGAAAACTAAATTGAAAATTTAGGCCCCCACTCTTTTAAACAGAACAAATATCGATGTATAATTATTTTTTACCTATAATATAAAAGTCAAAGTATATACTTAACTAAGCTAAAGTACCCGGTCCATGACCGGACTAAAAAAAAAAAAAAAAAAAAGAGAAAAAAGTGGTGACTTAATTTGGCGGACCTGAACTTTTGGAACCCCACGCCCTCTAAAATTTTCGTTTTTAATTATTTTTTTTTCAACGGATTATTATCGATTGCAAACCAATCTATCCGATTGTAAAAAAAAAACTAAAAAAAGTTATTTATTTTTCGAGTTTTCAGGGGTGCTCATTTCCCCGTATAAGTTTATAGTAAATCGAACCCCCATATCGAAACCGCTCTATCTTAACAGTTGGGCTGAATTTGCACTAAGGTATCAAAATTAAGTGACACAGAAAAAACAGAACCACAAATTTTTTAATAAAACTGTTAAATTCAAGTAGGGGGTTTAGGATTTGGGGTTAGGGTTAGGGTTAGGGGTTGTGTTGGGGTTGGTGTTTAAGGTAAGTTTAATGGGAAAATAAAATAAATAATTTGGGTTCTGTTTTTTCTGGGCCACCCTAACTTTGACACATTTGCGCCAGTTTCCTTTCGAGCAGTTCCGATATGGGGGTTCGATTTACTATAAACTTATACGGGGAAATGAGCACCCCTGAAAACTCAAAAAATAAAGAACTTTCAAGAATTTTTAAAAAATCTGATTGATTGGTGTGTAATCGATAATAATCCATTGAAGGAAAAATAAATATTTAAATAAAATTTTCTTTTTAGCGTTCCGATAAGGGGTTCAATTTACGATAAACTTATACGGGAAACTGAGCACCCCTGAAACTCGAAAAATAAATAACTTTTTTGAATTTTTTTTTACAGTCTGATAGATTGGTGTGCAATCGATAATAATCCATTGAAAGAAGAAAAAAAAATTAAAAACAAAAATTTTAGAGGGGTGTTCCAAAAGTTCAGGTCCGCCCTTAATTTAAAAAAAAATCTGCCTATTTATTTATCATTAGAATTATGATAAATTAAAGAACACATTTTCTCATTCAAGTTACGTACATTAAAATCATTTTTATTTTATGTTTAAGGTAAGAACATATCATACACTGTTTTGTTTATATACGAAATGTTAACTACATCGTATTTTTATTATAATTTTGTTTTATTTTTATTACAATACGAATACAACTATGTTTACTTAGTTACGAAATAAGTAGTTATAATTTAACTTCCTATTTTTGTAAAAGGCTTTTCTTTCTAAAATTCTTTTGTTTTTAATTTTTTCGTATATATACAAAGTTGAGTTATATTATATTTATTAAATAAACGAAATAAAATTTATTAAACAATAATAAGCGCTTATTATTTATTTAATAAATAATAAGCGCTTATTATTGTTTTTTACTTCGCTCTTTCTTACCAAATAAATATTTGTAAGATAGATTATTTCATTTCATTTCTAACTAAATTAATATTTTAAAGACAGGAATAAAAAGATTGCGATATGAATAAGATTTGATTTTTCGTTAAAACATACTTTTGCTGTCCGAAGCAAAATAATTTTTTTCTAACTCGCTATAAAAAATAATTCAATTGATAAAGACTCGTACAAATTATAAATTGAGCAAGATTATTTTCTCTTCTTTTCACGAAAAGTTTCACTGAAACTCCAGTTTGAAAATAATAATAGTATTTGGGGACAATTTTAAATTCAGTTTTTAATTGCTTGATAAGTTAGAAATAGATTGTAATTTATTTCTTTGAATTTTTTCTACATGACAATTCAAATCTAGTTCTTAACGATAAAGAGAATGCAATATCTATTTTTGCTTACATTTTAAAACGTCTTTCATTAGTTCTCTAAACTATTAAGACTTTTTTTAAAACCATTAGTATTAATTACAAAACAACTCGTTTTATCATTTTTTTTTTATTTACATTTATACAACCCTATACTGGTGACTGATTTTTATTGACATTTAAAATCTTATTTTAAAAAAATGTAACCGTAAACTTGTGTTTTGAAACAATTTTCCTTTTTCTACAATTTTTTGTGCATGACAACAATTTAAATTAAGTGTGTGTACATTGTACAATAAAAGTTAGTTTCAAAAACATACGATAAATATAAATAAATATTTAGAAAGATTATAAAAAAACGAATTTATTTTACGTTAAAATTTAGTTTGTCGCTAACATTTTCATTGTTTCTTTCTTTCTTTATTTATTTCTTTCTTTCTGCTGCTAAAACAACCAGACGAGTCGCTAACATTTTCGTTGTTTCTTTCTTTCTTTCTTTCTGCTGATAAACAGTCAGGCGAGCCTCCGCTGATAGACCAAGTATTAGCAGCAGCAGCAGCTATGCTATGGCTTTCGAAAAATCGTTTGATTTTTGTTTGATTAATCGATTAAATCCCTTAATCAGTAAAAATCAATAACCAAATTTGGAATTTTTCTTAGTTAGAACGATATCAATGTGTATGCAAGATTTTGAATCTGAGTGACCTCCCGTTTTTTTGTTATACGTCGACACGTACATACCAAAATCTCTGTTTTATATATTAGAAGAACAGAGTAAAAAAAATCTCCCACAGTCTTTTATAAAAAAATTTGTTTTGTTTTTACATCTAATTTTCCGATTTTCGGTACTTATTTTCTACGAGAGTCTCCCCCTTAAATGTTTTTATTAATTCTATACACACCTTCGGTATTTTGTCTTTTTATTTATACTATAATACATAATACATTTCAAAAGTATATAAGCCTACCGATATTTTGCACTTCCAAAATAAGGTGAGGTCAAAGTTAAGTGATCAGAAAGCATTGACCCCCAACCCAAAAAAAAAAAAAAGAAACAAACAAAACTGGTGCATTATAAAATTCATTCATTGATAAATCAACACTGAAAATTTCATTAAAATCGAATATTTCCCTGTGTTTTGATAAATCTTTTTCAATCGGGATGGGGTTAAATTCATTTTGTAAAATACCCCTATGACAACCAAATTGGCAGTCCCTAATAGAAAGAGTTAATATACAAGTGAGGGAAGCTGCAACTCAGTAAAAATGTACATTCACATGGAATATATTTAATAAAATTCCTGAAAATTATGGATAATAACTTAAAAAATGATTGGGGCTTTAAATTTTTAAATGGAAAAATTACAATCTGAATATAAAAATTAGAGTGAATCTAATCGGCTCAAGTAGGGAAAAATCCTTATCCTTAATAAACTTTATTAAATACAAAAAAGTTTCCTTGGGAAAACCAACAACATTGTCGTTTTCTGCTTTGCTGTTTCTCTCTTTTGTTTCTTACTTTAAATTTCACCTTTTTTGTTGTTGCTATGTCTGCGAAAAAGTAACATTAAGTTGTCAGTGACAAATTCTATTTTGTGACGTCTAGGCATCTATGCAACCCGTTCGTCAGGGTTAGGATGTGACACAAGATCGCTAATGTCCAATTCTTCTTCACCGTAGCAGGGTGGTGACAACGTGGTAGTGTCAAAGCTATGCCGTCTAGAACGCAAGTTTCTCGTAGGGCCTCCTCAGGTGGATGATTGTGTCACCCAATTGTATTTGGGCTACAACCCGGCCAAAGGGGCTCTGATTAAAATCCAAAGGCCGCCTCCATTATCGGCAGGAATCAACGACTTTTGGCGTACTTGTCATTGTGTTTGTAGAAAATTTGCGGTAAACAAAGGCATCACCTTCCTTTCGTGATATTGTTGGGATTATCTTCCCTTTGCCTGGAAGAGTTATCTTCCCGCTGGTTTTCCGTACTGGCCTCCAGGGAGGTCTGGTATTTAAGCGCGAGGTTCAAACTCTTCTGCCTCTTTTGCTACATCTTCTGGTACGAGCAGATGGGTTAGAGACATTGTCAGACCCTTCTCGGTGGGGGCTTCTGCCCCCAACGCTATGCAACTTTCCTGGGGGCTTCGGCCCCTCATCACTAGTAAGTGATTTTTAATGTATGGACTCTCCAGTCCTTTAATCTCTACTGTTCTATGTTCATGTACGTGTATTTCATTGTTACTGTATCTTGTCGTATAAATGTGCTGTTTATTATATAAAATCTTATGTCCAGCCCACGTGTCGGAGTTTGTTTCGTTTCAACAAGTTATAACATTGTTATAACCTTGAACCTTACAATATGTATGCGGGGTTTGGGGACCACTTGTGAATTTCCTATTCTCTTGTTACTCCTGCCATGAATTCGCCACAGGTGAATTTGTTGGTTGCAGCTGGCTCAACTGACCCAGGGTGAATTCTTTCGCAACAACAACAATAACAACAACAACAACAAGGTCGCCAGTATGGGGGATTCAGCGAGGATCGAACTCGCTATTAACTAGTAATGGATCTGTGAGACTAGCTTAGTAACTATTACACCACGATGGTACGCCCATTTATACCCAACCCAATCGCCACCGGTCCTGTCGGCTGGGGCGTTAGAATGCACTGACTGCACCTCTGCAGAGGGGTAAAACTCCCCCAAATGGGGTCACCTGTTGGCCGTGGGTGGCGACCCGTGATGCTTAAGGATGGAATTCTGGTGGATGAGCAGTCCATGACCTGCAACACTCCACTTAGATCCTTACTTAGGCTAGACGGACGGTCGTAGAGGCCCCCTCCGATCAATCGGCTAGTCACGTCAAGCCCTAGCACCTATATGATTGCCCCAACCCTATTGCCCTTATGGCAACCCCAACCCTTTTTTATCATATGGGTGCTAGAAGGCGGTGGCTGAGGGTCTACATATTCTGGGAATGACGTTAAACTCTATCTGATGGTGAGGTTCCAGTTTTGGAGGTTTGGGGAATCTGGAGCACCCCTTCATCACCATTGCTCCCTGGTCCACTCTTACCCGGAATGGTAGTACCTGTTAGGGTCCCATCTATGGGTTAAAAAGAAAAATGTATTTATAAAAAAAAGTGTGTATCCATTAAGAATTAATTTATTTCAAAACTTTATTGGCATTAAATGACCCACTGAGGTTGATATGCCGTAAAAAAAACAAACCAAACCCAATCGTCACGGGTAGAATGTCACACAGGGTTGCTAGAATGGGACATCCAGCGAGGATCGAAATCGTTATTCAGTAGTAAAGGATCAGCGAGACCAGCTTGTTGACCATTATACCACGATGGGACACCTTTTTTTATACAACCGTGCGCCACGGGTAGGATGTAACACATGGTCGCAAGTACGGGGCATCTAGCGAGGATCGAACTCAGTATTTAGTTGTAATGGATCTGTAAGTCTAGCTTGTTAACCATTACACCAACGTGGGATGCCTTTTTTTAGTTATTCAGTTCACCGCGTTTAAGATGTGACACAAGGTCGCAAGTATGGGCATCACGCGAAGATCGAATTAGCTATTAAGTAGTAATGGATCTGCGAGACCAGCTTGTTTAACATTACACCACAATGGGACGTCCCTCTTATCCAACCCATTCGCCATGGATAGGAGGTCCTCTCCGATCAATCGGTTGGTCGCATCAATCCCTAGCGCCTATATGATTGTCCCGACCGTATTGCTCTTATGGCAAACTCCCAATCATTTTTATCATAAATGTGCAAGAAGGTGGTGGTTGAAGGTGTTAATGTACTGGGTATGACGTTTAACTACAACTGTTGATGAGGCTCCAATTCTATAGCTTTATGGAGTGTGGAGTTCCCCTTCATCGCCATTACCCCAGATCCACTCTGACCCGGAGTGGTAGTACCTGTTAGGGTCCCATCTTTCGGTTCGATAAATAAAAAATAAATTTAAAATATGTGTTTAAAAAATTTGAATATCCAATAAGAATGGGTTTAGGTCAAGTCCCATTGAAAACACCAATTGCAGTTAGATCACTGAAGTCAAGCATCGATGGACTTGTTCAAGATGGTGACCATCTAAGCAACAGTGGGTACTTTAAGAACCCAAATAAAAATCACTTGATTCGGCATTAAATTGCCTGAAAAGAGTTGATATGTTGTAAACCAACCAGCCAACCAACCAACCAACCAGAATGAATAAAACAAAAACGTCTTTGGCATAAAATAACCCAACGGTTGACGTGCCGGAAAATCCATCCATCCAACCAACCAACCAACCAACCAACAAGAATGAATAAAACAAAAACGTCTTTGGCATAAAATAACCCAAGGGTTGACGTGCCGTAAAATCCAACCAACCAACCAACCAACCAACCAACCAGAATGAATAAAACAAAACGTCTTTGGCATAAAATAACCAAGGTTGACGTGCCGTAATAACCAACCAACCAACCAACCAACCAAGAATTAATTGTTAATGTTGGACTGAGTCGAAAACGCCATTTTTCTTATGGTTTTGTGAATTTTGACTAACTTATTTGGCTCACTTTTTTTTCAGTTTGGGAAGCCATTTCAAAAATCAACATGGCAAGTCCAATGTATTGACAAACGATAACACCGATTGACTTTGGAAAGCTTTATTCTACTTGGTACACTAATTGGTACACTTACTGAGAGTTTATATAGTCTAGTATTCCCGAGTGAGTTCTCCAAAGGGAGGTAATCATAAAGTTGGGGAAGTAACTCTCAATTACTTATAACACTCAACATTATTTTTTTACGAAATTGACTTATTTCCTCCCTCTCTTAAATCTATTTCTTTCTCTTAATTAAAACAAATCATAAATCAAATAACAATGATTGGTTGGTTGGTTGGTTGGTTCTTACGGCATGTCAACCCTTTTGGGTTATTTTTTGCCAAAGACGTTTTTGTTTTATTCATTCTTGATACGTACTCAATGTTTTTAAAACTCATTTTTTAAACACTCTTTTAAAAACTCATTTTTTGTATTTAACCCATAGATGGGACCCTAACAGGTACTACCACTCCGGGTCAGAGTGGACCTGGGAGTAATTGTGATGAAGGGGTACTCTACATTTCCCGAGCTCCAGAACTGGAATTTCACCATCAGAGTTTAACGCCATAGCCAGGACAATAAGACCCTCAGCCGCCGCCTTCTAGCACATGATTTCCGTCTGCTAAAGACAATGACGTAGTACCACAAAACATGTTCTTTTTGGAACTACGTTGACTGGTCCGGTTGATATGGAGGATAAGCAGTTGGCCAAGCAGCAGACCCGCCTCTCCACACTGCCACTAGGGTCCAAAAAAAGAACATACATTAAAAAATTGAGAAAAATGTAACTGCATATAAAAAAATTATAAATTGTTTAGAATAGGAGTTGCTTTTCAATCACCCTGTATATATATATATAATCCTGGACGTGGTAATTGCATTTCACCTAGCGCTAATACGCTTGGGAAAGGTATGAATCCTACTCTCTCTCCAGCTATGGGTAAATAGTAGGGCAGACTGTGCTCTTTAACCTTGGTTAGGCAACCGGTCTAGGAGAATGAAAACTCTGAATTCAAACCTATTAAACTCCGCTTAAGAAATTGACCTTGTGTCGCATCCTGCTCGAGCGGAGGGGTTGGTATATATATATATATATATATATATATATATATATATATATATATACTTGTGTGTGTGTGTGTGTGTGTGTGTGTGTTTAATGCGAGGCTACGAACAATATGGTCGTCATACAAGAGAGATTAAATTTCCTTTCACTTCGCTCCGCTGAAATGAAACTCGAAATAAAAGGTAACCTTTTTGGCGACTTTAGCTAAGATTTCAAATGTATTGTAATATAAACATCACTTTATTATCTTCAAATCTCGTTGTAGGATGTTGAAAATCCAACTCAATTCATTTTCGTTGACGTATAATAAAGAAATGAACAAAAAGAGAAAGAGGAGGAGGAAGAGGGCTTGAAGGAGAGATGAGGTTTCTTTTTTTTTTTTATCGTTTAAGTTAAACGAAGAACAAGGACTCTTTTATTGTGTGTTCGTCTCACCACTTCCGATCTCACACGAAAAAAACAAAAAACAAAACAACAACAAAAAAAAAACAAAAAAAAAACAGCCAAGAAACACTGAAACGAGATTGTTTGTTTATTTGTTTTGTTTTACGGCATATCGACGTCGGTGGGTCATTTAATGCCGACAAAATTTTAAAATAAAATCGTAGCGATAGTTTCGCAGAAAACAAATGTTGGTTGGTTGGATTTTACGGCATGTCAACCAATTGGGTCATTTTATGACGAAGAGTATTATTCTCGTACCCCACTTGTACAAGGTCAGGCACAAGGCCCTATTAACGTGGGACCACCCACAAGCCGAGACTCATTGGTGGCGGGTTTAAAAATTGCATCTATCCCCTCGGCATTCCCCCTCAAGGGGGGCGCCTCAGGCACTGGACAATTAACCCAACCCTGCCCCTTTAAATCGAGGGGGCAGGTGTTGCCTGGGGGGATGGCCCCCTGGGATCGAAGCTCGTGATTTTTACCCCCGGGGGGGGGGGTCGTACACCCGACCCCGAAGGGTCTCTGTTTTAATCATTCTTGATGGATTCTCGATTTTCTTAAAACTCAATTTTTTAGACTCATTTTCTTAGAACTGATTTTGTTCTTTTCAACCCATAGATGGGACCCTAACAGGTACAACAACTCCGGGCTAGGGTGAACCTGTTGCATGTCACGGACTGCTCAGCTACCAGGGTTCAATCCTTAAGCATCACGTGTCGCCTCCCACGTTGTATATCTAAAAAAAATCTACGGAATTGAAAATTAACAAAACTATGTCGGAGCTTATTCGTTGTATTGGTTGGCAGCATATTCGGAACGAGTTGCCAAGTGTTGGCAACTTAAAAAGACAAGAAACTCTGTCCGTTTAAAAAATACTTATTGATACACAGTTTGTGTAACAATAATACACCACATAAAGTCAATAACACCTTTGTTTTGTGTAGGGGAGATAATAATTATTGGTGTTTACTGGTGTTTACTCTGTGTAGTTACTTGTAGTGATAGTTATTTTCAGGTTTCGTGGGGTACTCTATAGGTTTATCCGGGAAAGAATTCTATCGTTTAGTTGTGTCTAACGTCTCTCTTAATTATCTTGTACTTTTGGGTGTTTATAACCAGAGAGTATTGCAGGAAGATTTAGGAACAACCGTATTATTATTATTATTATTATTATTATTATTATTTACTCCTTTTGAGTTTTCACATCAGTGTTAGCTGATGATCTTTCACTGGAGTCTGAGTGACAGCAAGTCTCCTCAGGTCTCCAGGACTCTTCTGAGTATTCTGGCAGATTGCAGCAGTGCAGTGTTCTGAATGGTTTCAATCCTTCCTCTGATATCCAAACTTTCCAAACCCTTTTCTAATCCTTTTGGGACTGTTATTATTATTATTATTATTATTATTATTATTATTATTATTATTATTATTATTATTATTATTAATTTTCTCTCCAAATTTTCAAGGGCTTTAATTTTTCACACCCAACATGCTTGTGATATTAGTTATTTTTCTTAAGATTTATTTAAAAAAAAATGCTTTAGTAAATGAATTTTATTTTATTTTTGACTAACATGTTTCTGGTTCATTAGCATGAAATATATTTTTATAGATAATTATATTGTTGAGAAGATAAATGGAAAAATATAAATATATTTGTATGGATGAAATTCATTATATACTGACATGTTTTGACAGGAATTTGCTTACACACACACACACACACACACACACACCACACACACACACACACACACATAATATATATTATATATATATATATATATATATATATATATATATGAGGAAAAATGAGTAAAGAAAAGAAATGTAGATGGATAAAATGAATTTAATCGATATCACATTAATCGATATCACTTACACATGTGTTTCGGTCAGTTTATGTGTGTGAAAATATTTCGCACACTTAGAAGATTCGACCTTCATCAGAGTGAACATTTATTTTGAATGAAAAAATTCGTTGGGAAAAAATTGAGAAAAATATATATATATATACCAACCCCTCTGCACGAGCAGAATGTGACACAAGGTCAATTTCTTAAGCGGAGTTCAACAGATTTGAATTCAGTTTTCCTTCTCCTAGACCAGTTGTTATCATGTACTTTTGGGTGTTTATATCAGTTTCCACTTCTGGAAACAATTTTGCCTTTTCCATTTGTGTTACGTCATTTTTTTCCAAGTAAATGAAATTCCAAACACGATTGAGATTGCAGGTTTTTTTTTGTCTCAAATATTTACATTTCTTCTCGGGCAAAAATTGGATCACATCAAACTTCATTGTTTATAAGCTTGACGAGCAGGATGTGACACAAGGATATTTCGCTGAATGTTTGAGATGAGGCTTGATGATTAGTATTATCTGCGTTATTCGGACTATTGTCCTCATCTTCATTGTTATCTGTACAACGTTTCGGCTGATGTACACTCCGGCCTTCTTCAGGTATTTCTTGTCGGACCCAGTAACCTTCTCGGACTCGGGAACCTTCTTTTTGAATTCGGTAAACTTCATGTCGAACTACCCTCACATAACATAGCAATATCCTTATGTAGAAAGCCACTACTATTCTTCAACAAGAATAACTTTGCCATATATATATATATATATTTACCAACCCCTCCGCACGAGCAGGATGTGACACAAGGTCAATTTCTTAAGCGGAGTTTAACATGTTTGAATTCAGAGTTTTCCTTTTCTTAGACCGGTTGCCTAACCAAGGTTAAAGAGTCAAGTCTGCCCTACTATTTATCCATAGCTGGAAGGAAAGTAGGATTCATACCTTTCCCAAGGGTTTTAGCTCTAAGTGAAATGCAATTACCACGTCAAGGATTTGAACTCGGGGCGATGAGTCCATTTCCCATTACTTTAACCATTACACCATAGCTTTGCCATATAAGGCACAAATCGTCCAAAGATGACAGTCTAAACGTTCTAAACGGTTGTTATGATATTCCAAGCTCTTTGTTCAATTTATCAAACTAAACAATCCTTGCGAACTACCCACACATAACATAACAATATCATTACTGTTCTTCTACAAGGCTAGCATTGCATTAAATAACCCACAAATCGTCCAAAGATGACAGTCTAAACCAATGGTTCTCAACCTTTTTTTTTTACCCATGGACCCCTTTTAACCCTAGTTTACTCTGGTGGACCCCCCATAGCCACTCGATGTTTAAAAATCCCATTGTAATTTTATAGTTAAATACATTTTACTTGCCTGAGTCCCAAAATTTTTTATATGGTCCCCGGGGGTCCACATGCACCCCGGTTGAGAACCACTGGTCTAAGCAGAGATTTCAGTTCTTTACCGTTACTATTAGTTCCACAATCAAGTACCATATCAACTGTATTAGTTAAGTCCCTTAGGTAATCCCTTAAATACCAATGTTAATCCGGTTATCCGCCCCTGATTTGTGTGTACTTCCTGTAATGGCTACACCCTTTTGCGAACTACCCCCGTATAACATAGCAATATCCTTACGTAGTGAGCAACTACTGTTCTTCTACAAGGATAACATTGGCATTAAATAACCCCAAAAGGTTGAACCAAACCAAACCGACAGCACAGATTCTCATGACTCTCTCTCTCGCCATCCATCCTATCTGTCGTTCCAGGATTTGTTCAAAACATCCTTGTGTAGTTTCCATCTATTTTTCTTTTTTCTCTCATCCTTTCGTTAAAGTCCAGGTATAGCCATACAGTAAGACTGGCACAGCTAATTTGGAAAATTTTTTTCATCTTATCAGAGAGATCCATATGATTGATAATCTGCCTTTCCTATGCGTATACATACAAAAATACAACAAAAATAGAAGAGAACAGGTTGTTCTGACCCACGTTCACATAGGCCACACCTACATCACCTATCATCATTTACTAGAGAGCACAGAATCCCCATTATGCACTACATTCCAAGAGAGATTTACAGTGAAGTGTGTAGACTTTTCACATGAGCCACACCTACATCACCCACCATCATTTACTAGAGGGCACAGAATCCCCAATATGCACTACATTCCAAGAGAGATTTACAGTGAAGTGTGTAGACTTTTCACATGAGCCACACCTACATCACCCACCATCATTTACTAGAGGGCACAGAATCCCCAATATGCACTACATGCCAAGAGAGATTTACAGTGAAACATATAGTGCTAGAGTGTGTAGACTTTGATCTAGTGCGAACAAAATACTACCAAGTAAGTAATTTGAAAATAAAATTTCACAAAAATAAGACCATCCAGGATTTTACATTTCCTAAAAGAAGTGGGATTATACTAAAAAATATAAGTAATTGAAAAATAGTTAAAATCTATACATATATATATATTTGTTTTCTACCAAACTATCACTACAAATCTAAAACTTAGTCGGCATTAAATGACCCACCGAGGATTTTTTTTCCTTGACTAGTTTCATATTGTCCTGAAGAAGGTTTCTTTATAAACCGAAATGTTCGAACATCGACAACAAGATTAATAAATATCCAACCATTGTAACATCCCATGTTTGTTCTACATTTCTCCACATACTGTCGGATTAATTTCTTCATTTATATATATATATATATATTCATGCATATGCAAAGGCTGTGAAATGTTACTATCTGATTCGTTTTCAGCTAATTTTCACGATTCTCTGCGTTTGTACACGGTTAACAATCCTAACCTTATCGTAGAATACTCCGACTGCACCTCTGCAGAGGGGTAAAATCCCCACCTCCAATGGGGTCACCTATTGGCCGTGGGTGGCGAGCTGTGATGCTTAAGAACGGAATCCTAGTGGCTGAGCACTCCATGACATGCAAAATTCCACCTTGGCCCTTACTTGGGCTAGACGTGCGATCTGATAGACCCTCTCTGATCAATCGGCTGGTCACGTCAAGCCCTAGCACCCATATGATTGTCCCAATCGCATCCCTCTTATGGCAAACCCCCCAGCCCTTTTTATCATATATGTGCTAGAAGGCGGTGGCTGAGGTGTCACACATTATGACGTTAAAATACATCTAGTGGTGAGGTTCCAATTCTGGAATTCTGGCCAGTGTGGAGTACCGGTTTATCGCCATTACTCGCTGGTCCACTCTGACCTGGACTTGTAGTCCATGTTTGGGAGGGGTGGTCCATCTATAGTTAAATAGATTTTAAAAAGTGTGTTTTGAAAAATGTGTTTCAAAAATTGAGTTTGAGAAAAAATTGAATACCCAATAAGAATTAATAAAAGAAAACGTCTTCGGCATTAAATAACCCAACAAGGGTTGACATGCCGTAAAATCCAACCAACTTAAACTAACCTTTCTTTCTTTCTCTTTCTCCTCTCTTCCCTTCAACCTCTATCCCTCACATTTCTTTCTTTCTTTCTTTCTTTCTTTCTTTCTTTCCTTCTCCTTCTCCTTCTCTTTCCCCTCTCTTCCCTTCTGCCTCAATCCCGCACATTCATTTCTTTCTTTCTTTCTTTCTTTCTTTCTTTCTGTCTCTATCCCTCACATTCATTTCTTTCTTTCTTTCTTTTTTTCTCTTTCATCCTCTCTTTCTTCTATCTGCCTATTTCCCACACTTATCTCTTCTCTTTTCTTTCTTTCTTTCTATCCTCCCTTCATTTGCATCTTTCCTTCACTTATTATTCTCTTTCCCTTCTTTCTTTCTTTCTTTTTCTTTCTTCTTTCTTTCTTTCTTTTTTCTTTTCTCTTTCTCCTCTCTTCCCTTCTGCCTCAATCCCTCACATTCATTTATTTTCTTTCTTTCTTTCTTTCTTTCTTTCTTTCTTTCTTTCTTTCTCTTTCACCCTCTCTTTCCTCTATCTGCCTATTTCCCACACTTATCTCTTCTTTCTTTTCTTTCTTTCTTTCTTTCTTTTCTTTCTTTCTGCAAAGAAAAACAAACAAAAAAAACAAACAAACAAACAAACATAAAACTAAAAACAACAACAACAAACATCAACGACAAAAATGACAATAAAAAACAACACAAAAAAAAAAAAAAAAATCACCACACATTCTTTAATTCAAAATTCAATTTTTCTCATTTTTCTGTCTCATTTTTCTTTCTTTTCTTTTTCCTTCACACTATTTGTGTCCTTTTTTTTTCTCTTTCTGCCCCACCCTAAAAAAAAAAAAAAAAAAACTATTTTAAAAACGTTGGGTTTCGCCCCCACGATCTTTTTTTTTTTTTTTCTTTCTTCAAGTTTTGAACTAGAAAAACTGCGTATCGGCAATAATCAGTTGTGACGTGTGCCGAGCGAGAATTCTGTGAAAGTTGGTTCATCTTTCTCTGGCCGACCGCCTCCATCAAATCGGCAGGCAAAAAAAAACTCCACCATCCCTTTTACCTACCCTTCCCCCCGTCACCCCAAATATCACCCCCCCCCCAACCCCCATCGAAAAAAACACCCAACAGTCGTGAACTTCCTAGAATCAAACTTTGCTAGTATTTGATCTCGTAACCTCCACCTCTACCATTGACGATAAAAAAAAAAAGAAAAACAAAAGAAAGAAAAAAGAATTAAATAAAAAAAAAAGGTAGAAGTAACAACAAGCACAGTCCCTCTGTCCCCCCTCCCCCTACTCTTTCTCGTGGGTCGGGTTACGCACTGGCCCCTCTCGTCCAAAGATTTGGAGAATGATATCCGTACTAAAGTTTTTAGGATTAGCGCCTTTAGTAAGTCGTATCTTACACCGGTCATGTCCTCCTCCCACTTCCACCCCCTATATCACTCACCCTACACACGCACGCACGAACGCACGTATACACACACGCGCATGCATGAACACACACATACTCACACACAGACACACACACACCACAGACTCATACTCACACAAGCAAACATACACACACACACCACACACACACACACACACACACACACACAGACTTATACTCACACAAGCAAACATATACAGACACACACACACACACACACCCATACATTCACACACATACACACACGCATGCACGCACACACACCGACTCTCTCTAACACACACAAGCAAAGACACACGCTTGCATGCAAACACACGTACACTCTCACACAGACACAAGCAAAGACACGCACACACGTGCGTGCGCATGCATACACATACACACGTAATGTCTCGCACATGCAAGCAAAGTAACACAGACACACACACAAACACACACACAAAAGTAAACACACACACACACATTTAAACAGACACAGACACACACGTAAGCAAATACTCGCACGTACGCCCACATACGCGCACATACACACACGCACGCGCACGCACACGCAAACTCACACTTCCTTTTAGTCATACCTTACACATACACTCATTTACAAACGCGTGCACACAGTTTCTTCCTAATTTGCACACCTGCAAATAAACAAAAGCGCGAGTCACCTTCCCCACAAAGTTTTTCATTTAGTACCCCCCCCCCCACAATTCATATTGAAATAATTAGACCTTGAAATACATAGTGTATAAACTGATACACAGTTATTTGTATTCTTCTTGTCTGTCTACAGAATGCATAAAAAATGCATATATTATATATATATATATATATATATATTATATATATTATATATATGTATATATATATGCTTAATTGGACCTAATTTTGAAAATTAATTAATTAATAATGAATTAGGCGGGAATACCTATTAAATGTATGGCTAAACAAATCGAGAAAAATCAATCTCTGTATGTACATTTCGGCCTATTAGGCCTCATCAGCAGAGCTATAGATCGGAAGACCGCCCTGTGCACAGGGCGGTCTTCCGATCTATAGCTCTGCTGATGAGGCCTAATAGGCCGAAATGTACATACAGAGATTGATTTTTCTCGATTTGTTTAGCCATACATTTAATAGGTATTCCCGCCTAATTCATTATTAATTAATTAATTTTCAAAATTAGGTCCGACTCCAATTAAGCACTTATTCTCCCAAAAATTATCGGCAAAAAGCCATTCTAAACAAACCTTGTTTACATATATATATATATATATATATATATAATATATATATATATATATATATATATATATATATATAAATGAAATAAATATATAAAGGTTTTACATATCTATATATTTGGTGACAAAGGAACAGTCACAACCATTTTGGTTTCACGCGTCAACAATCATCAGGTGAACTTGTTTCAAATGAAACATTGAGCACTCTCCCAATAATACTGCGTTTGACACACCGTTCCAGTAAAAGCTGAAACAGTGACAATCCCACACAAACACTATATATATATATATATATATATATATATATATATATAATGTCAGAAATAAACAGATCGTCGGTAGTCGGCAATTAATATAAGCTTCCCCATAACATACATTGTGTCGCAAGAGGAGGGGTTGGGCAAATACATGTTATATACCTTTAACTGTGTAATGATAAGAATCGATTGATTGATTGATTATAATGGCATGTCAACCTGTCTGGGGTTATATATTAGTTTTACACCAAGATCAAGAGTGGTCTATTTCAAATTATTCTTGTGAGTAGATGGTGATGTTAACATTTTAAGCTCTAGGTACCCCTAATGAACAGGGCCAAGTGCTAGGGCCTCATGCCCCTCAAATGTACGACACGGAACCCTCACTCTACTACATCTCAATTTACAGAACCTTCGTAATTTGGCTGATTTGGCAAAATAATGTTGCCGTAGAATCTGGCATTTCCGTAGTTTTTGGACACGTCCACTTTGACCACCGTGACTAGCATCCGAACATCTCAAGGTTTCACCAGAGAGTCAATCTGAAAATTAAGCAAGCAGTTTTTTTAATTGAGAGAGAATAGGAGTGTGTTGTGTGTGTGTGTGGGGAGAGAGAGAGAGAGAAGAGAGAGAGAGAGAGAGAGAGAAAAGGAGACGAGTACTATACTATTCGTCTATCTATATACATATAAAAGGCAGTTGTGTGTATGTATGTATTTATTGTATGTCCGGATGAAATAATTAACGGCAAAGTAAATATATATACTCATTCACTATCACCAGATCTTGTTTTTTGAGCAAAAATAATAAAGATTTTTATTTATATTCGTGAAAATAGTTACAAAATAAAATTTAGATAGTAACAGGATGTTTTTTTTTTTTTTTTTTGCATTCAATATTTTAAATAGGAGACACTTTTCAGATTGTCTGTGCACTTTGTGACCGATAAATGCAAGGTCTTTTTTACGTAGGGACTTTAATGGGGCATCCTGCGAGGATCTAACTCACTATTCAGTAATAATGGACCTGCAAGACTAACTTATTGACTCCTCTTTTACCTAGCCGATTCTAGTATATATATTTACCAACCACTCTGCACGAGCAGGATGTGACACAAGGTCAATTTATTAAGCGGAGTTTATCAGGTTTGAATTCAGAGTTTTCCTTCTCCTAGACCGGTTGCCTAACCATGGTTAAAGAGCCCAGTCTGCCCTACTATTTACCCATAGCTGGAGGGAAAGTAGAATTCATACCTTTCCCAAGGGTATTAGCGCTAAGTGAAATGCAATTACCACGTCCAGGATTTGAACTCGGGGCGACGAGTCCATTTCCCATAACTTTAACCATTACACCAGCCGCTTCTAATATATACATAAAGAGCAGCTGGTGTGTATGTATGTCCGGATGAAACTACGAAAACAAAACAATTAACCACAAAGTATACACATTAAATATCACCAGTTCTTGCTTTTTGTGCAAAAATTATGAAGATTTTATTCATATTCGAAAATATTTAGAAATTAAAAGATACATAGAAATAGCATTGAAATTCTACTTAAAAATATCCAGCATTTGTGAATCTCAAAAGTAAACAAATCAATAGACCAGGGTTCTCCCTCTACTCAGGCGACGCTGGGTAGCCGCGTCTAGTCCGAAATAAAAAAAATATTGTAATCAAATTATCTACAATAATGTATGATATAAAAAGACACCAAAATGATGTCAAAATCACCCCCCCCCCAAAAAAAAAGATTCATCCTCTAGAAGTCGGTTATTCTTAGTTTATTTAAAAAAAAAACTGCTCTCTCGAAAGGGTGTCCCTGATCCCGACGAGGAGACTTTGTGTCCCCTATCAATATTCTATTAACCCCGGGACAACAGGACACCATTAATCTCTATCCCTGCTCAAAGCAGTTGAAACCTGCCCTTCCGGGGCCCCCAAGCAGGCTTGACCCCCGGTACGCCTTTGAAGTTAAGATAAGTTTTCGAGCAGAAAAGAGATAAATATTAAATGGCCAACTTTTTGAATCGAAGAATCTACGACACTGTTTCTCAATTTAAGCCAAGTTCTTCACTGTGGGAAAAAGGGAATTCATGATTATGAATAACAAGCACAAGTTTCTGCTAGATCATCAAAGTTAAGCAGTACTGAGCCTGTTCAAGACTTAACTGGGTGACCACTTAAACAACATCAGGTACTATAAGCAGGTACAGATATAATTACCAACACAGGAACATGTATCATACATCAGAATATAACTGGATCTCTGTGGATCACATCCCTACTTCTCCACATAGTCACCGTTTTTCTCAATGTTCCACCTTCGAATGAGAGCATGTATCCCTGCCCCGTAAAATTCTGTTGACTGTTCTTTAATCCACTTCTTCACTACAGATTTAACTTCCTCGTCATTGGAATAATGTTTGCCTCATGAAAGGTCTCATGAAAGAGGGTTTGAGAGGCGCTGACACACCAACATCAAGATCCAACCTCCCAAATCTGGTGGCTGAGCAGTTCATGACATGCAACACCCCATTATTATACATAATTACATTATATTACAGTATGGGATCGCACATCTTCAATCCCATACTGTAATATTTCTCTGAATGTTTGAGATGAGGCTTGAAGATTAGTATTATCTGCGTTATTCGGACTATTGTCCCCATCTTCATTGTTATTTGTACAACGTTTCGGCCGATATGCCCTCCGGCCTTCTTCAGGTATTTCTTGTCGGACTCGGGAACCTTCTGAGTAGATGCAGTAACATAGAAAAATAATTAACACAACTCCTACCCCAGCAATGGTTAGCGGAATGAGAACAGGATACCCCTGTGGACTAAATAAAGGGTTAGGTTCAAAGTTCCGTGATGGTTCCCGAGTTCGAAAAGAAGGTTCCTGAGTCCGACAAGAAATACCTGAAGAAGGCCGGAGGCATATCGACCGAAACGTTGTACAAATAACAATGAAGATGGAGACAATAGTCCGAATAACGCAGATTAGACTTGGTCGTAATGGCAATGAGGAGGTATTTTAAACTTTCCAAATCTCCAAAACTAGAGCTTCATCAACAGATGCAGCTTAGTATCATACCCGGAACACACTGAGGAGGGGGGGGGCTTATCCATCTGCAGGGCATACAGACAGAATACTCTAAACCTCGCCGACATGGTGAGTGATAGTGGATGACGATGACAGTGTTAGTTATAAAAAAAAAGGGTAACCCCAACGATCCAACAACTGAATATTCCTCAGATCTGGAAATAACTCTTAAACCCTTGCAGACGCGCATGAGCAGTATACTGACCCCATCCCACCCCCATCGCTACAGAGCTGCTTTATATGATCCTGAGGGAAGGCTAGGGGGAGTAAACCCCGAAAACAAATCTGGAGACGGAGTCCCTAAGATGGGGTAACACTGAACTTCAGTGCTATCCAGTAACTCCTGCGACACTGTCGTTGCCAAACTGCATTGGTTTCTTACCTTTCCTTTGGACTACAGCGACAGTGTGGAGAGGAGGGGATCTGCTGCTTCGGCAACAGCACATCCTCCATTTCAACCCGCCTAGGCTACGTAGTTAAAAAAAAATCCATTTGGACACTACTCCATCGTCTTACGCAGACGGAAGTATGCTAACAACAACAACAACAACAACAACACACTCACACACACACACACATACTCACACACACACACACGCACACACACACACACACACACACTCACACACGCACACACTCACACACACACACTCACACACACGCACACACATGCGTATTATCTAAAAAAACCCAAAAACTTTGATATATCTTCGCATTTGACGGTTGGTCTTCACTCATATAAGCAACTTGGTTTTTAGGGGTAAGGGGAGGGGTGTGAGAAATATGTGGGTGAGGGTGGGGGTGGTGGGTTCTGATTTAAGTATAGTTGTCGGGCGGGGAACTGAAAATAAAAAAAGGCGGAGTTCTGTCGGAGGTCGTGGTTTTAAAGAGCTATTGCCTGGTCAGGAGGATTTACCCGTAGGTGGTGGGACGGTTCGATGGTCACATGGCTTTGAAGCAGATGCTACACAAAGTGGGAATTTTCTTTCGAAATGTCTCGCTTAGATTTTTTTCTTTTCTTCTTTAGGGCTTCTTCCTTGTTTCTTCTCTTCTTCTTCTTCTTCTTCTTCTTCTTCTTCTTCTTCTTCTTCTTCTTCTTCTTCTTTTCCGGTAGGGGCAGGATCA
The DNA here is from genome assembly GCA_023376005.1 of Doryteuthis pealeii. Taxonomy (NCBI): domain Eukaryota; kingdom Metazoa; phylum Mollusca; class Cephalopoda; order Myopsida; family Loliginidae; genus Doryteuthis; species Doryteuthis pealeii. The sequence goes on along the minus strand of CM042160.1, from coordinate 68,956,276 downwards.
GAGACTTCCCGCACGCCGTACGCCTCAGAGGTTGGTACTTAAATGGATCATCTAAAAATTAGAACAGACTACTTGAATCGATCCTGGAAGGTCGTTTAATACAGAGTTGCAAGTCGTTTATTTTCCTGTCCTGCTGAGCGTGACTAAAGAGGCAGAAGAAATCGGTGGGAAGAAGAGGAAGAGAAAGGAGAGAGAGGAGAGAGAGAAAGAGAGAGGGAGGGAGAGAAAGAGAGAGAGAGAGAGAGAGAGAGAGAGAGAGGGAGGGAGAGAGAGGGGAGAGAGAGAGGGAGAGAGAGAGAGGGGGGAGAGAAAGAGGTGGTTGGTAGTTACTGAGCATTTACCAAGTGAATGAAACCTTTGGTTGTTCGAGTCTACATACAAAACACACACACACACACACACACAGAGAGAGAGAGAGAGAGAGAGAGAGAGAGAGAGAGAGAGAGAGAGAGAGAGAGAGTATTAGGAAAAATCCCACAAGGGAAGATGAGGAGAAGGAAGATGGGGAGGTTTGGTTTCTTTGTTTAATGGCATATAAACGTTCGTGGGTTATTTAATGCGAAAGCCATTCTTGCAGAAGAACATTAGTGATACTATTTAACCGGTAGCTGGGAGGATGCGTGGATTCAGACCTTTCTCAAGAGTATTAATCTGAAAGTAAACGTAATGGCGCGACTGGAGTTCGAACTCGCTTACTACAATGTTGTAGTCCAGCACATTAGCCACTACACCATATGGACTCGCTTTTCTTTTGTTCTTATTCTATTTTTCTTTCTACGTTTCTTTCCATACAATATGGATTCAGAATGCACTAGAGACAAATTGGAAGATACAAAATGTTTGCCATTGCCATAGCATGTGATCATATGTTGCATCTCGACATTTGATTGGTTGTTTGGGTTTTACGGCACGTCAACCCTTGTTGGGTTATTCTATGTCGAAAACGTTTTTGTTTAATTCATTCTTGCTTAGTATTTAAATTTTTTAAACTCATTTTTTTACGGTATAGCTCAGTCGGTAGAGTGTTTCATCTAGAAACCGCAAGGTTCTTAATTCGATATCGGCCCTCGCCAACTCAGCGCATGAGTAGCACAGGATCTGTGCGGTAAAGTAAGGAGCTGATGGTAGGTGTGGCGTTCCACCCCAGACGCAAAAACAATCTCCTTGGTCTAGCGCTAGTGAAAAGGGTATAGACTCCTCGCTGTTACTTAGCGCTAATACCATTGGGAAAAGTATGAATCCTACTCTCCCTCCAGCTATGGGTAAATAGTAGGACAGCCTGGGTTCTTTAACCTTGGTTAGGCAAGCGGTCTAGAAGGAAAACTCTGAATTCA
>CM042160.1:68939942-68949942 GCA_023376005.1 Doryteuthis pealeii | reverse complement strand
AAAAAAAAAAAAAAAAAAACAAAAAAAAAACAAAAACCAAAAAAAACAAAAAGAAAAAAAAACGTTGAAAGGTTTTTTAGAATGTAATAATAATCCTTTTACTAAAATTTAATTTGATTTCAAATGTTTTCCTGTCCCGGACTTGTTTCTGTAAAATACACGGGGCAACAAGATATCTGTTTTTAAATCTCGCCATGTTTATGTCTATTGAATTAGATTGAAATCTTACTACAGGGTGAGGCAAAATGATCTGACACATTGCCTTTTATTTAACCTACAAATGTGTCAGATCATTTTGCCTCACTCTGTATAATCCAATTATAAGAGTCGAATTGAGTTGTGGCTTCTCTATGACATCGAAAAATGGATACACTCTTTCGTAATGGCCACTCTAACTATTATCCGAAAGTTAATCAAATATCTTACAATAAACAATAAAATGTTATATAATTGTTTAGAAAGAAAAGCGTAAGATACTTATGTTTAACTTGTTGCCTACTTTGACCGCTCACAGCGGCTCTGTCACCACTGCGCCTCTCCCAACACAGCAATCCTACCGTAAACCGCGGTTTACAATAAACAATAAAATGTTATATAATTGTTTAGAAAGAAAAGCGTAAGATACTTATGTTTAACTCGTTGCCTACTTTGACCGCTCACAGCGGCTCTGCCACCACTGCGCCTCTCCCAACACAGCGATCCTACCGTAAACCGCGGTTTACAATAAACAATAAAATGTTATATAATTGTTTAGAAGAAAAACGTAAATAATATGTTTATCTCTTTGCCTACTTTGAGCCGCTCATAGCGGCTCTGACACCACTGCGATCCTACCGTAAACCGCAGTTTACAATAAACAACAAATGTTATAGTTGTTCAGAAAGAAAAAAGGTTAAACATTCATGTTTAACTCTTTCACTTGTGCGATCCTACCGTGAGTCGCTGGCAGTGCCTCTCGCACATATCACTTATTTACACTGAAAAAAATCACTACCTGATCACCCCTGCTATCTTTTGGTTCGGTCTGTAAAGCAACCTTGAGACTGGCACTTGATCCTTATGCAATAGGAATCAGTTGAATGGAATAATTTGGTACATCCCTTGGAGGGGGGATTTGGTAGGCAAAAAGTTTAAATATCTTTCAATAAAAAAACAAATGTTATAATTGTTTAGAAATAAAAGCGTAAATATTCATGTGTAACTCTTTGCTTACTTGGCGATCCTACCGTAATCCACTGGCAGCGCCTCTCGCACGCGTCACTTTACGTAAGCAGTGACGTAGTTTCGGTTACAGAATCTCTCAACATACACACATAAGAATTCTACGAAATTCTTCAAAAGTGGATCTATTAGTTCTGTCTTGACATCTTACTTAACGAATCCATCTCTCTTTTTTTTTTCGGGGCAATGACAGACCCAAAAGTCAATCTGGAGTTGAGCAGAGACCGAATCTCTCCATTAAAATAAGATTTTGTACACTGACTTCGTATATGAATTTACAGGGAATTCCATTCCTCGTTTAGTGTACTGACGTGTCATCTAGTCCAGCGGTTCCCAACCGGTGGTCCTCGGTTATCACACAACAAAATTAACAATTGACTTCCATATTTAGAAAGTTCGCTTTTTTTTAAATGCACCCTTCAAACAAGCAAGTTTCTCATTGTATTTTTAGGCGATTTCCATCATTTTGAATCCTTGTGTATCCAATATTTCATCACTAGTGACTATCTAGGTTGAAAATGACTTTCTTCTTCTGTGCCCCACAAAAAAAAAAAAAAAAAAAAAAAAACGAAAAAGAAAAAAAAAAAGAAAAGTAAAAAGAAAACGTGTTTAAATCCTGACCGATGTTTCATAAAGTTCATCTGGAATCCATTTTCGTAGCTCGTGAAACAACGAGTCACGGTTGACTGCGTCATAAGCATTAAAGAGACGAGGAAACCTCAACGAATACTTTCAAAGATTTCGCTAACATTGTGCAAAAGATATCACTTTTATATCAATTGAATAATTACCGCGCTAAAGACCCTTGAGACAAAATTAGAGGAATTGGAGACTCAAGTGATGAGGTCAGCAAGAAACGCTCCACTGATTCGAAAATTGGCGTCATTTGATCCCCAGCGACAGCATCCCAATCATCTGGTGTGAATATAAAGATAAAGAAACCATGGCTTGGTAATATCAGGAGGATGGACAAAGGCCCATCCCCAAAGACCTACTTTATTATGGCGAATTGGTAGTATCCTCCCGACCGGTAGGAAGACCACGCCTACGCTTCAAAGATGTCTGCAAGAAAGACATGAAGACATGCCATATTAACACCAACACATGGGAGGTTGTGCAAAAAACCGAGCGGCCTGGCGCCTCCTCGTCAAACAAGGGACGAAAAGGAGTGAAACAGATAGGAAAGTAGCCTGAGTTTGTAACTCCCCACCGGGGAGGTCCAGTGAGCTTCGGCCACTGGATCAGATTTAGTAAAATAATAGCGTCGATCCCAGGGGCTATCCCCCCAGGCAATACCTGCCCCCTTGACTTAAAGGGACAGGGCTGGGTTGAGGGGGAATGCCGACGGGATCGACGCAATTTTTCCACCTGCCACCCATGAGTCTCGGCTTGTGAGTGGTCCCACGTTAATAGGGCCTTGTGCCTAACCCGTACAAGTGGGGTATGAAGTAAATAATCAGATAGGAAAGTAGCCACCACAGCAAAGAGAGCCAGAAGGAAGGAAAGACAACAACAGTCCCAGCAACCATCGCTGTTTGTGTGCCGTCACTGCACCATTTTGAAATAGCTCTAAAGTAAACGGGGATTAAACCCCGAAAACAAATCAGAGCTGGAGTCCCTAAAGTGGTATGATACTGAAATCCAGTGCTACTCAGCAACTCCTGCGACACTACCGCTGCCAAACTGCATTGGTTCTTGCCTTTCCTTTTGGATCACAGTGGCAGTGTGGAGAGAGCGTTGCTGCTTGGGCAACAGCTCATCGTCCATATGAACCCGCCCAAGCTATGTAGTTCTTAAAAAATATGGACACTACTCCATCGTCTCTCGTAGACGGAAGGATGCCAATAAAAGTAGATATATCAAACGTTGTAATAATTAAATCATCATACTGTGGTATATCTACAGGTCCTGCTAGTATTTAAATAATCTTTCTCTTGTTTTTTTCTGCGCGTTGCTTAAATTCGGTGATCTAGCGGAAACCGGTTCTTTCACTGTGACTTTACCATAAAGATAAGAAGATGAGAGTTACAATATTGTCTAAACCAGTAACGATACTGAGGAAAGTGCTGAAGATTTAAAACGACCAGGAAGTTTGATTAATACCTTTCCCCGATCAGATAAGTTTGAAACGAACAGAAACTGAATAATTTTGATGTTTCGGACTGTTGTTCTCATCTTTATTGTGGTGTGTATAAATACAACGTTTCAGCTGCTGTATCTTCAGGCCTTCCTCGGGGGAAAATCATTGGAAATACTAAATTTGTTTTTGAAGTAAATTACTTTAAAGATAAAATATATATAAAAAAGACTGATGTCATTGGATTTTACGCCCCGAGTTGTACAGGAAGCGCCAATGTCGTACAATCCAACCATTCAATTACTTCCGGTAGCCATTACAGCACAGATTGCCTTATCATTAACATACACATACATAAGAATTCTACGAAATTCTTAAAAAAAAAGGATCTATTAGTTCTGTCTTGACCTCTTACTTAAAGAATCCTTTCTCATGTTTTTTTTTTCAGGGCGTTGCCAGACCCCAAAGTCAATATAGAGTTGAGCAGACTATTCATCATGTTTTATAAAACCGCGAAAATGTGCTAATTTCTAACGGTAGGGGTGGGTTGGGGTTTTTCTGATGTTGGACATAATCAAGATCTGTAATGTAATTCCAGGTTGTCCACAGATGCTTTCCCGATCTGATCATCGGGGTTATATCATATGTCTCAACCTCAGACAAGTAGTTGATATAAAACAGGATTCAGTTACAGGTAAGTTTGACCTTCTCCAATCTTTAAGAGTTAATCTTTTTTTGGCTGTTCGCATCCGCAACAAGTACCAGAATGGGTCACAAATTGATAGTTGTACAATCTTAAAACGTCAATCTTCAGCCACCTTTTCCCGCCAAGATTTACTTGATCGTCTGCTTATCCAAATATATGACTGTTTCTCCTTATCAGACTTAGACATCCCAAAACGAGGCTTAAATTTATACAGTATTGGTCAGAATCGATGACTCACTAGTAATATATCTAATTTTTTTTTAGCGATAACACAGGCTTCTTCCGGGCCGGGGGGGGGGGGGGCAAAGAATACACCAACTGTACCTCTGCACCTCGATTGGGCCACCTGTTGGCTGTGGGTGGCCACCTGTGATGCTTAAGGGTAAAACCTTACTATTCGCAAGCCATTGCACCACGATGGGACGCCCTAAAATTGGTTGAGTCACCTTCAATGTGAATTACCTTGATCTTTTTTAGTAATCCTGCCCTTCCAATGATGGCCATGTTTTGTAGCTTGCTTCTCGTAAAAAGTTGCCCATGACATGCAACACTCCACTTTGGCCCTTATTTAGGCTAGACGGGTGGTCCGAAAAGCCCCCCCCCCCTGATCAATCGGCTGGTCACGTCAAGCCCTTGCACGTATATGATTGTCCCAGCCCTATTTTCCGTATGGCAACCCCAAACCCTTTTTTTAATCATATATGTGCCAGAAAACGTTGGCTTTAGGACCGGTTCAGCTTAGTCAGTAGAGCGTCGGACTAGGGATCACAAGATTCCGGGTTCGATACTGGCCTTCGCCAATTCAGCGTATGAGTAGTACAGGGATCTGTGCGGTAAAGTGAGGAGCTGGTGGTAGGTGTGGCGCTCCACCCCAGACACTAAAAAATAATTTCCTTGGTCTAGTGCTAGTGAAAAGGGGATATACTCCCTCGCTGTCTGGCTGATACCGACTTTAGGCCACCCCTACGACTAGCAACTTTTGAGAGAAATTTTTTTGTGAAAAATATTATTTTTATTGGACTCTTTCAAAACATGAAATTAATATATGTAAAAATATTTGTATTATATCCCGAGATGTAGGAAATACAAAATGATAATAAAGACAGTGAAATATGTTTAACATATAACAATATTTGTTTTATAATTCTCACTGACAGGGAATACAGGAGATGGTTTGGGATAGAATTCAACGGTGTGTATCATGTTTGTGGTCACACATGGCGCCAGTCCTTGTTTGCCTGACTGTCAGTCTTTTGTCTCCCTCCTTGTTAGAGAGTATATCCGGTTTAAATGTTAGGGGGAGATTACTCTTCCTAACAATTAGGAAATTAAAAATTGAAAAATCAAAACAAACTCGGATTAAACGGATATCTTACCTTTGTTGAGAAATGATTAGAACATTTTTTCCCTTATAAAAATGACTTTGAAAAAAAAAAAAGGTTGAATACCCATCAAGAATGAATAAAACAAAATGTCTTCAGCATAAGATAACCCAACAAGGGTTGGCATGCCGTAAAATCCAACCAACCAACCAAACCTTCATAAGCAGTCAATTTATAAAAGTGAGGCGAACTGTTATAATTGATAGAAATGGTTTGATTATTGATATTTACCCAACCTGTTTGCAACGGGTGGGATGTGACACAAGGTTGCAAGTTTGGGCATTCAGTGAGGATCGACCACACTATCACAGTAGTGATGGATCTGCGGTACAAGCTTGCTAACCATTACACAACGATAGGAAGCGTACAAATCGTACGATTATATTGATCCGAACCGGAGTGGTAGCATCTATGGATTAAACCAAAAATTTGTGTTTAAAAAAGAATTGACTTAAAAAAAATTAAGTTCTAAAAAATTGTGTTTAAATAAAAAATTGAATACTCATCAAGCATGAATAGAATAAAACACCTTCGGCATAAAATAACCCAACAAGGGTTGATATGCCGTAGAAACCAACCAACCAACCAACCAACCAACCAACCAACCAACTATTTTGCAGGTTTATTTTTCTTCTGTTTTTTTTTCGTTTTACTCGGATGGTTTGTGTGACCGTGAACAGGTTGCCGTATAGCTGCATTCTTGTGGGATGTTGCTTCCACGATTTGTTCAAGATCGCACACAGCATCATTGTACAGCTCTCATCCAGCCTATTTTCCAAGGTCCAAATGGTGCAGCCATACAACAGCACTGATACCACTACGGCCTGGAAGAATTGTCGCTTCAACTTGTCGGCGAGGTCTGACTTCCATATAACTGATAATCTGTTAATAGCGGACCTGTCCCCCGTCACACAAACCATCCGAATAAGCCGAATAAGACACGAAGGACACTGCTGGAGAAGTAAGGAATAACTCATAAACGACGTCCTTCTGTGGAAACCAGCACATGGACATGCTAGTGCGGGTCGTCCAGCAAAGACCTACATAGACCAGCTCTGTGCGGATACTGCATGCTGCGCGGAGGGCTTACCGGGGTCAATGAATGATAGGGATGGTTGGCGAGAGATTGTCATGGATATCCGCGCTGTTGGCGCGACATGATAATAATAATAATGATGTTGATGATAATGATGATGATGATGATGATTTTCTTCTATGCACTGAATTCTGGGCACTAATGTGAAATGATTTCCGAATCTCGACGTGGAGTGGCGGGGAGGGGGGATGGAAAAGGATACTCACCAGATCTAGCGCCTTCAGACTATCATCTCTTCGGCCTCATGAAAGAGGGTTTGAGAGACAAATATTCCAGTGACGAGGAAGTGAAATCTGCAGTGAAGAAGTGGCTCAAAGAACAGTCGACAGAATTTTACGGGGCAGGGATACATACTCTCATTGGAAGGTGGAACATTGCTATTGAGAGAAACGGTGACTATGTGGAGAAGTAGGGATGTGATCCACAAAGGACCAGCTTCTTTTTGATGTATGACACATGTTCCTGTGTTGGTAATTATACCTGTCCTAAACAAAATGGCATTATTTTTTGACACACCCTCGTGTTTACAAAGATTAGCTTACATGGGATACCCATCGAGAAACGAAATCATTAACAATGGTCTGCTGACCATTACACCACATGAGGTTCCCTGTTTATCATATGTATATATATATATTTACCAACCTCTCCGCATTAGTAGGATGCGACACAAGGTCAAAAAAGAAAAGCGTAGTAAAACTGATTGATTCGTTTTACGGCATGTCAACAATGGTCGGGTTATTTAAAGCCAAAGTTAGATGCATATTTTTACAAGCAATTATATTGTAGCGTTAGTTTCGTATTTGCCTGGGAGAGTTGTCTGCCCGGTTTAGTTTGCTGGTGCCCGCTAGGGGGCTATAGTATTTAACCGCCGGGTTCAAACCCTTCTGTCTCTTTTCCTGTTCCAGTAACCACGAGACACATGGGGTAGATTTTGGTCTACCCTTCTCGTTGGGGCTCGCCCCTCTTACATTACTGTAAGTGAATTATACAGCATGGACTATTCTTAGTCTCATGTCTGTACTTTTTGTATATCTTGTACCATTCATGAATGTGTATTTATCTTTCTACATATAACTGTTTTACCTATGTATTATGTATCTCGTCTTATCCATGTACTGTACGTATTAAATGTTTTGTCTGTCAACCCTTGTCGGAGTCTTGTATTCAAATATATATAACTTTGAATCATTTCTTACAATATTATTTTGGCAGATGAAAAACTGGGCTATGATCAGGTTGAACAAGTAAACCTTCTCTCTTTTCTGATCGTTAGACAAGAAAAGCGAGAAAAGAAATAGGAAGGGCATTTCAAGTAACCAAATCTGTAGTATATATTGGAGGCGCGTGGTGTAACGGTTAGAGACGTAGGAAATGGACTCGTCGATACGAGTTCAAATCCTGGACGAAGCTGTTTGAATTTCCCATAGCGCTAATACCACTGGGAAAAATTATGCATCCAACGACTCTCCCTCCAGCTATGGGCAAATAGTAGGGATGGCTGGGTTTTTAACCATGGCTTGGTAACCAGTTTAGGGAAGGAAAACTCCGCTTAAGAAATTGACTTTGTGTCACATCCTGATCGTGCGGATGAGGTTGGTAAATATATATACTGGGCTAGACGCACCCACCAGGATCATTGCTTATTTGAACCATAACAGAGAGTATATGCACACGTACACTGACACACACACACACACACACACACACACAACAGTGACACACACACACAGTGACATAAACACACACTGACACACACACACAGTTACACACACATACACTGACACCCACACCCACGCCTTCACATACACAGAGGCGATCACACACATACACATACACACACACACACATACACACACGCGCGCATTCACCAGGATCAAGGGTTATTTGATCCATGATAGAGTTATACACGCACACACAGACATACGCTCAAATAAACACATACTCACACACACACGGATCAAGGTTTATTTGATCCATAACAGATTTACAAGTACACACACACGCGCGCATGTACGCACGCACACACCCAGGTAGAGACTGAGAGTGCGTGGACGAGGGGGGGACAGAGAGTGGGAAAATTTGGGATTGGAAGTTTGATTGCTGTTGACTTCTAAGAGAAAAGATTTAATGGCGGACAAAGATATCCTGTTTTTTGAATTATGTCTTTTTCTCTTTAGGAGAAGAAAAGGAAGAAGAAGAAGAAGAAGAAGAAGAAGAAGAAGAAGAAGAAGCAAAAATAGATGAGATATTATGAAGAAGCATAAAATCTGAACTGATTGGCCTTGGCCGGTGTCTAACCGAAAACTCAAGTAGCGGAGTTGTAAAAAAAAAAGGCCAAGACAGAGTGACTGTCATTATCAGAAACACTTGCTTTAATTGGGTTTCTCGGTTAGAGACGTCAGATTTTAGACCAAGTGCCGTGTAGGCTATGGATGGTCACAGAGAACGGCAACAAACGACTACTACTACTAGTACAACTACTACTACTACTACTACTTGCCCTGTCAGATGGGAATGGAGGTGTACTCCACATTCCCTCCTTCCCTTCCTCCTCCTACTACTACTGCCCTGAAGGATGACAATGGAGGTGTACTCCACACTCCCCAGACCTCCAAAACTTAAACTTCACCATTAGATGCAGTTTAACGTCATACCCAGGACCCTAAGACCATCAGCCGCCGCCTTCTAGAATATACATGATAAAAAAAAAGGTTGGGGTTTGCCATATGGACAATAAGGTCAGGGTAATCATATAGATGCTACGTCTTGATGTGACCAGCCGATTGATCGGAAGAGGGCTCTCCGAACTCCGGTCTAGCGTGAGTAAGGTCCATGGTAAGTTACCTGTCATGGACTGCTCAACCACCAGTGTTCACGGATCGCCATCCACGGCCAACAGATGGTTCCATTGAAAGGGGGTCTAACCCCTATGCAGAAGTTCAGTCAGTGTTTTCTAGAGCTCCAGTCGACAGCGTCTAGCGTAAATAAAGTCAAAAGTGTTGCAGGTTATGGAGAGTTCAGCCGCCAGGATTCCGTCCTTAAGTTGAGTCACATTCACCACTGGATAAAGTGCATTGACAAGGAATGAGATTATGTTCAAAAAGATGTAGTTGTGTAAACTCAACATTTTTATATAATATTTATTTACCTATTTTGAACAAAAATGTGAACTTCACCTTAAGTTTTGTTGTTGTTGTTGTGTGGGTTACGAACAAAAATACCTCGGTTACTGGGTTGTTTTTTTTTTTTTACCTCGGCATCGAGCCCCCCCCCGCCTCATTTACAAAACTACAACTACTACTTCTAGTAGAAGTGAAGTGAAACAGTGAAACTTGTGCGTGAGATATTTTAAGTGGAAAGAGGGTGAACAGACTCCAGTCCACTAGCTTGTCAGTCCCGCAGTTGGTCCAGTGACAGGTGAAAGACCGAGACGACTGGGCTGCCGAGCTGTTGCAGGGTGCTGTCTCGGGTAGTATTGAGTCACTTCACGAGAGGCAAGCCTCCCCTGAAGCCCC
>CM042160.1:68929942-68934942 GCA_023376005.1 Doryteuthis pealeii | reverse complement strand
GTTCGATTGAAACTGTAGTAGTGCAAGGTTATTGGACAGGGATATGGAGGAAGGCTTTGTGTCGTCTTAGGAATGGCAGCTTAGTTTTAATTTGGCGCCTAAAAGCTATTAACGATTATTTTCCCTAAAAATGGGGAAATGTTGAAAAAACCGGGTCTAGAGTTTATAGTTTGTAATCTGGCCATGACAACTGTTTCAAATATTTGTTTTAATCTTTTGTTGTGGATGTGGGCTAATATCGAGGTACTGTTGAAATGAAAGTTATTGTTAGTATCGGATATATATTGAAATCCCCCCCCCCCGGGTTAGCTCAGTCGATAGAGCGTTGGGCTAGAAACCATAAGGTTCCTAGTTCGATATCGGTCCTCGCCAACTCAGCGTATGAGTAGCACAGGGATCCATGCGGTAAAGTAAGGAGCTGATGGTAAGTGTAGCGCTCCACCTCAGGCGCCAAAACAATCTCCTTGGTCTAGCGCTATTGAAAAGGGGATATACTCCCTCATTGACTGGCTGATACCGACTTTAGGCCGCCCCGACGACTTTCTTTTTTTATATATTGAAATAGACAATATTTGGGGGTTACCTAATCTAATGTTGCGTCGGTATTCATATAGTCATTTTTTAAAAGATTCCTGGAGGTTTCGCCTATGTATTATTTTTATCACAATCTTTGCATGGACTCATATATACGCCCACTTCTAGTTTTATGTGTTACCGCGTATACATAATTCTATAATTTCATTTTTAAGCGGGTTATAACCGCAACGCCCGTAAACTTGACAATTACGATTTGTTTTTTATGACTCGGTGAGAGAAGTTAATGATGATACGATTATAAAACTAATATGTTTAGTCTTTCTTTAATGTTTTGTTTACGTTTATTGCAGGTGTTATTAGTTAAGTACTAAACAAATTTTATTACTTATTCTGTAGGTAATGACAGGTATTTACATTTAATAAGCTTGAAAGAAAAAACTATATGTGAACTTATAATCAATAATGCTTCTTCAGTTAATTGATATATATATATATATATATATATATATATATATATATATATATATATATATATATATATATATATATAGAATTAAACAAAAGACACATCTCCTGTTTAACAATTTTATTTTTGATCTTTTCGAGTTTTCTGGTCAACTTTTTAATATTTGGGTGGAATTCGTGGATAAGTCCACTTAAGTTCAAGTCCCGAGTACTTTCGGCACTTCGAAGTGCCATCATCAGTACACACATTTTAAAATGCCTATAACACCTTTCTCATCAATTCTTCTCCTTCCAGCCTCCACATTAATATAAAAAAAAAAAAAAAACTGGAACACATCACCCCTGATGATGGCACTTCGAAGTGCGAAAGTACTCGGGACTTGAACTTTGGTGGACTTCTCCACGAATTCCACCCAAATATTAAAAAGTTGACCAGAAAACTCGAAAAGATCAAAGATAAAATTGTTAAACAGGAGATGTGTCTTTTGTTTAATTCTACATGTATAAATGAAAGAATGCTGCCCAAATACACACACACACACACATACACATACATATATATATATATATATATATATATATATATATATATATATATAAATGGTATGATAGAGTGAAAAATAGTGCAATACTAAAAAAAAATGTAACAAAATTGTAGGCATTAAAACCTTACTGGCAATGGTTCAGCTTGGGGGGGGGGGGGCTGATCACCTTGTCAGAATGAATAAGAACAGGCTTCCAAAGAAGATAATATACGGACAACTACCAAATGCAAACCGTTCTATTGGACGTCCACTTGTACGCTATAAAGACAATTGAAGGACAATTTTGTCCTGAGTGCCTGGGAAGATCTAGCATCAAATCGGAAAGAATGGCGTAAGACATGATAGCTTTTTGATTTAATGCATCCTGGGACGCACATATTTGCTTTGAATGAGTCCCCGGGAAAATTTATGGATCCTAACTAAACTCCTACCTTGTAACCTATCCTATATAATTCGTTTCTAAGAAACTATTGAAATGTATTTACAGTTAACTTGAAATGGTGAGGGAAGAAAAAAGAAAAACACTGGGACGCATGGATATGATTTTACTGTGCCCTTTTAGATTTGTGTGCGTCAGGGACGCAGGACACATACCTATCAGCATCTCTGTACAGGTGAAAAAATGAAATTAATTTTTTTATGCTTATCTGGTGAAAGAAATAGTTTCCTATTTTACTTGAGAATAAATATAAAGAAGATAAGTAGATCTGTATATAACCACGGGTATACGGGTATAACCACAGGTAAACGGGTAAACGGGTAAACGGGCATAACTACGGTATACGGGTATACGGGTATAGCCACGGGTAAACGGGTAACGGGTATACGGGTATAACCACGGGTATACGGGTCTACTACAACTACTACAATATACAAGATACGTCCGATATAAGAATGGTTATGCAACCCCTTCCCCATTAATTGTAATCCTGAGGCGCAATATTTTTCGCATGGGCCTCAAGTAAACTATTGAAATGTGATTGAAAATTAATCAAGCGTTAACCCAATCCCTAGCGTCTCAAAGGTTTCGTGTATTTCCGTGAATTGTAATTGTAATGCTTTTCATACGTAATCTAATGATATTATCACTTGCGCGCTATTCTGCATTATTACACTTTTCCCCATGTACCCCAAGTAAACTGTGATTGAAAATTAATAAAGCGTTAACAAGAGTAAGATGTTTTTCGTAAAATCTGGGGTACTAATGCAGAATAGCGCGCAAGAGACACTATCATTAGATTACGTATAAAAAGCATTACATTTCACGGAAATACCCGAAAACTTTGACACGCTAGGGTTAGGGTTAGGGTTAGTATTAGGATTAGGGTTAGGTTACTTCGAGGTTTCCGTAATCTAATGCTATTTATACGTAAAATGCAATTCTAATGATACTATCTCTTGCGCGCTATTCTGCATTATTACCCTTTTTGGCATGTACCCCAAGTAAACAGTTGAAATATGATTGAAAATTAATCAAGTGGTAACAAGAGTGAGATGTTTCTCGTAAAATCTTCTCAAAATCTTTTCGGCCTTAAAATGAAAAGACTGAAAAATCAGTGATCTAATTGTTGGTGGCAGAAACCGAAATAAAAAAAACAAGTCTGGCTGTCGTTTGCTGATAGCAATAACTATCAACAAAACAGGCACATTTTATAGTCAGCATTGTAATTTTATCCTTATTACCTACCATAGAAGAAAAAGGGAGATATTTTGGTAGACTTTGTCATGTCTGACTGCAAAAAAGAAAGAAAGAAAGAAAGAAAGAAAGAAAGAAAGAAAAAAACCCTTAGAAATGATATGTGTATTAGTTTAAGTTTTCAGTTTAAATCCATTTATTCTTATTAGTCTTGAAATATTTACAATTCGTTTAATAGGCTTAGTTCTTTTAGGTTTAGCATTTTTTACGAGAGGTGGAGTGGGGGGGGGGGGAGAATAAGAAAACAAAATTTAAAAAAATACTCAACTCCTTCTGCCAACTGAGAGAGTGTTGTGACTAAATTGATCAATTGGCAACATTAAAAATCCGTAAAAATAACTTTTTGGACAGGAATATAAATAATAGGATCAACGCGCAGTTCTCCAACAGTGAGACTAGCTACTCGACTAGTAGTGACTCGACAACGAATGCTACTACATAACTCGACTAAAAAAATTGTATCTTTATAAGCGTTCCGTTGGATTTGTAGGGGAAAAATTACAATAAATATATATCAAATCTTATTATAATGGAGATTGTGTGTTTTTCTGTCTGTAACCGAAACTATATTACTACTAAAGTCACAATTCCCTTAGTTATTTGCATCACATTCTACATGATTTTATTTTTATTTAAACATCAATTATTAATAAAATTGTTTTACATTATTAATACTGTTAGCCACATATACATACTAATAACATGCAATTGTATTTATATATACAACATAATAGCGGTGTAAAGTGTCAACGGGAAGGCTAATTTGCATATTGATATTAAAAATTTGATTTTAATAAATATGTGCTTGATATTATTGATTTTTAATTGTTTGTTTTTTTTTTTCAATGAATATGAGCAAAGATCTCTTCAATAAATCTTAAAAGAAATACTTTAACAAGAAGAAATAGCTGTAATTTTATTCTTACTTCCTATCTTAACTAAATAGTTAAATTAGGAAAAATTAGTCATGAGAGACGGGAGTGATGGAAGAGTAAGTTTCAAATCTTTTATCTGCATTCTTATTAAGTTTCATTAGCCCTTCCAATTTAAACATATTTCATTACATTAAAACTTAAATACTTGCACCCGGAGGGTGCATATATTTGCTAGTATTAATAAAGAAATATCAAAATTACAAGAGAGAGAGAGAGAGAGAGAGAGAGAGAGAGAGAGAGAGAGAGAGAGAGAAGTATGTAAGACATTGCTCCCAAATGAAAGAAAGATAAATTTATAATTTTAAATTACTTTTACAGTTTTCAATACATAAGTTATATATATATACGCATATGACAATACCCTTCAATATATAAATTACACACACATATATATATACAGGGTGTTCGGGATAAATTTGTAATATTTATATTTGGTTATTTTTCTCCGTAGGTTGGAGGTATTGACGCACACTATGCATCATTTAAAAACTTGGGCCCTTCTTCATTCATATACATGATGACAGAATGGATGACTGGAAAGCCCCTGAATCATGGAAGAGAATAACTTGTATCATGATGATCTGCACCGGCCATCAAAATAAGGAGATTATGGTTGCTGCCCAATGCTCCCTGAACACTGTAAAACAATCAGGCGTGAACTGGAGAATTACAATGGAGACTACGAGGCTATGACGAGAAGAAAGCAACATAACAGACGATCTGATTGCGTTCGTACAGCAGAATTCCTCGAAAATTTACAGAAAAAAGTGTTGGATGACATTCAGATGCCTACGTGGAGTTGCTAAACACTGTAGTCAAGCC
>CM042160.1:68919942-68924942 GCA_023376005.1 Doryteuthis pealeii | reverse complement strand
CGAGAGATCTTCACAAGGAGTAGGAAAAATATCTTATTCTCTCTCTCTCTCTCTCTCTTCTCTCTCTCTCTCTCTCTCTCTCTCTCTCTCTCTCCCTCACCCCTCTCTCTCTCTCTGATCAAGTGTTATTATGGCCATAGCTATGAACCCTGAAAATCAAACTCTTTCGTCGCCAGGGCAGTGGCTCAGTTGGCAAATACGTCTGTCACTATAGGGTCCAGTTTAAAACTGGCAACGAACTGGAAAGCAAGGCAAAAATTACGGATGTTCAAATTTGTATTGTGAAAAACTTGTAGCAAGTATGAGATTTAAACTAAGCAACATTTGCTGATTATTATTTTATATTAGGACTAGAAGTGGCTACCCGGCATCGCCTGGGTAGAGGGGATTTTAAAAAAATTAGTCTCGCAGATCCATTATTACTTATCGCGAGTGAGATCCTCGCTGGTTGCCCAAAAAATCCCCACGGAAATATATAACAGTATAATAAGAAATTTCCATTCAATGATTTTACAATTTAAAAAAAAAGAAAGATATAAATGATGCAATTAATTCAATCAATCAATATTATATTTAAAAGTGATAAAAAAAAAAAAAAATACAAAAAAAAAGAAAGAAAGAAAGAAGTAAAGGATAAACAAAATAACATGCAAATGACTTTCCCTTCTGTTACTTTTCAAATTTGAATTTTTAAATATCTTCCCAAATATAAATCAAATCTTCACTATTTTTGCTCAAAAACCAAGCCCTGTTGATATTTAATGTGTATATATATTTACTTTGTCGTTAATTGTTTTATTTTCAAAGTTTCCTCCAGACATACATATACACACAACTACCCTTTATATATGTATAGATTAATAATCTATCCATATATAAAGGACAGTTGTGTGTATGTATGTATGTGTATATGTTCAGCTGAAACTACGAGAATAAAACAATGACAAAGTAAATGTATATACACATTCACTATCACCAGATCTTGCTTTTTGAGCAAAAATAATAAACAATTGATTTATATTCATGAAGATAATTAAAGAATAAAATTTGTATGGTAATAGCATGAATTTTGTTTTATTTTATTTTTATTTTAAATAGGAGAATCTGTGCCCTTTTTCTTTCTCACATCCCATCACGCCAAAAGTCTTTTTTTATGTTGGGATTTTAACGGGGCATCCTTCGAGGATCCAGCAATTTAATCCCCCTTCTACCCAGGCGATGCCGGGTAGCCGCTTCTAGTACATATATGTATAGAAAAAATGGCCTATGTTGCGTAAGGCCATGGTCGAGTTGTAGTAGCCGTCGTTAGTTCAGAGTAGCAACATACGAAAGTTGTATAGTCAAAAAGGGGTTGTTTATTTCTTTCTTGGCTCGTGGGTTCTTTTTCAGAGAGAGAGAGAGAGAGAGAGAGAGAGAGAGAGAGAGAGAGAGAGAGGAGAGAGAGAGAGAGAGGGGGTCAAGCAGTTCTATCGTAAATCATGTTCGGTAATACTATGCGACGCTTTTAGTACATATCAAAGGGCAATTGGTGTGTATGTATGTATGTATGTATGTATGTATGTATGTCCGGATGAAACTATGAAAATAAAACAACTAACGACAACGTAAACACACACACACACACAACACACACACACACACACGCACGTCCTCTACCGAGACAACCCTGAGTAGCCGCTTCTAGTCTATTAATAACGGAGATTCGATGTATATCTGGCTGTGACTGAAATTACATCCCTGATTACATCACAATACCCCAAATCGTTAATGCATAGAATAAAAAGTTGACACTACGCCATCGTCTTTAGTAGACGGAAGGATGCCAATCATCATCATCATCATCATCATCATCAGAATAAAGAACAATTCTGTATTATATATTTTTTTTTATTTATCTTTAGAATATTCAATATTAACACTAATAAGAAACTAGAATAAGAATTCGGCGGATAAGCAACACCAGATAATCAGGATTTACATGTTTGCATTTCATCTTGGAGGATTTGGACAGTCTCATTTTTAAACAGAGGGTGTTGCAAAATGATAACGGTCGTATAATTAAAGGAGCACGAGTGTAATATGAATCTAAACATTTTTTACACGAGTGCAACATACACACAGCCATGTGTATGTCCTGTACAATATCTGAAATAAAGTAAAAAGTACGCAAAGCCTACGGAGTGGCCTATTGTCGGTATCAGCCAGACAGCGAGGGAGTCTATCCCCTTTTCACTAGCGCTAGACCAGGGAGTATTTTTTTTTTGGCCGCTGAGGTGGAGCGCCACAGCTACCACCAGCTCCCCACTTTACCACACAGATCCCTGTGCTACTCATACGCTGAGTTGGCGATGGCCGGTATTGAACCTGGAACCTTGTGGTGCTCATATATGTATATATATATATATATATATTTCTTCTATACTTATATACTATATATTTTATCTATACTTATATATATATATATATATATAATATATATATATATATATATAAAATGTTAGTTTACTACGTTTATATATATATATATATATATATATTATAAAAGTAAAGTCGTCGGGCGGCCTAATGTCGGTATCAGCCAATCAGCGAGGGAGTCTATCCCCTTTTCAATAGCGCTAGACCAAGGAGATTGTTTTAGCATCTGAGGTGGAGCACCACACCTACCATCAGCTCCTCACTTTACCACACAGATCCCTGTGCTACTCATACGCTGAGTTGGCGAGGGCCGGTATCGAACTAGGAACTTCGTGATTTCTAGCCGAACGCTCTACCGACTGAGCTAAACCGGGCATATATATATATATATATATATATTATATATATATATATATATATTTATATATATATATATATATATATATATATATATATATATACCGGCCATATATATATATATATATATATATATATATATATATATATATATATGTGTGTGTGTGTAATAAGTGGGAATGTACCGGAATTTAAAAGTTGTATTAGCAGATTGCTGGTCGTTTGGCTTTTATGGCATGTCAACCCATGTTGGGTTATTTTATGCTGAAGATGTTTTGTTCTATTCATTTTTTATGGTTATTGAAAATTCTTTTTTATTTTTAACTTAATTTAAAAAAAAAATGCTTTTGTCATCTCATTTATTTATATTTAACCCATAGATCGGACCCTAACAGGTACTACCACTCCGGGTCAGAGTGGACCTTGGAGCAATGGTGACGATATGATACTCCACATTCCCCAGTGCTCCAGAATTGGAACTTCATCATCAGATAGAGTTAAGCGTCATACCCAGAGCACTATGACCCTCAGCCACCGCCTTCTAGCACATATAGTTATTTACCAAACCCTCCGCACGAGCAGGATGCGACACAAGGTCAATTTCTTAAGGGGAGTTTATCAGGTTTGAATTCAGAGTTTTCCTTCTCCTAGACCGGTTGCCTAACCATGGTTAAAGAGCCCAGTCTGCCCTACTATTTACCCATAGCTGGAGGGAGAGTAGGATTCATACCTTTCCCAATGGTATTAGCGCTAAGTGAAATGCAATTATCACGTCCAGGATTTGAACTCGGGGCGATGAGTCCATTTCCCAAGACTTTAACCATTACACCACGCGCTTCCTATCGAGCACATATATGATATAAAGGGTTGAGGGGGAGGGGTTTGCAATAAGGGCAATAGGGGTGGGAGTGTTTAAACAGAAATATTTTAATCAGATATGTAAAAGTAATTTAATAAGAAACATTTTTCAAGTGAAATGTCAAAAAATTTCAAAGACGAAAGAGAAAATATGTCTTGTACTTTAATGTAAAGAATCCTTGCTTAATATTTGATTGAAAACTCTTTTACTAATAATGTGTGTTATCTAGAAACAAATTCTTGCACCTGTCAGCTGCTAATTTTTACCATTTGCAATTTCTTCACAGTTCTGGATGTTTGCACGTTTCCTTTCTCCAATTACCGATTCCAAAGATTGAAATCAGAACACATTGCAAGGCAATTCTTACACCGGGTAGAACATATGATTCTAAAATCATTTGATAACTAGCAGGACCTGTGGATATACCACAGTATGATAATCTAATCATTACGACATTTGATATGTTTACTTAAGAGCTGTTGCAAAATAGATCAATATGTAAAAAGTATAATAATCTTGATTTAACTCTCTCCCTCTCTCATTCTTTTTCTTCTCTTTCTTTCCTTCTTTTTCTCTTTTCATTATGTTCGTTTGAAACAGATTAGCGTTATCGCTTCCACGCGCTCAACCGATCTCTCTACATTTCCCTACTCTTTTTCTTTCTTTCTTTCTTTCTTTCGTGTTATATTTTTCTATGTAGCATATTCTTTTTCTTTCCTTTCTTTATAATAAAAATGGAATTTTCCATTGTCTACCTTAGGTGACGACACCCATAAGAAATAAGAGTTCTGCAGATAAGCAACACCAGATAATCAGGATTTACGTTTTTGCATTTCATCTTGGACGATTTAAACGGTCTCATTTTTAAGCAGAATGAGTTGCAAGATGACAGTCGTACAATTAAGGAACACAAGTATTAATATATTATATATATATATATATATATATATATATATATATATATTATATAATTTTAAAATTGTACCAAGAATATTGTTGTGTACCTTTCCGTCCATCAAGGACGATGGCGTGGTGTCCAATAAATAAATTATAATCTGCGCAAGTGGTTTTGCAGGCCTATCCCTGAGTGACAGTTTTTGGTGCACTGACTGCATAGAAACTGAGATGCTTTCTGGTGCTGCTATTCCCCCTCTTTCTGGCTCTCTTGCTGTCGAGGCTCCCTCTCTTCCACCTCATCTCCTCTTCGTGAGAAAATTATTATTCTTAAAGAGGCCGTGAAATAATATCTATTCGATGGGCTTCATAATCATTTGTGAGATTGTATGTTGTATATGTTTGTTCGAAATCCGTTCATCTGAATATGTTATCATATATTTTCTATTGTAAACATATCGGTCTTACTAGCAGC
>CM042160.1:68912229-68919842 GCA_023376005.1 Doryteuthis pealeii | reverse complement strand
CAGATCTTAACCCCATGGATTATTGTGTATGTGGCGTTGTTGAGAAAGACACCAATCGCCCTGCCAGTACTACAAAAGCCCAGTTAATCGACAGAATTAAAGTAGTTTTTAAGACCCTTCGCAGGGAAACTGTAACACCAGCTTGCTCCAGGTTCCGGAGCAGGATTGAGACCGTGATCGACGTTAATGGTTGTTATTTTGAATGAAACCTGTTAACAGTATTGTAATTTTGTGCCTGTTGAATTTCTTTACATCTAACGCATAGAGTTTTATGAGAAAATTTATTTACAAACAAAAAATAGTCACATAATTTTTTTCTACATTGAATTTTATATTTTATTATACGGTGAAAAAATCCAGATCTATTTTGATTACTGACTGTCGAAAAACAAATTAAAAAAATTAAATATTTCAATTAATCTAAATTTAACTGATTAAAAGTTTGTTTTATTAGAAAGAAAACATATTTATTTGAATTTTGACTGGAAAATATTTTTATGCCTATTATAAAAGAAATATAAGATTTCAAAGATCTGTATATATATATTTTTTTATTTAGGAAAGACCGTGGCAAAAAATCCTTATACGTAGTTTTGGACGTCGATAAAATCGAGATAAAATTAAAAATAATTTTTACTCTGAAATTAAAATATTCGTTCAATTTTAACCAAATTTTGTAGAATCATGTAAGAATAGGAGGATTAAAAAATCTCATCTGTCGTAAAACAAAACATGCTCCCACCCAGTCCGGCAATGACTGTCAAAAATTAATTTTTACACCGCACGGAGGGTGGTTGTTGTTTTGCTAATATTTTTTTTTTGTTTGTTTTGTTAGTATTTTATTTCTCTGAATTTTCGAGATGAGGCTTGATAATTATATTATTTGGATTAGTCGGACTATTGTCCTCATCTTTATTGTTATCTGTACAACGTTTCGGCCGGTGTGCCCTCCGGCCTTCTTCGGGTATTTCTTGTCGGACTCGAGAGCCTTCTCGAACTCGGGAACCTTCTTGTCGTAATCGGGAGCCATCACAGAATTTTGAACCCAACCCAAGTTAAGTTACGTGATGGCTCCCGATTACGACAACAAGGTTCCAGAGTTCGAAATGAAGGTTCCTAAGTTCGAGAAGGCTCCAGAGTCCGACAAGAAATACCTGAAGAAGGCCGGAGGTCACATCGGCCAAAACGTTGTATATATAGCAATAAAGATGAGGACAATAGTCCGAATAATCCAAATAATGCTAGTATTTTGTTTTGTTAGTATTGATAATATAGAGTGCTATATTCATAACTGAATAGAGCTCAATATCGTGGATAGAACATAATTGTCTAAGTTAGCGTAGCGAGGACATGAAGTCAACGGTACTTGGTTTCTCGCCAGTGCAATCTTTAAACCAATTGCACTTTGATAGGCGGGAAACCAAGCGCCATTGACATCATGTCCACCGTACGGTAACTTGGGAGTGAGGGTTCTGTATATGAGGACATAAACGTTTTTTCTCTCTTCTATGGAATATGTTTGCCAAAATTAGTACGCGCCTTCAGATACCGAAAATACAGTATGTATAAAGTTACACGTGATGAACATTATATTTCTGTTCATAAATTTCAAGTATTCTATCCCATAAAATCATAATATGCTCTCTAAAACTAAGAGGCTCTCATCCCTGCTTCAATTCACATCTGATAGTCGTACGCACACACACACACACACACACACACACACACACACATACAACACACACAGAGGGAGAGAGAGAGAGAAGAGAGAGAGAGAGAGAGAGAGAGATACGCAGACACAGACAGAAATAAACACAGACACGCACACACAAACACAGACACGCATACACAAACACACACAACACACACACACACGCACACGCACACACATATACGCAGACATAGACACAGAAATAAAGACAGACACACACACACACACACACACACACACACACACACACACACAACACACACAACACACACACACACACACACACACACACACACACACACACACACACCACACACACACACACACACACAAATAATTAGTGTCAAGCCACACCCATGACGTTTAGCAAGAACCTCCACCTTTGTATACAGTTTATAACTTTATGAAAGGAAAAATATGACTTCCGGATATAATCGAGCACACACACACACACACACACACACACACACCACACACACATATATATATTATATATATAAAACAGTGATACGAGATATTTTTGGCACACTATTTTAAGAAAGATGGGAATAAACATTTAAATATTCACAACATTTTACACACACACACACACACACACACACACACACACACACACTGGTGTGCGCTTATCTGTATATACAATAAAAAGATTGTGTCTGTCTGTCTATCCGTTTGTTTGTATAACGACCTAGCGCACATCCTTTTATAAAGGAATATTGGTGGAGACCAACAAAGACCAAAGTTCAATAAAATCCACATTCTGTTCGAAAGGTGTTATATATTAAAAGTATAAAGATGCCAACAAAGGAAAATAAAGACATGCCACATTGGCACCAACACATGGGAGGCTTGTGCAGATGACCGTGCGACCTGGTGACTCCTTATCAAACAAGGAACGTAAAGGAGTGAAAAAGAGCAACTCCAGCAGACATCACTGTTTGCTTGCAGTGATTGCCATTCAAGAGGTGGACTGTTCAGTCACTCATACAGCTGCAGATTAATGGAAGAATAAAAAAATGGACACTACGCCACCGTCTTTAGTAGACGGAAGGATGCCAATCATAAATTAACGACCCGACGCCCCATCTAGTAGCCAATAAATACAGATTCAGATTTTTGAAAGCTTCAACTACCCGCCTACTATTAAATTAGGGCGATTTTGGATTCCCTGAAGTTGTGCCATGAGAAAACCCACATATAAAATGAAGTCTTAGGCAGGCCATTCAGAAATCACCGCGGGTCGCATTTGGCTCATGATTGGTTTAAAAGGTCGAATGATACGGATGCCGTGTTTTATTTTTATAAATACGAAAGAAGAAAATATAGTTATTTACGAAGCTTAGCTTAGATGTGACACAAGGCCAGAAGTAAGGACGCCTAATGAGAATCGAACTCGTTAACAATGGTCTGCGAATCTAGCTAGTTAACCATTACACCACGTGAGGTGCCCAAAGGCAGGAATCTTTTTTGTTGTTGTTGTTATTGTTGCTGGTACGATGTAACCCAGTATAACCTGTTGTATAATTTTCGTTGCCTCGAGAGATGCAATCAACGTTGTAGTGGATGCAGTCTCTCCACCCGATGGAAGTGATATAAGATCACCTGTGCTCTACACAGGGCAAAATCAGCAAGATCTTTCGTGAGACGGAATCTGCATGAGAGCCTGAATTCTGGCTGGATTTTTTTTGGCGGGGGAGGGGTAGATCTAGACGATCTTCAGGCGGTACAACATGGCGACGACCGCAGAATGCCATGCTTCTTTCTGATGTGACTTGTAGAATCAGAATTACTTTTTAGAGACAGAAATATTAATATCATTCAAAGGCACATCGACAACCTAATGGGTTACGAGAAATAAACTGGACGACTATTTTTTTTTACGTGTTATTGGCATCCTTCTATCTGCTAAAGACGATGGCGTAGTGTCCAATTTTTAAAAACTGCATTTACACGAGTGGCTGAACAGGCCAATTTTTGAATGGCAATCTCTGGTGCAGTGACTACAAACAAACAGTGATGTTTGCTGGAGTTGCTGTTTTCCCTCCTTCCTTCCGGCTCTCTTTTCTGTGGCGGCTTCTCTCCTCTCTTTTTCACCCCTTTTCGTCCCTTGTTTGACAAGGAGGCGCCAGACCGCTCGGTTTTCTACACCAACCTCCCATGTGTTGGTGTTGATGTGATTTTTGTTTTTTACGTGTACGAAATGTGAATGTAGACACGTGCAATCGAATTTACGCATTTGTATACAGGCTGTCCACAAAGCCCGTGTGCAATTTTTTTATTTTTAAATTTAAATTTGAAATTCTTTAACGTGCACACGGACTTTATGGACACGCTGTATTTGGGAATGATGCTACGGACAGCTCTATCTTTTTTGATTTTTTTTCATTAATAAAAAGAAAAGAAAAAGAAAAGAAAAACAAAACAAAATTACAAGTGACGACAACAGCTGGGCATTTTCGGCCCGCATCTCCATTCATAAGTGGTTTGTATTAAAGTGGTTGGAAAATATATCAAGTTGTTCCTATTAACATTTAACACTCATCGAGAGATCTTCACAAGGAGTAGGAAAATATCTTATTCTCTCTCTCTCTCTCTCTCTCTCTCTCTCTCTCTCTCTCTCTCTCTCTCTCACTCACCCCCCTCTCTCTCTCTGATCAAGTGTTATTATGGCCATAGCTATGAACCCTGAAAATCAAACTCTTTCGTCGCCAGGGCAGTGGCTCAGTTGGCAAATACGTCTGTCACTATAGGGTCCAGTTTAAAACTGGCAACGAACTGGAAAGCAAGGCAAAAATTACGGATGTTCAAATTTGTATTTGTGAAAAACTTGTAGCAAGTATGAGATTTAAACTAAGCAACATTTGCTGATTATTATTTTATATTAGGACTAGAAGTGGCTACCCGGCATCGCCTGGGTAGAGGGGGATTTTAAAAAAATTAGTCTCGCAGATCCATTATTACTTATCGCGAGTGAGATCCTCGCTGGTTGCCCCATAAAAATCCCCACGGAAGTATATAACAATATAATAAGAAATTTCCATTCAATGATTTACAATTTAAAAAAAAAGAAAAGATATAAATGATGCAATTAATTCAATCAATCAATATTATATATCAAAGTGAAAAAAAAAAAAAATACAAAAATACAACAAAAAAAAAAAGAAAGAAAGAAAGAAAAGGACAAACAAAATAAAATGCAAATAACTTTCCCTTCTGTTACTTTTCAAATTTGAATTTTTTTTCTTCCCAAATATAAATCAAATCTTCATTATTTTTGCTCAAAAACCAAGCCCTGTTGATATTTAATGTGTATATATATTTACTTTGTCGTTAATTGTTTTATTTTCAAAGTTTCCTCCAGACATACATATACACACAACTACCCTTTATATATGTATAGATTAATAATCTATCCATATATAAAGGACAGTTGTGTGTATGTATGTATGTGTATATGTTCAGCTGAAACTACGAAGATAAAACAATGACAAAGTAAATGTATATACACATTCACTATCACCAGATCTTGCTTTTTGAGCAAAAATAATAAAGAATTGATTTATATTCATGAAGATAATTAAAGAATAAAATTTGTATGGTAATAGCATGGATTTTGTTTTATTTTATTTTTATTTTAAATAGGAGAATCTGTGCCCTTTTTCTTTCTCACATCCCATCACGCCGAATGGGGCATCCTGCGAGGATCCAACAATTTAATCCCCCTTCTACCCAGGCGATGCCGGGTAGCCGCTTCTAGTACATATATGTATAGAAAAAATGGCCTATGTTGCGTAAGGCCATGGTCGAGTTGTAGTAGCCGTCTTTAGTTCAGAGTAGCAACATACGAAAGTTGTATAGTCAAAAAGGGGTTGTTTATTTCTTTCTTGGCTCGTGGGTTCTTTTTCAGAGAGAGAGAGAGAGAGAGAGAGAGAGAGAGAGAGAGAGAGAGGGGGGGGGTCAAGCAGTTCTATCGTAAATCATGTTCGGTAATACTATGCGAAGCTTCTAGTACATATCCAAAGGGCAATTGGTGTGTATGTATGTATGTATGTATGTCCGGATGAAACTATGAAAATAAAACAACTAACGACAATGTAAAACACACACACACACACACACACACACACACACACATACATACACACACACGTCCCTCTACCTAGACAACCCTGGGTAGCCGCTTCTAGTCTATTAATAACGGAGATTCGATGTATATCTGACTGTGACTGAAATTACATCCCTGATTACATCCCAATACCCCAAATCGTTAATGCATAGAATAAAAAGTGCACACTACGCCATCGTCTTTAGTAGACGGAAGGATGCCAATCATCATCATCATCATCAGAATAAAGAACAATTCTGTATTATATATTTTTTTTATTTATCTTTAGAATATTCAATATTAACACTAATAAGAAACTAGAATAAGAATTCGGCGGATAAGCAACACCAGATAATCAGGATTTACATGTTTGCATTTCATCTTGGAGGATTTGGACAGTCTCATTTTTAAACAGAGGGTGTTGCAAAATGATAACGGTCGTATAATTAAAGGAGCACGAGTGTAATATGAATCTAAACATTTTTTACACGAGTGCAACACGCACACAGTCATGTGTATGTCCTGTACAATATCTGAAATAAAGTAAAAAGTAAGTAAAGTCGACGGAGTGGCCTATTGTCGGTATCAGCCAGACAGCGAGGGAGTCTATCCCCTTTTCCCTAACGCTAGACCAGGGAGTATTTTTTGGGGCCGCTAAGGTGGAGCGCCACAGCTACCATCAGCTCCCCACTTTACCACACAGATCCTTGTGCTACTCATACGCTGAGTTGACAATGGCCGGTATTGAACCTGGAACCTTGTGGTGCTTATATATATATATATATATATATATATATATATATATATATATATAACGTTTAACATTAAACAAGCCACAGTTAAAAAAAACAACAATTTTTGGCTTTATATTTCCCATCGCGTGAAAACGCTTCACGTTTATATAAACGCTAAAAAATTATTGGTTTTTAAAATCTCAACCATTTCACGACTGGTTTTTAAGATTTCAACCATTGGACTCATCTGATGATTGGATTACCATGAAACTTCAAGTTATGAGTGTAAATCCATAATATTACCATTGATTATAAATCTGCTCTGCTTTATTAGCATTGAGCACCTTTTCATGCCAATACTTTTCTCATTTTTTCATTCTTTTTTCATTCTCTATTCATATAT
The DNA here is from genome assembly GCA_023376005.1 of Doryteuthis pealeii. NCBI lineage: Eukaryota > Metazoa > Mollusca > Cephalopoda > Myopsida > Loliginidae > Doryteuthis > Doryteuthis pealeii. Next base: position 68,912,889 of record CM042160.1, on the reverse strand, counting down.
ATATATATATATATTATATATATATATAATATATATATATATATTTCTTCTATACTTATATATATATATATATATATATATATATATATAATGTTAGTTTACTACGTTATATATATATAATATATATATATATATATATTTCTTCTATACATATATAATATATATTTCTTCTATCCTATATATATCTATACTATATATATATATATATATATATATATATATATATATATATATATAATGTTAGTTTACTACGTTATATATATATATATATATATATATATATATATATATATATATAATAAGTGGTAATGTACCGGAATTTAAAAGTTGTATTAGCAGATTGTTGGTCGTTTGGGTTTCATGGCATGTCAACCCATGTTGGGTTATTTTATGCTGAAGATGTTTTTGTTCTATTCATTTTCGATGGTTATTGAAAATTCTTCTTTTTTATTTTTAACTTAATTTAAAAAAAATGCTTTTGTCATCTCATTTATTTCTATTTAACCCATAGATCGGACCCTAACAGGTACTACCACTCCAGGTCAGAGTACACCTGGGAGCAATGGTGACGATAGGGTACTCCACATTCCCCAGTGCTCCAGAATTGGAAGTTCATCATCAGATAGAGTTAAGCGTCATACCCAGAGCACTATGACCATC
>CM042160.1:68897229-68904729 GCA_023376005.1 Doryteuthis pealeii | reverse complement strand
TTGAACCCGGCTTCATCAGCTTTTATTAAATTATTCAGATCACACAAGTGTTTTATAGAAAGGGGAAGTAGGTAGGTGGGTAAGTTTTGTGGTGAGGGGAAGATTTGATTGGTTATAGGGGAAATCTTTGGGAAATATGAGAAGGAAATTAGATGGGGAATACTACAGTGAAATATACTACATATTTTTGTCTGAGTTTGTTCTTTCATTCCTTCTATCTTACCTCAATATATATATATATATATATAAATATATATATATATATATATATATATATATATATATATACCTAGCATCACCTGAGTGAATAGGGACAAAAAACGTGGTGTAATGGTTAGCAAGTTAGTCACGGAGATCCATTATTATCATGTATATTCTAATTTTTAGATATCTTCGTAAATATAAATCAAATCTTCGTTATTTCTGGATTAAAAGCAAGAATCGGTGATATCTAATCCGTTATTATATATTTCTTTGTTGTTAATTGTTTTATTTTCGGAGTTTCATTACACGCATACATACATACGCACCAATAACATATATATATATATATTATATATTATATATAATATATATATATAATATATATACCAGTCATCCACAGACATGTGTTTCGAGGTTTACTTCTCATCAGTGCGACTCGACTTTTTAACAGCTACCTCTTGCCGGGTGCGAAAATACAAATAAATATACCGGATGTTATGTTTTTTTACAATTACCAGTGAACTCAAGTCTGTAAACATCAGGCGAGTAAATGCGAGTATATAATATAATATATATATATATATATATATATATAAGCACATGTGTGTATGTACATGTCAAATAGAATATATGTACATATAGATAAAATGTGTGCAGATTATATATATATATATAATATATATATATATATATATATATATATATATATTATATATATATATATATATATATCTTAGATAGGATCGCTCTGTATATTATCTAAAAAGTTTATTATACATTGAGCTCTTTTTAGTGATTTAAAGATTCACTGCATTTATACATACTGGATCATACAATAATAATACAGTGTGTCTTAAAAATCACATATAGAATCATCCCTTACTACCAAGTTTTGGATACCTCTCATCTATCTATCTATCTATCTATCTATCTATCTATCTATATATATATATATATATATATATATATAATATATTATATATATATATATATATATAACTTTTAAAGAAAAAAAACTTAGCAAACCATCATCACGTAATAAATTATTTCAACCAGAAACTTAAGAAATTTCAAAATTTTCAAATTTTAAAAAAAATTCTTAAGAACCCCAGTCGCATCTACAGGTTTTACAAAATAATGGGATTCACCGAAAAAAGAAGATATATAACCAGAAAAAATCTCAATATTCACAAAATTTATGACATATATATGACAATGATGAATTTAGAGATTCTATGCCTAACAAGAAGATACAATGTATATCTTATTTTCATTTTCAACAGACTTCATCATAAAAAAAACAATAAATAAATAAAAAAAATAAAACATCATAATATATATAATATATATATATATATATATATATATATATATATATATATATAATACATTGATGGGATATTACTATGTAAACAAAGCGTAAGTAGTTAATCTTATAGGGCTCAATATATTGTAAATATAGAGCATTAATAGTTGTAGAAAAATTTCCCCCTGATGAAGGTGTAATAGTAACACCGAAACCGCGGTCGGGAGATAACTTTTTCTACAACTTTATAAATAATATATATAATATATATATATATATATATATATACATTTTTTTAAATCATTAAAAAGGTTTTATCCTCAAATTAATTTACGTTAAAATTTAAAATATAAATCTAATATTTAATATCTAATCTGAAATATGAAATATAAAAATATAAAAAGTAAAATAAAAATCAATCATTATTATAATCACGATTAAGAAAGATAAAAATTATTATATTGTTATTAATATTATAATAATTATATCATTATCAATTAAAATTAATAATACTATTATCTTATTAATAATTAATACTGTTAATGATATTAGCTATTATCCTTATCAATAATTACCATAAATTGAATTACATACTATAATTATTGTATTATTAAAATTGTAGTAGAAAATCTCTTATTTATTTATTTATTTTAAAATAAAAAATCAAAAAAAAATCACTACCTACATATATATATGTGTGTGTGTGTGTGTGTGTGTGTGTGTTGGTAGTGCTTTATATATATATATATATATATATATATATATATATATATATATATATATATATATATATATATATATAATAAGATATTTTTTGAAGGCAAAATAATGCAATTTATGTTGAAAAACATATTTATTTAAATTTTCTTTTTTTCCAAAATTTAGATAAATATGTTTTTCAACATAAATTGCATTATTTTGCCTTCGAAAAAATATCTTATTACATTTTATGATTAATGCTTCAAACACACTATAAAAACAATATATATAATATAATATATAATATATATATTATATATATATAATATATATATATATGAGAAGTAAACAAACAAACAATGTGTTTGATATGGCCTTACCCGACAATTTTTGGGAGAATATGTGACTTCAATTAAGCACATATCCCCCCCCCATTATATATATATACATATATATGTGTGTGTGTGTATATATATATATATATATATATATATATATATATATATATATATATGTATAATGTTCGCTCATTTTAATCTATATGTACATTAGGTACCACCAAAATACCTCACGTGATCAGTTTAGGCCATATTGAAGGAAGAAGCGTAAATATTTTTGAACTTAAAAAAAAAAATCTCGCAAAAAAGAAATAACGAACATACAGAGTTGTTCCAAAGAAAAACAGTTAATTCAAAGATCAAATTATCGGACTAGGGAAGAGTTACTCACCGTTATCTTGAAAAAATAAGCAAAACAGTCGGGTTTTTTTTACAACAGGGCCGAATTTTAATTGACATTTTTTTTTTTTAGCAGAACTCTGTATTCATTTTTTTAATTTAATAAAAAGATCTCGCATTAAAACGTATACAAATCGTCTGATATAATTATTCAGACTCTTATCTTTATAGAAAAAAAGTAAAAATCGTTTTTTGTTGGTTCATTTTTTTCACATTTCATAAAATAACATAGTGGGTGGGTAGACCTCATAAAAAAATTCCCCCAACATATTTTAGGAAAAGACTTTAGACATATTTACATTAAAAAGTAAGTATTTATAAACATTTTCGTGAAAATCGGACCATTAATTGATTTTTCAGGGAATTTTTAAAAAAGCCTCTAGTCATAACTTGTTTTTGGCTACGTTAAATTTCAATTGATTTAAAAGCGCAAAAATGTACACATTGTTTTTCGTTCATAATTTTCATTATTTCCATTAGCAGAATTTTGTTTTTTAAATCATCGGGAGTTTGTTTAATGTTTCTTCTTTCGAACGAATAAATTTTTTTTCAAGATATTGAGCTTTATGCAAGTTTCATTGTGTTAAATATAGGGGGGGGGGTAAATTTCGTAGGGAAAATTGGTGGTACGTAATATACACGTATTCAATTACACATGTACATACACACACGTGCTTAAAAATGTTGAGTGTATATGTAATAGCATGTATGTAATCTGTGTATTTTTTAAATTCTAGATGTTTTTTTAAAATGGCATTTTCTTTTTTACATCTCGAACAATGAATTAGAAAAACTAATTTCGTCTTTACGATACTCGACTTTTCCTCCGTAGAAGCGATTACATTACTTTTAGACTCAAACAATAAACAACAGCGCTTCGGCCGATCAATAAGTCCCCTTCTACCCCCCCCCCCGCCTTGACATCTCAATAGAATATATCTTTAAACAGATCTCTCTCTCTCTGTCTCTGTCTCTCTCTCTCTCTCTCTCTCTCTCTCTCTCTCTCTGTCTCTCTTTAAGCGTCCCACAGAATCGGCCGTAATTGTGTGGGTATGATTGGTAACAATTTTGTACTTTAAGGAGGAGAAATACCGAAGAATAGGCTTCCCCTAGCGTGTGGAATCATTGTAATATTTCTTCTCCTTCTTCTTCTTCTTCTTCTTCTTCTTCTTCTTCTTCTTCTCTTCTTCTTCGAGAGAGAGAGAGAGAGAGAGAGAGAGAGAGAGAGAGAGAGAGAGAGTGCGCGTCCGCGTGTGTGTATGTGTGTGTGAAAACGAAAGGGGCCTGGGGGAATTAATCCTATTCTTTACCCCCACTTATTTGGGTAACTTCTCAAGATGGAATTAACATACCTAAACAAAAGTAGACGTGTAAATATGGGATACGTATATTTCAATGGGTATATATATATATATATATATATATATATATATATATATATATGCGTGTGTGTGTGCGTGTGTGATTTGGGGCATTCGAAAGATAAATCAAGATTCATGTTATATGATAGATAGATAGATATAGTTTGAACAGAACTAATACCATTGGGAAAGGTATGCATTTAACTATACACTGTCCAACTATGGGTAAATAGTAGGGCAGACTGTGCTCTTTAACCTTGGCTTGGTAACTTATATAGAAGGAAAACTCTGAATTCAATCCTGTTAAAACTCAGCTTATGAAATTGACCTTGTGTCGTATTCTGTTCGTGCGGAGTGATTTGGTAAATTGGTAAATATATATATTCTAGACATGAAAACACCGAGAAAATGCAATTTACGTTTTTTACCCCCCCCCCCCAGACCCCCCCAGACCCCCCCCAAAAAAAAACAAAAAACAAAAACAAACAAAACAAAACAAAACAAAAAAACAAGACAAAAAACAAAACGTAACTATCCCGAACAAATACACACGCCGACAATTCATTCGCATTTATGTGCGACGTATATTTTGAAAATGTATATATATATTTTTGCATATGGGTGTATGACAATATCTTTCATCTCTTATTATAAATACGAGTGTCAGTGTCTCACATTTTTTCAACGTTACTCCTAGAGATCGTAGCCCAACATATCATACCATTTTAAAATCAGGCCGACTCTGTGAGTGAAATTTAAAAAAAAATTTCAGGTCGAATATGGACCCGCAATCTTTAAATGTTGGATTCCCAAGTTTTAATTACTCCGATTATTTTCTACGATTTTTACGTGATTTTTTTTTTTTTTTGCAACGAATTTTTTTTTTGTACTATAACAATTTTTATAATTTGCAAATAAATTTGGGAATAATTTAAGTCGGTAATTAATGAGGAAGTGCGTCCCGGTCTCCTGCCTCAAAAATTGCTACTCGGTGACTATTAAAATAACGACCCAGCCCAGTCTATTCAAAACTATCCATCTTCATATCTATCTATCTATCTATCTCAATTTGTTCATATTTATCTATATTACTTTAAATACTAAGATTTTTTTTATTCATGTTTGTTTAATGTCTTGTTTTTAGTTTAAATAAACAAGAATTACGAAAAAAAAAGAAGCGACCCCCCCCCCAATACATTTACTTGTCGAAAATATCTATCTCCATTTGTTCGTATCTATCTATATTATTTTGTTTGTTTATCTATCTATCTATCTATCTATCTCAGTCTATTCAAAACTATATATCCATCTTCATATCTAAACAAGAATTACGACAAATTACGATAAATAAACAAGAATTACGACGAGCTGGGGTTGTTATTTTGATAGTCACCGGGTAGCAATTTTTGAGGCAGGAGACCGGGACGCACTTCCTCATAAATTACCTTTAAGTCTAACGAAAATCACCCATGAAATCGAAATAATAGTTTGAACGAAATGAAATAATTGTTTGTACAGAAAGTCAGGATCTACGTACATCAAAGTGTCTTTAAATTAAATGGCAGCCGAAGAATTATCGTTGAACTTTTAAAAGTTAGGCTTAAACCATCAAGGGCCACCCGCAGGATGTAGCTTAATTGCTGCCCGATACAGCGGCTTTTAAGCTTGTAATATCAATATTTGTATATGATGTACAATGTGTAGGATTGTTTGCATGTGTGTAAAAGAAGAGGGTATTTTCTGATTGTGTGTACATTGTATTTGATAATTCTAACAGAGCTCTTACTACGATGGTCTAAATTTCAATTACATGTTTGTATGGTGTGAAACAAAAATATGCGCATAAAGTTCATGTGTTTATACACAGACAGACAGACAGACAGATAGATAGATAGATAGATAGAAAAATGTGGTTTGAACAGACATAAATAGATAAATAGATACATACATACATATGTGAACGCGTGCGCATATGTGATATTTATTAATTTTAAGTTTAATTTGGTCGAGGTACAATATCACAATAATGAGGTTGCCAGTGAGGTTCGAACTCACTATACTAGCAAGTTCGTAGAACCAAGTCGTTCTTTTTTTCTTTCTTTCTATCTATCTATCTATCTATCTCTGTTCAGGTCTATCTATCTATCTATCTATCTATCTATCTATCTATCTATCTTAGTCTTTTTCTCTATCATATCTATCTATCTATCTATCTATCTACCTATCTAGTCTTTTCAGATCTATCTATCTATCTATCTATCTATCTATCTCCGTCCGTTCATATCTATCTATCTATCTATCTATCTATCTATTTATCTATCTATCTGTCCCTTAATTTGCTGGCCACTTAAGTAGGTATTTTAAACCACTGGAGTCCTTTCTTAATTAAAGAAAAGTCTTGATTCGGCATTAAATTAGCCAAAACAAAACAACAAAACAATCTATCTATCTATCTATCTATATATACTAGCTAAAGTACCCGGTCCATGACCGGACTAAAAAAAAAAAAAATAAAAAAAATAAAAAAATAGGAACACCAAAGAGTGAGTGGAGAGAAAATAAGAATAGGTATACCCAATTTCGGTTCATTTTTTTAACATCTCGTAAAATAAAATAGGGGATGGGGGGTAGACCTCGTAAAAAAATATTTCCCCTAATATATTTTCATGAAAATCGGACCATTAATTGATTTTTCATAGTATATTTTAAAAATCCTCTTGTAAGTTGTTTTTGGCTACGTAAATTTCAGTTGATTTAACGGTGCAAAAATGAAAACATTGTTTTTAATCATAATTTTAAAAAAAATCATCAGGAGTTTGTTTAATGTTTCTTCTTTCGAATGGAAAATCTTTTTTTTCAAGATAATATTAATTTTATGCAAGTTTCATTGTGTTAAATAGGGGGGAGGTAAATTTCACAGGGAAAACTGGTGGTAACTAATAAGAGATAGTTATTTATCAAATTTAAAAAAAAATCGCCGAGTATTGTCAATGAATAAACGGTCGAAATAGGTGTTATATTTGAGACGACACTAATATGAATGAATTAAAGTAACTTCTAAAGTTTAAAAAAAATGTTAATAAATGATTAAAAGAAATATCGAGATAAGGGCTGAACTTGAAAAACGGTCGGAAAATTAGGGTGACCCCCCCCAAAAACAGAACCCAAATTATCTATTTATTTTCTCATTAAA
>CM042160.1:68882229-68889729 GCA_023376005.1 Doryteuthis pealeii | reverse complement strand
ATATATATATATATAAATAAATATATATATATATATACAGTCAAATGGTATTGTCAAAAGTCTATCCGGGTTTCACCTCGTTCGGATCATCAGGGCTATCTGTAATGAATTAATTGAATTATAAACAAACGGAAGTAAACAAAATGCATTATATATATATATATATATATATATATATATATATATATATATATATGAAGAGTGGGTGACTTTAAAAGAGAATACTATATATATATATATATATATGAGAAGTAATCAAACAGACGGTGTGTTTTGATATGACTTTTTTTAGCCGACAACTTTTGGGAGAATATGTGCTAAATTGAAGTCGTACCTAATTTTTGAAAATTAATTTATTAATAATATATATATATTATATATATATTATATATATATATATATATGGTCGGCGTCTTAAATGTGTATTTTTAGGTGTTTGTAAAAGTTTAACAGAATTTGTTTGAATTCAAAAATCTTTAGTTTTAGGAAAAAAAGCCATAAAAAACTCTGGAAATGTTTGTCCCCCCCTACTTATTACAACTGACGACGATGATCAATATCTGAGTTCACTTGAAAAAAAAAATTCGAATGCTGATTTTCAAGTCCGTGAGGTAGCAGTTCTCAATTGAAGGATTGGTGCAATAAAATATAATCGGTCCTCATTTCCGTAATTTGAACTTGTGCTGGACTAAGCGAAAAAAAAAGAAAACAAACAAAAAAACAACACACACAACACACACACACACACACACACACACACACACACACACAACACACACACAAACAAAATTTTCCGGGGGATTTTTTTATCATATTATTATTTTATCATATCTCTGATTGAGTAATGTGTTGTATCGGTCGTACCATAAAAAATCAAGGTACTTGGAACTGTGCATGCCAAAAATACATGGTCTGAGTCTGGTGTGTGCAAAAATATTGGCTTTTTTTTTTTTTTTAAGATACTGAATTATTCAGGACCAAAATGGTTTTAAAATAAGAAAACTACAAAACAAAAACAGCACCCCCCCCAAAAAAAACCCCAACAAAAATACAAAAAACAATAACAAACAACGACAACAAACAAACAAACAAACAAAAAAACCCCCAAAAACTAATAGAATCTTTTTGAAACCCCTAATCAAAATCCAAGGAACCATTGAGACTTTTCATGTCAGAGTGGCGCGACTTTCATGCCAGAGTGGCGCGATAATCTGCGTACTGAATAAAAAATTGAAGAGTAGATGAAAAATTGTCGTCACTCAATCAAAATCAAGAGGGGCTATATAAATATGCGAAATAATAATAATAATAATATAATAATAATAATAATAATAATAAACCATTCAGAACACTGCACTGCTGCAATCTGCCAGAATACTCAGAAGAGTCCTGGAGACCTGGGGAGACTAGCTCTCACTCAGACTCCAGTGAAAGACCATCAGCTAATGCTGATGTGAAAACTCAAAAGGAGTAAAATAATAATAATAGGTTATCAGAATATATCATATCATTCCTTGCGAGTTTTTCACACCAGTGTTAGCAGGTGGGCTTACACTGGAGTGACAACAAGTCTCTTCGGATCTCCAGGACTCTCCTGAGTATTCAAGCCGATCTTAATTATCTTAATAAATCTGTTGTCTGGATGATCTCAATTCTTCCTCGGGGTCTCAATTCCCCCAGACTCTTTTCCAAGTCCTTGGGGACCGTTCTAAAAGCACCAACTACAATTAGTACCACTTTTACTTTCATGTTCCACAATTTTTTCAGTTCTCTTGCAAGGTCCAAGTATTTGTCTATCTTTTCGCTTTTCTTTCATTTTCACTCAGTGGTCCGCCATAACGGTAAAATCCAAGCGATGACAAGTTTTTTTTTCTAACACTAAGCCTGGTCTTCTGTCCGCGATTGGCGTAATCCTTTGGTATTTCAGAGTTCCAAAGAATGTTGTTCTTATAATAATAATAATAATAATAATAATAATAATGGTATATGCATAAACCAGAATCTGTTCTTGAGAATGAAACGCATAAAATTCTCTGGGACTTTGAAATACAGACGGATCCCCTTATCCCAGCCAGGAGACCAGACCTAATGTTGATTAACAAAAAAGAAAGAACTTGTCAACTGGTGGATTTTGCAGTTCCAGCAGACCACAGGGTGAAGATGAAGGGAAACGAAAAGATGGACAAATATTTGGGCCTTGACAGAGAATTAAAAAAGCTATGGAATATGAAAGTCAAAGTGATACCAATTGTAGTTGGTGCACTTGGAACGGTCCCAAAATTCTTGGAAAAATTCTGGGATCAGAGGAAGAATTGAGACCATTTAGACTACTGCATTGCTGCAATCGGCTAGGATACTCAGGAGAGTCCTGGAGACCAAAGGACACTTGTTGCCACTCAGACTCCAGTGAAATACCATCAGCTAACGCTGGTGTGAAAAACTCAAAAGGGGTAATAATAATAATTTCACTCCTTGAGAGTTTTTCACACCAACGTTAGCTGATGGTCTTTCACTGGAGTCTGAGTGACAACAAGTCACCACAGGTCTCCAGGACTCTTCTGGGTATTCTAACCGATTTCAACAATATTGTTATCTGGATGGTCTCAGTTCTTCCTCTTATTTCCTCTAGTCTGTTTTCTAAGCTTTTGGGGACTGTTCCAAGTGCTCCGTCTACTTTTGGTATCACATTCACCTCCAAATTACAGTTTTTTCAATGCTCTAGAAAGCTCTAGGTATTTGTCTATCTTTTCGTTTTCTTTCAACTTCACCCTGTGGTCTGCTGGACTGCAAAATCTACCAGTTGACAAGTTCTCTTTTTCTTGTTAATCAATACTAGGTCTGGTCTTCTGGCTGGGAAAATGCGATCCGTATTTATCTCAAAGTCCCAGAGAATTTTATGTCTTTCATTCTCAAGAATAGATTCTAGTTTATGCATATACCATTTTGTTGTATAATCAAAATTATTATTATTTTACTCCGTATTTCACACCACCGTATTTCACACCACTGTATTTCACACCACCGTATTTCACACCAGCGTAAGATGATGGTGTTTCACTGGAATCTGAGTGACAACACATCTCCTCAGGTCTGCATTATTCTAGCCAATTTCAATTATACTGTTTTCTGGATGGTCTCAATTCTTCCTCTGGTTTCCAATTCCTCTAGTCCCTTTTCTAAGCTTTTGGGGACCGTTCCAAGTGCACCAACTACAATTGGTATCACTTTGACTTTTATATTCCATAGTTTTTTTTTAATTCTCTGGCAAGGTCCAGGTATTTGTCTATCTTTTCGCTTTCCTTCAACTTCACCCTGTGGTCTGCTGGAACTTCAAAATCTACCAGTTGACAAGTTCTCTTTTTTTCTTGCTAATCAATACTAGGTCTGGTCTCTTGGCTGGTATTATTATGAGTTTTCACTCCTGCCGTAGCCTGTGGTTCACTGGAGGCTGAGTGACAGCAAGTCTCCTTAGGTCTCCAGGACTCTTCTGAGTATTCTAGCCGATCCCAACAATGCTGCAGTTTGGATAGTCTCGATTCTTTCATTTGCAGGGCGTGTATATATCTAAGTTATGGTAGCGAAGACAAAGTCAATGGCGCTGGGTCAGTTTCTCACGAGAAACAGAGTTATCAAGTGCAGGTGACTTTATGCCTTCGCTACCCTTGTATATATATATATATATATATATATATATATATATATATATATATATATATATATATGTGTGTGTGTGTGTGTGTGTGTGTGTGTGTGTGTAAAAATGGAATTGGAATTGAATCCGACGATTTGAGGAAGAATGAATAAAGAAAAGAAAGTACAGAATGGATAATAAAAGATGAATTTAATCAATATCAATTACACATGTGTTTCGATCAGTTTATCTATGTGTACACGATTCAAACTATTATTATTATTATTAATTCATTCAAAATAAAATTTCACTCTGATCAAGGTCGAATTTTCTCTGTGTACGGAATATTTTTACATTTTTCTATTATTATTATTTCATCTGTTTATTTAATAATAATAATAGTTTGAATCATGTACACATCGATAAACTAACCGAAACACATGTGTAAGTGATATGGATTAAATTCATCTATTATTATCCATTCTATACTTTCTTTTCTTTATTCATTCTTCCATATATATATATATATATATATATATATATATATATATGAGAATAAATCCGACCAAATGTGGTTGAGAATAGAGGAAAGTGTGGATATAACAACACAGCGTAAATTCAATTGATATTTCGCCTCATTTTGGAAGAAGCTTCATCCAAAATTAGGTGAAATATCAATTGAATTTATGTTGTCTGTGTTGTTATATCCACACTTTCCTCTGTTCTCAACCATTATTATTATTATTTACTCCTTTTGAGTTTTCCCATCAGTGTTAGCTGATGGTCCTTCACTGGAGTCTGAGTGACAGCAAGTCTCCTCAGGTCTCCAGGACTCTTCTGAGTATTCTGGCAGATTGCAGCAGTGCAGTGTTCTGGATGGTTTCAATTCTTCCTCTGATTTCCAGACTTTCCAAACCCTTATTTTATTTATTTATTTATTCATTATTATTATTATTATTATTTTATTATTATTATTATTATTATTATTAATATTATTATTATTATTCATGGAATTGAATTTTACCAGAATGGAAGCCTGTTGATGCGTATTGTGTGAGCGCAAAAGTCTTCTTCGTATTGTCTCCAATACGAACATTGTCGGAGGTCTGGACAAACCGAAATCCTTCGATCTCTCATTCCTCATAAAATCGATTCTAGTGTTTTAGGGGAAGCACCACACCGTGTGTCATTCCTCATAGAGTCAACCATAAAACCTTATCTTAACCGATATTTGTAAACTTAAATTTTTTTTTTATTCCGTCTTTTTTTGGCGTTCGCTATTTGACTGTGTTTCAGTGTTGAGTGGGTAAATATAACTTTTGGTCATCCACGCTTCAGCTGTCCCCAAGAGATGCTCGTAAAGTTAAGTGGGCTTTCATCATATGTGAGTACGTACTTGTCCATTGAACTGAGTTGGCAGGTAGCAGACACATATTCCAGTTTTTAAAAAAAAGTTATTTTCTTTCAAAACCCAGTTAAGTAATAATCAAATAAACGAATTCTCGTCGAATCCTGTTTTTATATTAATGTCTCTACACACACACACACACACACACACACACACACACACACACACACATATATATATATATATATATTATATATATATATATATATATATATAATGGAGATAGTGTATTTGTCTGTCTGTAACGAAACTAAATCACTACTTAAGTCACAATTCCCTTAGTTATTAGACGTCACATTCACCATGAATTTATTTTTATTTAAACCTATACACACACACACACACACATATATATATATATATATCTTATTATAATGGATATAGTGTATTTGTCTGTCTGTAACCGAAACTAAATCACTACTCAAGTCACAATTCCCTTAGTTATTAGACGTCACATTCACCATGAATTTATTTTTATTTAAACCTCAATTATTGATAAAATTCTTATACCTTATTAACACTGATGGATTAATTTACATACTAACTACAAGCAAGTATATTTATATATTCAATAAAATAGCGGTTTACAGTGTGAACGAGAAGGCTAATTTGCATATTGATATTAAGAATTTGATTTTAATAAATATATGCTTAGTATTATTGATTTCTAATTGTTTGGTTTTCTCTTAACGAATCTGAGCAAAAATCCCGGGGATAAATCTTAAAAGAAATCCATAAACAAGACGAAAGAACTGAAATTTTATTAAATACTTCATAATCTAACTAAATAGATTAATTAGGAAAAATGAAAAACGGGAGTGATGGAAAATGATGGAAGAGTTAGATTTAAAGCTGTTCTATTTTTCGATTATACCCCCTCAGTTTATCATTTTCTAAATAGTTTCTAATTTGATACAATATTTTATTACGTCAAAACTTAAATACTTGCACCCGAAGGGTGCATATATTTGCTAGTATATATAGAAGTCACGCGCACAGTACTGAGATACATACACACACCCACATTCTAACACACATATATGTAAACACACACATACATTTATATGTATACACATATAGTCATATACACAACTCCCATGAACCCCCTCACATATATAAGAGCATTAAAAAAACAACCCACCTCATAGAGGTTCTTCATTGAATAAATGGACTTGCTACTATTAACACACTTGTCTACCCGGATTTTAATAGCATGTCAAACCGTCAAAAACACTTCAACTTTTATAGTTCTTCTATAATGCTCCCTTTCAAAAAATCTATAAACAATTTCTTCAAATAAGAATTTTTTTTCCTTACGATGACCTAAGGTCGAAACTAGTTGAGAATAAATAACATACAAGAAATATTCCTGATTGTCTTATTACTTTTTGTTCATACTATATATATATATATATATATATATATAATATATATAAAAGATAATCTAATGAGTCAGACGAACCTACTATTAGTTTCGCATAAAGCTCTTCAGGGCTAAAATCTAAGAGTCAGATTTTAGCCCTGAAGAGCTTTATGCGAAACTAATAGTAGGTTCGTCTGACTCGTTAGATTATCTTTATTATTGGCTCTACTTAGGTATCGAGCACTTTTTACTTATTAGCTTTCTCCTAGCGGTTATATGAATATATATATATATATATATATATATATATATATATATATATATACATATATATACATGTGAATTGTTTTTTTCTTTTGGCCAAATACTGTACCAATAGATTATTTTTTGTTGGTACGAATATCTTGGTCCTTTCTTTTTTTTCAAAAATTTGTTTCTTCCTGGTTGATGTTTGGTAGTATATTTTTACAATCAAACTATTTGCTGTTTTTTTTCTCACCGCAAGGATTTACCAACACGCTTGGTATATCAAATTATATATATATATATATATATATATATATATATATAATATATGATCGAGAAATGTCCAGACATTCCAGGTGGCTATTCTAAGCCTTGTTTTTTGTTGTAATATTTTCTTTTTTTCGCCCAGCTAATGTGGGCATCCATCACACACACACACACAACACACACACACACACACACACACATATATATATATATATATATTATTATATATATATATATGAAAGTAAGTAAACAAATAATGTGTTTATTTTTTATATGGCCTTTTAGCCGACAATTTTTGGAGGATATGTGTCTTAATTGAAGTCATACCTAATTTTGAAATTAATCAGTTAATAATTAATGAATTTAGGCGGGCATATTTGTTCAAATGTAAGGCTAAACAAATCGAGAAATGTCAATCTCTGTATGTACATTTCGACATATTAGGTCTCATCAGCAAGGTTATAGACATGGGAGACTGCACCGTGTTTGACTATATATATATATATATATATATATATATATGTATATATATAAATGAATGAATTTGGTGGTGTAGCAATTTTGTTCTTGTAAAAGTATATGTGA
>CM042160.1:68869729-68877229 GCA_023376005.1 Doryteuthis pealeii | reverse complement strand
AGGAGTGAAATTATTATTATTACCCCTTTTGAGTTTTTCACACCAGCGTTAGCTGATGGTATTTCACTGGAGTCTGAGTGGCAACAAGTTTCCTTTGGTCTCCAGGACTCTCCTGAGTATCCTAGCCGATTGCAGCAATGCAGTAGTCTAAATGGTCTCAATTCTTCCTCTGATCCCAGAATTTTTTCCAAGAATTTTGGGACCGTTCCAAGTGCACCAACTACAATTGGTATCACTTTGACTTTCATATTCCATAGCTTTTTAATTCTCTGTCAAGGCCCAAATATTTGTCCATCTTTTCGTTTCCCTTCATCTTCACCCTGTGGTCTGCTGGAACTGCAAAATCCACCAGTTGACAAGTTCTTTCTTTTTTGTTAATCAACATTAGGTCTGGTCTCCTGGCTGGGATAAGGGGATCCGTCTGTATTTCAAAGTCCCAGAGAATTTTATGGTTTCATTCTCAAGAACAGATTCTGGTTTATGCATATACCATTTATTATTATTATTATTATTATTATTATAAGAACAACATTCTTTGGAACTCTGAAATACCAAAGGATTACGCCAATCGCGGACAGAAGACCAGGCTTAGTGTTAGAAAAAAAAAAACTTGTCATCGCTTGATTTTACCGTTATGGCGGACCACTGAGTGAAAATGAAAGAAAAGCGAAAAGATAGACAAATACTTGGACCTTGCCAGAGAACTGAAAAAATTGTGGAACATGAAAGTAAAAGTGGTACTAATTGTAGTTGGTGCTTTTAGAACGGTCCCCAAGGACTTGAAAAGAGTCTGGGGGAATTGAGACCCGAGAAGAATTGAGATCATCCAGACAACAGATTTATTAAGATAATTAAGATCGGCTTGAATACTCAGGAGAGTCCTGGAGATCCGAAGAGACTTGTTGTCACTCCAGTGTAAGCCCACCTGCTAACACTGGTGTGAAAAACTCGCAAGGAATTGATATGATAATTCTGATAACCTATATATTATTATTTTACTCCTTTTGAGTTTTCACATCAGCATTAGCTGATGGTCTTTCACTGGAGTCTGAGTGAGAGCTAGTCTCCCAGGTCTCCAGGACTCTTCTGAGTATTCTGGCAGATTGCAGCAGTGCAGTGTTCTGAATGGTTTATTATTATTATTATTATTATATATTATTATTATTATTATTTCGCATATTTATATTAGCCCCTCTTGATTTTGATTGAGTGACGACAATTTTTCATCTACTCTTCAATTTTTATTCAGTACGCAGATTATCGCGCCACTCTGGCATGAAAGTCGCGCCACTCTGACATGAAAAGTCTCAATGGTTCCTTGGATTTTGATAGGGGTTTCAAAAAGATTCTATTAGTTTTTGGGGGTTTTTTGTTTGTTTGTTTGTTTGTTGTCGTTGTTTGTTATTGTTTTTTGTATTTTTGTTGGGGTTTTTTTTTGGGGGGGGTGCTGTTTTTGTTTTGTAGTTTTCTTATTTTAAAACCATTTTGGTCCTGAATAATTCAGTATCTTAAAAAAAAAAAAAAAGCCAATATTTTTGCACACACCAGACTCAGACCATGTATTTTGGCATGCACAGTCCAAGTACCTTGATTTTTTATGGTACGACCATACAACACATTACTCAATCAGAGATATGATAAAATAATAATATGATAAAATAAATCCCCCGGAAATTTTGTTTGTGTGTGTGTTGTGTGTGTGTGTGTGTGTGTGTGTGTGTGTGTGTGTGTTGTGTGTGTTGTTTTTTTGTTTGTTTCTTTTTTTTTCGCTTAGTCCAGCACAAGTTCAAATTACGGAAATGAGGACCGATTATATTTTATTGCACCAATCCTTCAATTGAGAACTGCTACCTCACGGACTTGAAAATCAGCATTCGAATTTTTTTTTTCAAGTGAACTCAGATATTGATCATCGTCGTCAGTTGTAATAAGTAGGGGGGGACAAACATTCCAGAGTTTTTTATGGCTTTTTTTCCTAAAACTAAAGATTTTTGAATTCAAACAAATTCTGTTAAACTTTTACAAACACCTAAAAATACACATTTAAGACGCCGACCATATATATATATATATATATATATATATAATATATATATATTATTATTAATAAATTAATTTTCAAAAATTAGGTACGACTTCAATTTAGCACATATTCTCCCAAAAGTTGTCGCAAAAAAAGTCATATCAAAACACACCGTCTGTTTGATTACTTCTCATATATATATATATATATATAGTATTCTCTTTAAAGTCACCCACTCTTCATATATATATATATATATATATATATATATATATATATATATATATAATGCATTTTGTTTACTTCCGTTTGTTTATAATTCAATTAATTCATTACAGATAGCCCTGATGATCCGAACGAGGTGAAACCCGGATAGACTTTTGACAATACCATTTGACTGTATATATATATATATATTATTTAATATATTATATATGTGTGTGTGTGTGTGTGTGTGTGTGTGTGTTGTTTATATATGTGTGTTTGTTGTGTGTGTAAGCATATATATGTGTATATATATGTCTGTATATATAGATATGCATGTATATATATATATATGTGTGTGTGTGTTATATATGCCTGTGTATATGCGTGTATAAGTGTAAGTATATATATTATATATATATATATATATATATATAATATTATATATATATATATATATATATAGGGATTGTACACATAATTATTCACGATGACCTTCAATTGGTTAATTCTTTTTATGTTTGTAGAACACTTTGTTTGGATCATCTTTTATGTATATAATTTGAAATAAATCTGTCTGTCTCTTAAGTATACATTCAAAGAAAAACAAGAAACATTTCAAAAATAACCATTTTCTTGGTTTTTTTCTTTTCTTTTTCTTTTTCTTTTTTTCTTTTATTTTTTTTCTTTCTTTTTTTTCTTTCTTTTTTTTCTTTTTCTTTTTGTTGTTGTTGTTGTTCTTTTGCATTTCGTTATTTATAATAGAATTAATAAAAACGATTTTAAAATTCTTTAGAAAAAAAAAAAAAACTTTCGCACGCCTGTTGCTTCCATAATCAGTTATTATTATTTTTTTTTTTTTTTTAATCTATTCATTTTCTTACCAGTACCTCGTGGTATCGTTGAGTGTCAAGTGACAAAAAGCCATCTCAATACGCCGGCATTCTTGGTACCCTTACCGATTTCCAGAATACTTTTCTTTTTTTTTTTTTCCTTTTTTTTCTTTTCTTTTTTTCTTTTTTAATTTTTTGTATCTTTTAATAATCATCATTTGTTTATAGACATCAGGAGCATCGGGTGTCTCCAGCTGGGGACCAAGTGACAGCAGGTCTCTTCAATGCCACCACCACACTCTACGCATGATCTTTTAGTAATACCGCAGTCGGGGCGCGTTTCAATTCTTACTCAGATCTCAAGATCTTCCGATCTTTTAGCAAAGTTTTTTTCCAGGACTGTCTCCAGAGTTCTAGTAATGTCAATACAATCATCATCATCATCATCATCATCATCATCATCATTATTATTATTATTATTATTATTATTATTATTATATTTACTTGTTCAGTTTCGAACTAGATGTGTTTATAGGCTTTCCCGAAAAAAAAAAATAAACAAGAAGGAAGAGAAATTGCTTCCTGGTAGATTTTGCGTCCCAGCAGATCACAGGGTGAAGATAAAAGGAAAACGAAAAGATTGACAAATACCTGGATCTGCTAGAGAATGGAAAAACTGTGAAATATGAGGGTGAAAGTGATACCAATTGTAGTTGATGCACTCGGAACAGTCACCAAAAGCTTAGAAAAAGGGACTAGAGGAACTGGAAATCAGAGGAAAATTGATACCATCCAGACAACAGAATTGTTGAAATTGGCTAGAAATACCCAGAAGAGTCCTGGAGATTTGGGGAGACTTTTGTCACTCAGACTCTAGTGAAACACCATCAGCTTACCTGGTGTGAAAACTCACAAGGAGCGAAATGATGAGGATGATGATAATAATAATAATAATAATAATAATAATAATAATAATAATAATAATAATAATAATAATAATAAAGAAAATGAAAATACTTGGACCTGGCCAGAGAGCTGGAAAAAAAACCATGGAACATAATAGTAAAGGTTGTACCAACTGTAGACCTTGGAACGGTCCCCAAGGGTTTGGAAAAGAGTCTGGAGGAATTGGAAATCCGAGGAAGAGTGGAGACCATCCAAACAACTGCAGTGTTAAAAAGTTAGAATACACAGAAGAGTCCTGGAGACCCGAAGAGACTTTCTGTCACTCAGCCTCCAGTTTAGGCCGGTGTGAAAACTCTCGATTATTATGTTTTTCCCACCATACAATACTGATGGTATTTATTATTATTATTATTATTATTATTATTATTATTATTATTATTATTATTATTGAGTTTTTCACACCTACCGTATTGCGGCGGTTCACTGGAGACTGAGTGACAGCAAGACTCCTCAGGTCTCCAGAACTCTTCTGAGTATTCTAGCCGATCTTAACAGTGCTGTTGTTTGGATGGTCTCTATTCTTCCTGTGATTTCCAATTCCCCAAAATTCTTTGGATTATTATTATATATTATTATTATTATTATTATTATTCTGCCGGGTGTTCCTTTTTAAAAAAGAAAATAAATACATACATACATAAATAAAAACAATGGAAAAACACTTCAATCCTCACAACCCCCACCCCATCCTGTAAATCAAAGATAAAAGTTGATATACTTACAACCATCGTATTCCATTGGAAATAGACACCAGCGACAAAAGGTAGATTGTCCCAATTAGTAATATAGGTAAAAGATCGTAATTGGTGATAAGCATTTGGGGGGGGAGGAAAAATATCAATCCAAAATTGTCGAAGACGATCACAGATTATTAATTGTTGTTTTCTTGATTTTTTTTGTTTTTATTTATTTTCCTTTTGTTTTCTTTTTCTTCTTTCTTTCTATTTTTTTTTTTTTTTTTTTTTTTTTATTATAGTATGAAGTACGAACAGACGACTTCATACACTTCTTACTTTGTCGAGGAGTGCCAGCGCTCACAATATTCCGTAGCGGGCCAGCCGTCAGTTTAAGACTCACACAGCAAGACGGGCCGCAGGTTGTTTCTTCAGGGTGGGATGTCCAAACATTGGAACGGTCCGGTGCAGGCCGAGGCTACTCGAGAGGACGGAGTCGATAAGAAAAAAAAAAAGGGGTTCTGAAAGGGGAAGGGATGATTCTTGATGTGGGTTTTGCAATGGGAGGATGGTGTAGGGGGACGTTGCTGTCTGGGTGGGGCGTGTGTTACTTCGGAGATACGGGGGGAAGGGGAAAGATGGGCGCGATTATTGAGACAAAATGACGATGAATGGAGGGGATCTCCAAGACGTATCACGGTATTCCCTCAGCGCCGGTTTTCACGATATCTAAACCATTTTTCCCAAAACCAGTATTCATGTAGTAGTAGTAGTAGTAGTCAGTAGTAGTAGTTATGGTAGAAAACAGCAGGAATAGCAGACATTAGCCCCAGCCCCATCCTCCCCTCCCCCCCAAAAAAAAACACGACTGCTACTACTACTGACAATACAACTTGTAGTAAAGTCAAACCGCCTCCAAATTAACTTTGTACCCTCGATACGAAGTTTTTAAAAGGGCCTTGGCTCTTTCTTATTTGCATTTAGTACGGAACATTTGCCCAGTGGTGAACTATGGGACTTCTCTTCAAAGGTGTGAGTTCTGTTCCAAGTGTCTAGTCAGGTGAGGCTACTTACCACAAACATATCTAAAACGGAGGAAAAGTGTTTCTTTGTCGTTTTTTATTGTTACTTTTGTTTGTTTTTTTTGTTTTGTTTTTTGTTTTAATTTGTTTAAATGTTTAGTTTTTGTTTATATATATATATATATATAATATATATATATATATATTATGTGTAGTGTGTGTGTGTGTGTGTGTGTGTGTGTGTGTGTGGGAGAATGGGAAATGAATCCGACAATATGAGGAAAAAATGAGTAAAGAAAAGAAATGTAGATGGATAAAATAATTTTATCGATAAAAGTATATCGATAAAATTCATTTTTATCCATCTACATTTCTTTCTTTACTCATTTTTTCCTCATACCATATATATATATTATATATATATATATATAATATTTAATATACTTAACCTTATTATTATTGCGGTATATAATATATATATATATATATATATATATATATATATATGGTGTGTGTGTGGTGTGTGTGTGGTGTGTGTGTGTGGTGTGTGTTGTTATTTCTAAACCCTAATCTCCTTTGTTATGAACAGATAGATAGATAGATAGATAGATAGATAGATAGATAGGATTCGCTCAGTGGTGGAGTATGTGATTGTATGGGACAAAGGTGTTGAGGTTCTGTTCCAAGTGTCTTGTCAGGTGGAGGCTAACTTACCACAAACATATCTAAAACGGGAGGGAAAATGTTGTGTTTTTTTTGTTTTTTGCTTTTTTTGTTGGGGGGGGATTTCTTTTATTGTTTTGTTTTTATTTGTTTTGTTTTGTTTTATCTATTTTTCCTCCATTCGTTGTGTATAAAATCTGAAATTTCCTGGGGTGGGGGATATTTAAACAAATGAGGTTTAAATTCATTTCTAGACCACGACACTAACCCCATTCCACAGCAGCAGGTAGATACAGTATTCGATATAAGTACACATAAAATACAATGCCACACTCACAGACACACACATACACACGCGCGAATACACACACACACAACACACACACACACACAATATATAATATTATATATATATATTATATACATATATATATATATATATATGTATATGCGCGTGTGTGTGTGTGTGTTGTAATCTAATTATTTGATAATTACATATGAGGCTCTCTAGGGATTTTATAAAAATTCCTCGAATGGAATTTATGTTTGCCCTACAGGCAGCATACAGTCATGATTATACAGTGAGATTTGAAGATCCCAAATAGAATCATCCCTTACAACCAGACAGTTGGTTACCTTGGCACACACACACACACACCACACACACACACACACATACACTCACACACATATATATATATATATATATATATATATATATATATATATTATGTGTATATATATATATATAAAGTCGACGGGTGGCCTAAGTCGGGTATCAGCCCAATCAGCGAGGGAGTCTTATCCCCTTTTCAATAGTGCTAGACCAAGGAGATTGTTTTTAGCATCTGAGGTGGCGAGCGCCACACCTACCATCAGCTCCTTACTTTACCGCACAGATCCCTGTGCTACTCATACGCTGAAGTTGGCGAGAGACCGGTTATCGAACTAGGAACCTTGTGGTTCTAGCCGAAAACGCTCTACCGACTGAGCTAACCCGACACAAACTAATCTATAATATATATATTATATATATATATATATATATATATATATATTATATATATATATATATATATATATATATATATATATATATATATATATATATATAA
>CM042160.1:68839729-68857229 GCA_023376005.1 Doryteuthis pealeii | reverse complement strand
TTTGCAAGTAATTTTATGTTATAGACAGACCATACATTACAAACAAGAAGAAAAAAACAGACTTAATTGTCATTTAAACAAAAAGAAAAAACATTTAAAAGAAAAAAAAAGAAAAAGGAAGAATATGGTTATGAAATAAAACTGTACAGGTTGACAACGTGGTCTAATTTAATGATGAGTAAAAGAATATATTAAGACGTTGCTCAAGAGATAAACAAACATTAAAAAAAGAATAAAATAATAAAACTTTCGATAAAACTTGCAAATCATACTCAAAATCCCATGATATTACAGGTAACCCGGAAAAAACAGAACCCAATTTATTTATTTATTTTCCATTAAACTAACCCTAAAACCTAACCCTAACCCTACCCTAAACCCTAACAACTAACCCTAACCCCCTAGTTTAAAATTAACAGTTTTTATTACAAAATTTGTGGGTTCTGTTTTTTCTGGGTCATTGGGATTTTGAGTATTATTTGCAAGTTTTACCAAACTTTCTTGTTTTGTTGTTTGTTTTGTTTGTTTATTGATTTTAATCGCGCATATCACCCGTCTGGGGTTATGTCATGGCCTAACGGGTTAGGAAGTTAATAACATATAGTGTATCTATATATTTATACTTTTTAGTAATTGGTTTTAACAATGTGTTAGCATTATTGGGAATTATGTTGGTATGGTATTGATTAGTTTTCAATATCTATATTCTATGGTATAATTTATTTCTCTCAAAAAATAGAGAATATCCTCCATGTGACATTTTCAAATAGATCTTTCATATTGTTTGCTTTAAAATAACGGTTTCTGATGTGAGCAAAAAACCTGCATTCCATTGAATAAGTGTTTAACTGTCAAAGGGTTTGACATGTTAAACTTTCTTACTAACCGAGCTGTGAAATCGTCCTGAAATCATTTCAGTTTATGAATAAGAAAAAAAAAAACACTCAGCAACTACGTAAACAATAACAAGGTAAAAGAAAATAAACATCGGTATATAGTCATGGTATATATAGACTCTGATGAATCATAAAATGCATGAAAGCTGGGGTCAAAAATTAACTTCCAAGCAATATAAAGAACATATATATATATACATATATATATATATATATTATATATAAGTATACTATATATAATATATTATAAAAAGAAAGGTCCGCAAAATGAGATTTTTTTGTTAATATTATTATTATTTTTACATTTGCGACACGTGTTTCAGATCTTCTATTCTTCTTCAGGCATCAAATTAACCACGTGAAGATCTGAAAACACGTGTCGCAAATGTAAAATAATAAATTATAATATAATAATAATAATAATAATAATAATAATAGATTTTTAAAAAATTAAAAAAACATAATCCATTTTGCGACTTTCTTTTTTATAAAATATTCAATTTTTCTCCCGTTGATCCATAACACTTTTTTCATTTATAATATATAGTTTACTATATATATATATATATATATTATATATATATATATATATAATATATATATATAGGTAAACCAAAAATGTTCAGTTCCTGTTCGCAAAGCTATTATCAAGGCTGTTTATTTTATCTAAACTAACAAATATCAAGACTGTTTATTGTATTTGATTAAAATATTGTTTTGTTTTTGTCGCTTAAGGGTGACGCTAAATAACAGTGGTTGGTTATTTTTTAAATATTTTAACAAGCTAGTTTTAAACGTGATTTAGAATAAAAATTGTTCTATCTTGGTTTAAACTCTTTAAGACAACTGATTAACACCATTAAAAAAAAAGGTGTTGAAAAAACTTAAAAGAAAAAAGAAAAAATTGAAAAACATAAGGATTCTATTGTTTAGCAAATTTGTTTAAAAAAAATATGTATATAGTATTTTGAGGATATGTGCTTAATTGAAGTCATCCTAATTTTGAAAATTATTAGTTAATAATTAATGAATTTAGGCGGGCATATATGTTCAAATGTAAGGCAAACAAATGAGAAAATGTCAATCCCTGAATGTACATTTCGACTTTCAGGAGCTTTCTGATTGTAGCTTACATTTGAACATATATGCCCGCCTAAATTCATTATTATTAACTAATTAATTTTCAAAATTAGGTATGACTTCAATTAAGCCATACCTCCAAAAATTGTCGGTTAAAAAAAGCCATATCAATAAACACATTTGTTTGTTTACTTACTCTCATATATGATATATATATATAATATAATATATATATATATATATATATATATATATATCAATGTGTATGGTTGGCGCTATTACACTTGAAGAGGCAGTAGTGATCCAAAGTACAGTGTTATTAGAAGAGTGCTCAATATCTTGTGATAGAGCGTTAATAAATAAATGATATTTTAGTATATATTTGCATAGTAGCAGAGCTTGTTCCCAATGCATAATATATATATATATAATATATATATAATACACACACACACACACCACACACACACACACAACATATATATATATATATATATATATATATATATATAATATCACTGATGTTGAGCACTCCATTAATACGCAAAAAACTAGGTCCATCATTAACTCCAAGCAAGCTAGTGATAACCATGTACTATATATATATATATATATATATATATATATATATATATAGATGGTGTGTGTCATAAAAGTGCGCGAGTTTAAAGCTGTGTTTACCAATATAGAAATGAACATGAATGGAACGTTATTTTTAAGAATACAAGGTGTATCAAATGTAACCGAAATCTCGATACTTTTTGACACACCTTATATATATATATAATATATATATATATTAATATATTATATATAATAATAAATATAAAATAATAATAATAAAATAATAATAAATGTTATATCATAGGCAAGAATGTTAAACAATACTTCAATGCTTTCATTCGTTTTAAATGATTTTACAAATACTAAAAATCTTATATAAAATTCATTGGAAATTATTTTGCTACTCAAATGAATTAACAACAAACTGCTATTATTTTATCGTAGATTTGTACTGAATTTTTTTTTAAATAGATAAATGCATTCATTTTGTTTTATTATAGAAATGTACACAATTTTATAAAATAGATAAATGTACACAATTTTATGTGCTCATTTTATATGATAGATAAAGCCTATTCATAATTATTGTATTAAAGAAAGTCACTGATTTTTTAAAAAATAGATAAATTCTTAATGTTATTTTAATACTGAAATTCATTACAAATTATTTTACAACAGAAGTAAACAGAAAAGCCTTGTAAATCAATTGTATAACTCGCTGTTTATACACGCTACGATATGACGGGTAGGATTTATAAAACTAATGTTATTTCATTCATTTTATAACATAACTAGCAGCGGCTTACCCGGCGTCACCTGGGTAGAGGGGATTTTTTAAAGTTAGTCCCCGTAGATCCATCATTACTGAATCGTGATGCCCCATTTTAAATCCCTATGAAAAAAATAGACCTTGCATTGATCCAGCTACTCTGAAAAAGAAATTTAATGTCTACTTTCTCAAATATTAAATGAAAAAATCCATGCTGTTATCATTTAAATTTCATTCTTTAATTATCTTTTAATTATCTTCACGAATATATAATCAAAATCTCTTTTATTTATGCTCAAAAACCAAGGTCTGGTGATATCTAATGTGTATATATATTTACTTTGTCGTTAATTGTTTTATTTTCGAAGTTTCTTCCGGACATACATATATACACAACTGCCTTTATATATGTAATAGATTACTTCGCGGACATACCATACACACAACTGCCCTTTTTTATATGTATAGATTACCTTTGGACATACATATACACAACTGCCCTTTATAGATGTATAGATTACTTCGGACATACATACACACAACTGCCCATTTTTTTTTTTTTTTTTTTTTTTTTCTGGGATTTTTATTTTTTTTTTTTTTTTTTTTTATAGTATAGATTACCTTCGGACATTACATACACACAACTGCCCTTATATTATTAGAATTACCTTCGGACATACATCACACACAACTGCCACTGTGTAAGTAAGTATATATATAGATTAGCTTTCGGAGCAATACATATACACCAAATGTCCTTAATATATATGGTATAAGATGACGCAAGCTCTATTTGAACTGTCTCATCGGCAATTGTGGTATTTTCATATTTCTAATATCATTGGTAAGAGCCAGCTTGTATCCCTACTCCATCCGACTTAACTTTACTTTAAGCTCAGTCGGTAGAGTCTCCGACGAAGAAACCCAAGGTTCCTAGATTCGATACGCGGGCGCCTCGCCAAACTCAGCATATGAGTAGCACAGGGGTTGTTGCCGGTAAAGTCAAGCGCTGATGGTAGGTGTGACGCTCCACCTAAGACGCAAAACAAACTCCTTTTTGTCCAGCCGCTAGTGTAAAAGGAAATGTAGGAGCGTCACATCCTACCATCAATTCCTTACTTTACCGCACATACTACTCTGTGCTACTCATAACGCTGAGTGGCGAGGGCCGGTATCGAACTGGAAACCTTGTGGTTGTTTCCAAAGAAGCGTAATGTGTATATGGAATGATTAAATCTATTAATTTATAGAGATTCCGCGTCTCTATTTGTATGTACCGAAACATACGCACTGATTACGTCACAATACCGAAAAATTCGTCAATACATAGAACTAAATAACAACTTTGAAATCAGTTTTTTTTAAGAATTATTTTTTTTACTTCCGCCAAGAGGTTAACATAAAAAGTTTACCAATAAATAAATACTTACAATTTTGTGTAAAATATTCAAATGACTTATTCAATTAATAATTAAATAGATGGACACTACATTTTATTTGAGGTGGAGCAGAACTAAGTTTTCAATTTCAAATGTTTGTTTTTTTTGTTTTTTTTTTTTAGCTCCTTAAATAAAATTGATTGAATTACTACTTATTTATAGCAAACCTTTTCGAAGATTTGAATTTTTAAATTCCAACCCATCAGACAAATATCTTTCAAAAATTGATTTTTTACACAAACGCCCAGAACGCGTTTTTTGTATGGTAATTACGAATAGTAAAAAATACGGTCTTTGAGTTTCTGTTGTAGAGCTGCCAAAAGCACTGAGATCTTTTCGAAAGCCTCCATGCTTCCTGTAGTCCGTCGGACATATACGCTGATGCCACTTCTCGCACATCACATATGCACACACGACGCACAGCATACATTGTATATTACTACTGTAAACTGTTCATGTTTCCTGACACTTATTACATTTATTCTGTGTTGTACTTTGAACATTGAAAGACTTTGATGAGTTGTGGTGCACCTTGGCACTATGTACAACAATAAATTTCATTTTATTATTTTATTCACTGTGGTTGAAGAAAATAAAACTTGGTGTATTCACGGACTGAGATCGTTTGTTGTTAGAAAATTTTAAATAATCAATTAAAGAAAAATCCCCTGAAGAACCGAGAAAAGATATAAAAGAGAGGCGGGTAGGGAGATAAGAGGGCAAGAGATGGTGCGTGGAGAAAGAGAGGGGGGAGAGAGATGGTGGCTGCGGAAAGAGAGGGAGAGAAGAGTATAGTAGAGGGGTGAAACTGGCTGTAGAGAAATGTGGCAATACCGCTATTGCTCTCGCGCTCTCATTTCCGCACCTACCATTCTTCTCTCCCTCTCTTTCTCCACGCACCATCTCTCCCCTCTTATCTCCCTACCCGCCTCTCTTTAATATCTTTTTCGGTTCTTCCAAGGGATTTCTTTAATTGATATTTAAATATTTTTCTACACAAACGATCTCAGTCGCGTGAATTACACCAATTTTATTTTTCTTCAACCACAGTGAATAAAATAAATAATAATGAAATTTATTGTGTACAGTGCTCAGGTGCACCACAACTCATCAAAAGTCTCATGTCAAGTACACAGAATAATGTATAAGTGTCAGGAAACATGAACAGTTTACAGTAGTAATATACATGTATGTGTGCGCGTGTGTGCATATGTATGTGGAGAGTGGCATCAGAGTATAGTGTCGACGGAGCTAACAGGAATGCATGGAGGCTTTGAAAGACTCAGTGCTTTGGCAGCCTACAACAGAAACATCTAAAGACGTATTTTTTACTATTTCGTAATTACCACACAAAAACGCGTTCTGGGCGGTGTAAAAAATCAATTTTTGAAAGATATTG
Organism: Doryteuthis pealeii; assembly: GCA_023376005.1. NCBI lineage: Eukaryota > Metazoa > Mollusca > Cephalopoda > Myopsida > Loliginidae > Doryteuthis > Doryteuthis pealeii. The sequence goes on along the minus strand of CM042160.1, from coordinate 68,851,082 downwards.
TCTGAGTGGGTGGATTTAAAAATTCAATCTTCGAAGGTTGTATAATAAGTAAGTAAAATCATCAATTTTATTTAAGGAGTAAAAAAAAAAAAAACTAAAAAAAAACAAACAATTTGAAATGAAAACTTAGTTCTGTCTCTCAAATAAAATGTAGTGTCGCATCTATTAATTATTAATTGAATAATCATTTTGAATATTTTAACACAAAATTGTAAGTATTTATTTATTTGTAAACTTTTTAGTTAACCTCTTGGCGGAAGTAAAAAAATAATTAAAAAACTGATTTCAAAGTTGTTATTTATTCTAATGTATTGACGATTTTCGGTATTGTGGACTAATCAGTGCGTAGTTTCGGTTACATACAAATAGAGACCGAATTCCTATAATTAATAGATTTAATCATTCATTACACATTACGCTTACTTGGAAACCACAAGGTTCCTAGTTCATACCGGCCCTCTCGCCAACTCAGCGTATGAGTAGCACAGAGATGTGTGCGTAAAGTAAGGAATTGATGGTAGTGTGGCGCTCCTACATTTCCTTTTCACTAGCGCTGGACAAAGGAGGTTGTTTTTGGCGTCTTAGGTGGAGCGTCACACCTACCATCAGCGCTTGACTTTACCGCACAAACCCCTGTGCTACTCATATGCTGAGTTGGCGAGGGCCGGTATCGATACTAGGAACCTTGTGGTTCTTCGTCGGAGACTCTACCGACTGAGCTAAAGTAAAAGTTAAGTTCGGATGGAGTAGGGATAAAGCTGGCTCTTACCAATGATAAGAAATATGAAATACACATTGCCGATGAAGACAAGGTTCAAATAGAGCTTGGTCATCTATTACATATATAAAGGACAGTTAGGTGTATGTATGTCCGAAAGCTAATCTATATATATAATAAGGCAGTTGTGTGTATGTATTCCGAAGGTAAATCTATACATATATAAAAGGGCAGTTTGTGGTAGTTGTAATGTCCGAAGGTAATCTATACATATATAAAGGGCAGTCTTTGTGTGTGTATGTCCGAAAGGTAATCTATACATCTATAAAGGGCAGTTGTGTATATGTATGTCCAAAGGTAATTCTATACATATAAAAAGGGCAGTTGTGTGTATGTATGTCCGGAAGGTAAATAGCTTCTATATAAAGGACAGTTTGTGTATTTGTATGTCCGGAAAAACTTCGAAAATAAAACATATTAACGAGCAAAAGTAAATATATAATACACATTAGATATCACCAAGACCTTGGTTCTTTTGAGCATAAATAAAAGAGAATTTGATTTATATTCGGTGAAGATAATTAAAGATAATTTAAAGAATGAAATTTAAAGATAAACAGCATGGATTTTTTCATTTAATATTTGAGAAAGTAGACATTAACATTTCTTTTCAGAGTAGCTGGATCAATGCAAGGTCTATTTTTTTTCCATAGGGATTTAAATGGGGCATCACGATTCAGTAATGATGGATCTACGGGACTACTTTAAAAAATCCCCTCTACCCAGGTGACGCCGGGTAGCGCTGCTAGTTATGTTATAAAATGAATGAAATACATTAGTTTTATAAATCCTACCCGTCATATCGTAGCGTGTATAAACAGCGAAGTATACAATTGATTTACAAGGCTTTTCTGTTACTTCTGTTGTAAAATAATTTGTAATGAATTTCAGTATTAAAATAACATTAAGAAATTTATCTATTTTAAAAAAATCAGTACTTTTCTTTAATACAATAATATGATAGCTTTATCTATCATATAAAATTGAGCACATAAAATTGTGTACAATTTATCTATTTTATAAATTGTGTACATTTCTATAATAAACAAAATGAATGCATTTATCTATTTAAAAAAAATTCAGTACAAATCTACGATAAAATAATAGCAGTTTTGTTGTTAATCATTTGAGTAGAAATAATTTCCAATAATTTTTATATAGATTTTAGTATTTGTAAATATTTAAACGAATGAAAGCATTGAAGTATTGGTTTACATTTTCTGCCTATGATATAACATTTATTATTATTATTATTATATTATTATTATTATATTATTATTATATATATATATATATAATATAGATATATATATATAATATATAGGTGTGTCAAAAAGTATCGAAGATTTCGGTACATTTGAACACTTGTATTCTTAAAAAATTAACGTTCCTTCATTTTCATTCTATATTGGTAAACACAGCTTAAACTCGGCACTTTTATGACACACCATCTATATATATATATATATATATATATATATATATATATATATATAGTACATGGTTATCACTAGCTGCTTGGAGTTAATGAATGGACTAGTTTTTTGCGGTATATGGTGGAGTGCTCAACAAATCAGGATACTTATATATATATATATAATATATATATTATATAATATGTGTGTGTGTGTGTGTGTGTGTGTGTGTGTGTGTATATATATATATATATATATATATATATATGGCATGGGAACAAGTCCTGCTACTATGGCAAATATATACTAAAATATCTTTATTTATTAACGCTCTATCACAGATATTGAGCACTCTTCTAATATACACTGTACTTTGGATCACTACTGCCTCTTCAAGTGTAATAGCGCAAACCATACAACATTGATATATATATATATATATAATATATATATATATATATATATATATATATATATTATATGAGAGTAAGTAAACAAACAAATGTGTTTATTTTGATATGGCTTTTTAACCGACAATTTTTGGAGATATGTGCTTAATTGAAGTCATACCTAATTTTGAAAATTAATTAGTTAATAATTAATGAATTTAGGCGGGCAATATATGTTCAAATGTAAGGCTAAACAAATCGAGAAATGTCAATCCTGAATACGAATGTACATTCAGGATTGACATTTTCTCGATTTGTTTAGCCTTACATTTAACATATATATGCCCGCCTAAATTCATTAATTATTAACTAATTAATTTTCAAAATTAGGATGACTTCAATTAAGCACATATCCTCCAAAAATATATATACATATTTTTTTTCAACATTTGCTTAAACAATAGAATCCTATTGTTTCAATTTTTTTCTTTTCTTTTAAGTTTTCAACACTTTTTTTTTAATGGTTGTTAATCAGTTTGTCTTAAAGAGTTAAACCAAAATAGACAATTTTTATTCTAAATCACGTTTAAACTAGCTTGTTAGAAATATTTAAAAAATAAACCACCACTGTTATTTAAGCGTCACCTTAGCGACAAAAACAAAACAATATTTTAATCAAACCAATAAACAGTCTTGATATTGTTAGTTTAGATAAATATAAACAGCCTGATAATAGTTTTGGAACAGAACTGACATTTTTGGTTTACCTATATATATAATAATATATATATTATATATATATATATATATATATATATATATAAACTATATATATTATATGAAAAGTGTTATGGATCCAACGGGAGAAAATTGAATATTTTATAAAAAGAAAGTTCGCAAAATGGATTATGTTTTTTTAATTTTTAAATCTATTATTATTTATTATTATTATTATTATTATATTATTATTATTTTACATTTGCGACACGTGTTTCAGATCTTCCGATGGTTAATTGGACTGCTGAAGAAGATATCAGAAGATCTGAAACACGTGTCGCAAATGTAAAGATAATAATAATAATTTAACAAAAAAATCCATTTTGCGGACCTTCTTTTTTATAATATATATAATATATATATATATATATATATATATATATAATATATTATATATATATGTTGTTCTAATTATACTTGCTTTGGGAAGTAATTTTTGTACCCCAGCTTTCATGCATTTTATGAATCATCAAAGTCTTATAATACCAGACTATATACCGATGTTTTTTATTTTCTTTTACCTGTTATGTTTACGTAGTTAGGCGGTGAGTTGTTTTTTTTTTCTTATTGCATACTGAAAATGATCAGACGATTTTCACAGCTCGGGTTAGTAAAAGTTTAACATGCTCAAAGCACCTTTGACAGTTACACTTATTCATGGGAATGCAGGTTTTTTGCTCCACATTCAGAAACCGTATTTTAAAGCAAACCAATATGAAAGATCCTATTTGAAAATTGTCAACATTGGAGGATATTCTCTTATTTTTTGAGAGAGAATAAAATATACCATAGTATATTATATATGAAAACTAATCCAATACCATAGCAACATAATTAGCCAATAATGCTACCAAATTGTTATAAAATCCAATTACTTAAAAGAGTATAAATATAGATACTAGTATATTGTATAACTTCCTAAGCCGTTAGCATGAGCATAACCCCAAGCGGTTGACTATCATTAAATATCAATAAACAAACAACATCAACAACAAGGAAAAGTTTTGTTTAAATACTTGCAAATAATACTCAAAAATCCTAATNCGTATTTAAATCCCTAGTGATAAAATAAATTAAAGACCCTTGCATTGATCCAGCTACTCTGAAAAGAAATGTCCACTATCTAAAATATTAAATAGAAAAAAATCCATGGCTGTATATCATTTAAATTTTATTTTTATTTATCTTCCGAATATAAATAGAATCTTCATATTATTTTGCTCAAAAACCAAGCCCTGTGATATTTAATGTGTATATAATTTCTTTGTCATAATGTTTTATTTTCGAAGTTTCCTCCAGACATACATTTACAACACAACTGCCCTTTATATATGTTATAGATACCTTCGGACATACGTACACACAACTGCCCTTTATATATGATAATTACATTCGACATACATACACACAACAAATAAAAAAGCTGATATTAAAACATGTGTTTAAAAAACTGAGTTTTAAAAAATGAATATCTTATCAAACATGTAATAGAACAAAACGTCTTCAGAATGATAAATAACCCAACAAGGGTGATATCCATAAAATCCAACCAAAAACAAACCAAACAGGTGTTAGGTCCTCCATCATGGTAATAGAAAAAATAAACTGAGTTATAGCATTGTTAAAAAATTAAGTCTAAAATATTAAGTCTTAAAAATAATGTCTAAAAAATAAAAATTGAGTCTAAAAGAATTTAAGTCTAAAAAGATTAGTCTAAAAAAATTGAGACTAAATAAAATTTAAGTCTAAAAACAAAATTGAATACCCATCAAGAAGTGAATCAATCAAAACGTCTTCAGCCAAAATAACCCCAACAAGGGTTGACATGCCGTAAAATCCAACAAACCCAAACCAATTTTGAGAATTCATTTTGGAGTGATGGGGAGAGCTTTTATTGAAGCAGATATATGCAGAGGATAGTGTTCGAGATTTCTCCACCAGTTCATTCCACTGAGAGATTTTTCCCAAATTATTTTCTTCATCTTTGAGATTCTGGTATGTTTCGAACCATATGTTACGAACATTTTTTCTTTCTTTCTCGGACAATGAAAATGAATAAATCTGTATTACACTTAAGAATACAGATGAACACTCAACAATCTGCGAGGTGGCTAATTTTATGGAATATAAAGCCAAACATATAATCCCCCTGAGGGTGCTAATTACTGGGATTTGAAACCAAAACGTAAGAAATTTTCAAACGTAGCCACAAACATTGCCAAAAAAGTCATCATCATTAACTTGATGGATTAAATAAAGGCATAATGAAAGACGAATAAGTGATTTACTAAGTTCATTCTTCAATACTAGCAGGACCTGTGGATATACCACAGTATAGTAATTTAAGTTACAACGTTTGATATGTTTACTTAGTAGCTATTGCTAAATAGTTCAATATGAATAAAGTACAATAATCTTGATTTAACTTTCTCTCACACTTGTTTCTTCTTTCTTTCCTTCTTTTCATATTTTCATTATGTTCGATAGAAACATATTAGCGTTATTGCTTCCGCGCACTCACAACCCCACCTCTTCTCTCTCTCTCTCTCTCTCTCTCTCTCCTCTCTCTCTCTCTGCCCTTATTCTGTTTCTTTCTTTCTTTCCTATTATATTTTTCTGTGTAGCATGTCTTTTTACTCCATTTTCTTTTTTTCATAATAAAAACGGAATGGCCGTTATTTAGCTAAGGTGAAGACACTCATAAAAAATAAGAAATCGACGGATAAGCAACACCAAATAATATCATGATTTACATTTTTGCATTTCATCTTTGACGCATTTGAATGGTCTCATTTTTAACAGAGTATGTTGCAAGATGGTAACGGTCGTACAATTAAGGAACACGTGTAGTAATATGTTGATCGCAATTGACAACACTTTCTAATCACAAGGATAACAGTTCTATGTTATTGCCTATTATCAAAACGATTACAATAATTATATATAATATATTATATATATAATATACATATATATACATATATGAAGTTAAGTAAACAAACAAATGTGTTTATTTTTATATGGTTTTAAGCTGACAATTTTTGGAGGATATGACGTTAATTGAAGTCATACCTAATTTGAAAATTAATTAGTTAATAATTAATGAATTTAGGCGGGCATATATGTTCAAATGTAAGGCTAACGTCGAAATGTACATTCAGGGATTGACATTTTCTCCATTCGTTTAGCCTTACATTTGAACATATATGCCCGCCTAAATTCATTAATTATAACTAATCAATTTTCAAAATTAGGTATGACTTCAATAAGCACATATCCTCCAAATACTATATATATTATATATGTGTGTGTGTGTGTGTGTAGAATAGATAGATAGATAGATAAGGTAACAGATATAATATAATATAATATATATATATGGTGTGTGGTGTGTGTGTGTGTGGTGTGGGTGTGTGTGTGGTGTATTTGTACATATATGCCATTTGCAGTATAAAAAGGGATCATAGAGTGAAAAATAGCACATTATTTTTTAAAAAGTAACATTGCGGGCATTGAAACCTTATTGGCAAAGGTTCAGTTTAGGTGGGCTGGTCACATTGTTAGAATGAATGAGAACAGGCTTCCAAAGAAGATATTATATGGACAACTACAAATGCTAAGCGCTTATTGGACGTCCACTCTTACGCTATAAGACAATGTGAAGGAGAAAACAACCTCAATATTAACCTGAGTTGTGGAAGCATCAAATCAGAAAGAATGGCGTAAGACATGTTTCGCTAAATTAAAGAGCTTTGAAGAAAATAGACTGCAACATAGAGATCAATCCCGTCTAACTTTAAAACAAAAAACATCTGATTCCCGCTTTAGGAATTTCCATCTTTCAGTGTGGCTTAATAGCTCGCAGCAAGGCTGGGCTGCTATCACACTCAAGAAAACACAAAATGTCTTTCTGATAGCATGCACAACATCACTCACTGCTGAACCATCTATCGTTCACGATAAAGAGTCCACCACACACACACACACACACACACACACACACACATAATATTTATATATATATATTATTATAGAGAGAGAGAGAGAGGAGAGAGAGAAGAGAGAGGGGGAGAGAGAGATAAAGTAACAACGCATTTCAATTGTGAATTATATATAAATATATATTATATATATATATATATATATATATATATATCCAAGTCTGAAGATGGTCTAATTAAGAGACCGAAACGTTTCATCGTCGACAATGAACATCCAGTTTCCACAACATCCCGTGTTTGTCACCTTCTCCACAATACTGTCGGATTAACCTCCTCACATTTCTCCCAATATATTATTAGTATATATTTATGTATGGAAACAAGTCCGCTACCATTGGTTTCACGCTATCTAAACTTAATTGTTTAAGGGAAACAATCGTCGGGTAGCGAAAGATTTTTTGAACCAATGGTAGCAGACTTCTTTCCATACAAATAGATATATACTAGGTATACCCATTTGTCGTCTGCTACAAATTTTAAAAGCGAATTAAAAATAATTAAATCTATTATTTAAGGTCAAACTTTGTCTAAATCGATAAGTAGTAACATAATAACCACCATTAAAAAAAGAAAAATATCATTACATATGCAGTTTATTTTTATACATTTAAAGGATTAGTTTTGGTCAATTTCGACGTGATCCGCCATTCTGTCTCTTTTTCAACGCTTGTTTACAATTTTAATGTAACATTCGCGATTGCAAAAGAAATTACCAAAAATCAGGTAATTATCCGATTTGAATGAAATTTTCAGTATTGATTATTCAATTAATGAATTTTATAATGCATCAGTTATTTTATTTCAAAACTTTAATTCAGTATTTTTGCTATGAAAATTAAATATAAAATTCATTTAAAAATGAAAAATCCTGATGTTAAGTTTAAAATGTTATATTTAGATTCTAAAATCAATATCTATTTAATGCAAACTTTATTTATTGCATCAAAGTATACTTTTTGAAGAAAAACTCGATTGAAAATGTACCCCCGCCCTTTAAGCAGAAAATATGCATGTATATTTTTTCTTTTATAAGATAATAGCCAATTAAATAATTATCGAAATGAATAAAAAAGAAATCTCCAAAAAATTAATTATTATTTATTTTTTTACATTTTATTTTTCGGTTTTCGGACTTATTTTCTCATAGAAAAGCCACCGTAAATTTTTTTTGTTTCTATTAACTTCGGTCTTTTACTCTCTTAATACTGTAATTAGAAAACTATAAGACCAACTCAAAAAAATGTTACGTCCCCACAATAAGGGGGTTCAAAATTAAGTGACCTGAAAAAAATGAGAAAGTTTTGAAATAAAATAATAATGCATTATAAAGATCATTCCTTGATAAATAAACACTGAAAATTTCATTAAAATCCGATAATTCCCTGATTTTTGTTAAATTATTTTCTGTAGGGGGGGGGGCTAAAGTCGTTTTGTCAAAAACGCATTTTAGGACCATTTTAGTATACCTAATATATACTAATATAACATATTACATATTATATATATATTTATTCTATTAATGCTCTATTAGAGATATTGAGCACTCTCCTAATAATACTGTACGTTGGTTTACCACTGCCTCTTCAAGTGCCTACCATACGTATATATATATATATATATAATATATATATATATATATATATATATATATATATATATTGGTGATTGCCACTTCTTCACACAATAAGTTCATTTCTACAAGTAGTTCAGTTGTGAGCACGCAGATGGCCCACGAATCCAACTTGCTTTTATGTACCCTGTCACACATATGAAGCCCTCGACAGACAGGCCCTGCCACACAGGTCAGACTTAAATGTAAGAGATGTTTCCATGACGTCCGTCATGTGTCGCTTCAGGATGGAGTGCTCGAGCCGCCTTATCTCAAACTTCTTACAGCTACATTCGGCCTGTCTTTCCAGAGGATGTGTACCCAGCCCAACCCTTCTGTCAATTGGTCCTTATCGATGAAACTGACTTCCGCCAGGCATCGATGTCGACCCCATATCAAGACGTTCCCCTGTCACGACACCAGTTCGTCGTTTGGGTTTCCCGACTCTCAAGATCGAGAAATGTCCAGACATTCCAGGTGGCTATTCTAAGTCTTGTTTTTTTGTTGTAATATTTTCGTGTTTTCGCCCAGCTAATGTGGACATCCATCATATTATTTATTATAAATATTATATTATATATATAAGTAAGTAAACAAACAATTGTTTTATTTTTGATAATGGCCTTTTTACCGACAATTTTTGTAGGATATGTGCTTAATTGAAGTCATACCTAATTTTGAAAATTAATCAGTTAATAATTAATGAATTTAGGCGGGCATATTTGTTCAAATGTAAGGCTAAACAAATAAAAAAATTTCAATCCCTGTATGTACATTTCGACCTATTAGGTCTTATCAGCAAGGTTATAGACATGGGAGACTGCTCCGTGTGTGACTATATATATATATATATATATATACATAAATGAATGAATTTAGTGGTGTAGCAATTTTGTTCTTGTAAAGTATATCGTGATATCAGGAAGCATAGGAAATATATAAAAATTCAAATTTTTGTTCTTTTGTTTAGTTTTTGTTTTGTTTCTTTATTTTTCTTTTATTTTTTTTGGGGGGTCCTTTTTATATATTTCCTATGTTTCCTGATATCACGATAAACTTTCATAACAACAAAATTGATACACAACTAAATTCATTATATATATATATATATAGTATGTATAATAGTCATCTACAGACACCGTGTTTCGATGTATCACATCTCTCAGGTTAGACTTCACATGGCTAGACTTAACTCATTCATATAATAAATATATATATATATTATATATATTATATATATATATATATATATATATATGAACGAAGCAAGACGATCCAAAAATTAAATTGAATTATTTTGCTATAAGAAAATAGGCTTTTTCAAAAATGTTATCTTATAGCAATTTAAGGTATAGAGTTTAAATCCTCCTTTTCTCATATATATATATATATATATATATTGTGTGTGTGTGTGGTGTGTGTGTGTGTGTTGTTCTCTGTGTGTCTTGTGTTGTGTGTGTGTGTGTGTGTGTGTGTGTGTGTGTGTTGTGTTTATTGGTTTAAAATCGTATAGGCTAGAAACTGACGGCTATCACGCGCCATTGACTTTATGTCTTTCGTTACACTAATTTGTTACATACACACACACACAACACCACACACACATATTATATATATATATATATATATTATATGTGTGTGTGTGTGTGTTATGGTGTGTGTCCAATATTTACTGAATATTTGTGAATTTTATAGTAACAGAAATCTAGTTTTCTAACAGTGTCTAATACATAGAGATGGGCAAATTTTTATGTTTATTGTAAATTGTGAAAAGTTTTATACACATATATATATATATATATATATATATATATATATAATATATATATATTCTTTCAATTTAAACTGAATAATTATGAATTAATCAAGTAATAATAGAATCCTCTTCCTATGACGTTACCCCATATACATCCACTACAATGAGAAGTTATGCCCATCACTATACAGTGAATTATTTTGATCAGGTGATAAAGATGTTACATAAAGTTAAAAATATATATATTGCCTTTATTCATATATATATATTATATATATATATTATAATATATATATATATATTATATATGAGAGATAAGTAAACAAACAATGTGTTTATTTGATATGGCTTTTAGCCGACAATTTTGGAGGATATGTGCTTCAATTGAAGTCATACCTAATTTTGAAAATTAATTAGTTAATAATTAATAAATTTAGGCGGGATATATGTTCAAATGTAAGGCTAAACAAATCGAGAAAATGTCAATCCCTGAATGTACATTTCGACTATTTCAGGATTGACATTTTCTCGATTTGTTTAGCCTTACATTTAAACATATATGCCCGCCTAATTCATTAATTATTATACTAATTAATTTCATAAATTAGGTATGACTTCAATTAAGCAC
>CM042160.1:68787229-68834729 GCA_023376005.1 Doryteuthis pealeii | reverse complement strand
ATTTATATATAATATTATATATATATATTATATATATAATATATATTATATATATAGCATTATAATGATAAATTGTTTGATATTATATTATATATATATATATATATATATATATATATATATATATATATATATATGCAATTATATATGATTAATTTGATTATATTATAAGCAAAACGTATCTAATGTATTCTATATAAGCTTAGTAAAATGATTTGCAATTATATTAACATTTTGTAGGTATTTCTTTTTACAATAAAACCGAAACGATTATATAGATAATTTGTTGATATATATATATATAAAAATGGAATTGGAAATGAATCCGACAATATGAGGAAGAATAGAATAAAGAAAAGAAAGAAACAGAATGGATAATGAAAACATTAATTTAATCCAAATCACTTACACAATTGTTTCGGTCAGTTCATCTCTGTGTACACGTTCAAACTATTATCATCATTAAATAAACAAAGAAATGAAATAATAATAATAGAAAAAATGTGAAAATATTCCGTACACAGAGAAATTTTGAACCGTGTACACAGATGTTTCGATTGAATAGAGAAAAGAAATAATAGAATTGATATAAAAGATGAATTTAATCAAGTATCACTTACACATGTGTTCGGTCTGTTTATCTCTGTGTACACGGTTCAAATTTTCTCTGTGTTACGGAATATTTCACATTTTTTCTATTTTATTATTTCATTTCATTTGTTTTATTAATGATAATAATATTTGAACCGTGTACACAGAGATGAACTGACCGAAACACATGTGTAAGTGATATTGATTAAATTAACTGTTTTATTATCCATTCTGTTCTTTCTTTTCTTTATTCATTCCTTCTCATATTGTCGGATATTTCCAATTCCTTTTTATATTATATTATATATCAACAAATTATCTATATAATCGTTCTCGGTTTTATTGTAAAAAAGAATACCTACAAAAATGTTAATATAATTGCAAATCATTTTACTATAGCTTATATAGAATACATTAGATATCGTTTTGCTTATAATATATCAACAAATTATCATATAATAATTGCTATTATATAAATATATATAATATATATATATATATATAATATATATATATATATATCAACAATTATATCATATATAATTCTATATATATATATTATATATAATATATATATATATATATATAATAATTATATATATATTATAATATATATCATCAACAAATTATCATATATAATTCTATATATTATATATATATATATATATATATATATTATATATACATAATATATTATATCAACAAATATCTATATATAATTACTATATATATATATATATAATACATACATATATATCAACAAATTATCATATTATAATTGCTATATATATATAATTATATACATATATATACTATATATATATATATAGTAATTATATATGATAATTTGTTGATTATAGTATATATATTATATTTTATATATATATAGCAATTATATATGATAATTGTTGATATATATATATATATATTATATAAATATATATATTATATATATATAAAATATATATTATCATATATAACATTGTTCTTAGTTTATTGTAAAAAAGAAATACCTAATTTTTTAAAAATATTATTGCAAACTATTTTACTATGGGCATACGAAAGAGAATAATAATTAAAAGAGTTCGATATATTTGAAATTAGAGAAGAATCGAGACTATCCAAGCAGCAACCTTGTTAAGATCGGCTCGAATACTCAGAAGAACACCTGACGATTTAAAAGACGTGTTGTCAGCTCATCCTCCTATGAAAGACAACCAGCTAACACCGGTGTGAAAACTCGCAAGGAGTGATAGAATCTATATATTAATACTCTGGTTTCCTTAATCTTCCGACCGAAGAACAGATTGAAACAGATGAGCATTATCGCTTCCCGCGCGCTCATCCTCTCTCTATCTGTCCCTACGCTCTTTCTTTTCTTTCTTTTTTTCTTTTTTTTTCTTTCTTATTATATTTTTCTGTGTAGCATATTCTTTTTTCTTCCCTTTCTTTATAATAAAAACGGAATGGTCCATTGATCTTGATGAGGTGTCGACACCCATAAAAAATAAGAATTCGGTGGGTAAGCAACACCAAATAATCAGCATTTACATTTTTGAATTTCATCTTGGACGATTTGAACGGTTGATTTTTAAACCAAAGGGTGTTGCAAGATAATACACCGACATACTTTTTAAGTGACACCCAGTATTATATTATATGGATATTTATATAAATTTATATATAAACACTATATTATATTATAAAAAATATCATATTATCATATAGATTTGTAATGGTAGTTGATTTGCGTAGATATTTCATGAGAAATCAGTAGAGTAACCAACAGTAATAGATTATTTGTATTTCATTTAGATAGATAGATAGATAGATAGATAGATAGATGTTAATATATTTAAATTAAATTCTGGCAAACAAATTCCGAGAAACAGTTTGCAAAATTATGTACGTTTGATAAAGATTTAGTAGAATTCAGACACACCACACACACAACAACAACACACACACACACACACAAAACACAACACACAACCACACAACACACACATACACACACACACACACACACACACCAACACACACATACACTATATATTGGTAATCATATATATAATTGTTATAAATGAAATGTATAAATTGTAATAAATAGAAATGTACATATATAAATATACATTATAAAATACGCACAACACATACTACATACATACACACTCACGCATATATATATATTATATTGATAAATGAAATATACGTATCTAGTACTATTATATTTATTATTATATAGTATATTATATTATATAAATATATATATAATATATTAATAATAATATATTAAACATATACTATATATATATATATTAATATATATATATATATATACATATACTATTATATATATAATATATATATATTAATATATATAATAAATGGAAATATACGTATCTCTAGTACAATATATATATTAATATATATATATAAGATATAAATATATATATATAGGGTGCGGCATAAGCAACGGGCGTTATGAGACGTGATACGTCAAACACGGTGTCTGTGGATGACTATATATATATATATATATATATATATATATATATATATATATACAAACTAATCGTACATATATATATGATATATCACATGTTAACAATTAGTCTATATATGCAGGGTGCGGCAATAACTAAACGGCGTTTACTTATGTTCGCACCCTGTTTAATATATATATATAATATATTATATATATATATAATATATCTTAAATATACTAATATATATAGTACTAAATATGTGTATTTACATTTATTACAATTATATATATATATATATATATATATATTATATATATCATATATATATATGTGTGTGTGTGTGTGTGCGTGTGTGTTGCGCGCGTGTTTGTATATATGCGTGTGTATGTGTATACGTGTGTGTGCTGTGTATTTTATGATTGTATAAGAAATGTTAAAATTACAAATGAATGCAATATACTTAAGTAAGTGTATGTATCTATATTTTTATAGATGAAACAGACAAACGACTTGGATTTGAGATGTTTTTTTTATTTATTAATCTTTTTCATGTTCGCAAGCGACATGCCGCAAATGAGGATGAAGACTACATATAATTGTCGAACATGTAGTTGCCAACAAGAAAGGTTAATAAAAACTCAACTCTAAATCCTTGTCTGTCATCTTTAATAAAAATATGCCTAAATGCACACAAGAAAAGTTGCTGCCTAAATACACACACACACATCACACACACACACACACACACACACACTCAAACTTAATAACTCACATTGTCAATAAATGATAGAATCGTTTAAAAAACACATGAAAGTTTCAACCTTGTAGTTTATTTTTTTAAGCATATTTTGATTATTTGCATTTCAACAAAACTTTATATATTCTAATATAAAATAAAAAAAACACTCCGGGCGATGTAAAAATAGATTTTTAAACATATTGCTGAGGGGTGGGAGAGTAAAAAATTCAATGCGAGCGAGTTTACCCTAAGTAAGTAAAATCATCAAATTCATTAAGGATTAAAAAAATAAAACAATTTGAAATGTAAACTTTAAATATGTATTAAAATAAAACAAACTATATATAGATATATAATACCAGTCATGTATTATTAAAACTTGTTTTTAAAAAAACAATGAGGACTGTCTAATGTTGCATGTTCAAATTTTGAGTGTATTTATTCTATGTTATGACGATTTCGGGTTATAGTGAACGTTAAGCAGTGACGATATAGATATTAATATATATATATATATATATATATATATGTGTGTGTGTGTGTGTGTGTGTGTGTGTGAGTGTTGTAAACAACAAAAGACACATCTGGATTAAAAAGTTGCACCTATTAAAATGGAAAACTTTGAAAAAAATCACAAATAAAATTGTTAAACAGAATGTGTTTTTGTTTAATTCAACATGCATAATGAAAATGCTGCCCAAATGCACACACAACACACACACACACACACACACACCACACATATATATATATATATATATATATATATATATATATATATATTGATAGATAGATAGATAGATAGTACATGAGTGTGTGTGTTGTGTGTGTGTGTTTGTAGGAAATTAAAAAACAAATTATTCCAAAGTGGATGAATTTATTCTTGATGGTGAAGTCGACGTTAGAATGTTTCGGTTTTATTAAACCTCCATCAGAACATTGGGATGAATAAGTGTTCTATGAACAGTGATGGATGTTGTTTGTTTTTTTTTAATAACGTGAGGTGAGAAATGCGTGTACAGAGAAAGATTCGATTTCTCATCTCCTCGTTATTAAAAAACAAAACAAACAAAAACAAACAAAAACACCCATCAGTGTTTCAAAGATTATTTATATATAAAGTAAGTGCGTGATTAAAAATGAATAGTATATCAGAATATAAAACACCAGTTTTGTACCAATTCGAATCAGGATCTATATACTTACACCACACACACACACACACACACACATATATATATATAATATAATATATATATATATATATATATATATATATATATATATGTAGTACGCAAACAGTTTGTTTGATATGGCTATGTCGACAATTTTCGGGAGAATATGTGCTTAATTGAAGTCATACCTAAATTGAAAATTAATTAGTTGAATGCGTAAACAATTCATTGTTTACGCTTACATCATTCTTAAACAGATATATTCGCCTAATTTCATTAATTATCCAACTAATTAATTTTCCAATTAGGTATGAACTTCAATTAAGCACATATTCTCGCTCCAAATATATATATATACTACTATATTAAAGCCTCTATTATATATTATATATATTATATAGATAGATACGATTAATAGAAGAAGATGATAGATAGATAAAATGGATATGATAACACACAATGCTGTTAAAATGAATATCATATTTCATTTTATCAGCATTGTGCGTTTTCATATCCTTTTATCTATACATATACGGTCGGATTCATTTGTCCTCCTAATATATTATAGCTCTATTTATGATATATTGAACACACTAAGAAATTACTAATGCCACTGCAACGGAAGGGTTAAGCAGCATTGGACACTATATTATATATAATATTATATATATATATATAATGTATATATGTGTGTGTGGTGTTGTGTGGTGTGTGTGCACAATCTATATAAGTTTACACACACCACGCACACATACACACACACACAACGCGCACACACACACACGCACACACACATATATATATATACTATATATATATATATATATGTTGTGTGTGTGTGTGTGTGTGTGTGAGGTATCCAAATGACGGTGGTCAGTAAGGAATGTATTCTATTTGACTCATCTAATCCTCACTGTACACAACTGTACTGCTCTTGTAAGGTTGCAGAACTTATATACTCATACAAGGATTTTTATAAATCCCCAAAAAGAGCTCAATGTATAATAATCAATATTAGATTATTATTACAGATGCAATATGAATAAAAATATTTTTGATAAACCGTGTATTCTGAAAAAAAACAAAAAAAAAAACAAAGACTTTTCATTCATTATTCTTCTCTATCTTGGTAAATACAACTTTAAGACACATTGTATTCTGAAAAAAATATTATGAATGGAACATTATCTTTTTCAGAATATAAGGTTATGTCAAAAAGTACAAAAAATCTCGATACCACACAACACACACACACACATCATACTATATATATTATATAGTATATATATTTGAGGATAGTGCTTAATTGAAGTCAATACCTAATTTTTGAAAATTAATTAGTTAATAATTAATGAATTTAGGCGGGCATATATGTTTTAAATGTAAGCTTAAACAAATTCGAGAAAATGTCAATCCCTGAATAAGTCGCAAATGTAATCAGGGATTGACATTTCTCGATTTGTTTAGCTCTACATTTGAACATATATTGCCCGCCTAAATTTATTTAATTATTAACTAATTCATTTTCAAAATTAGGTATGAACTTCAATTAAGCACATATCTCCAAAATTGTCGGCTAAAAGCCCATATCAAATAAACCACATTGTTTGTTTTACTTACTCTCATAATATATAATATATATATATATATATATATATATATATATATATAATATATTATAAAGGCAATATATATATATTTTAACTTTATGTAACATTTATCACCTGATCAAAATAATTCACTGTATAGTGATGGGCATAACTTGCTCATTGTAGTGGATGTACTAGGGTAACGTCATAGGAAGAGGATTCTATTATTAAACTTGATTAATTCATAATTATTCAGTTTAAAATTGAAAGATACTATATATATATATATATATATAATATATTATATATTATATATATTGTGTATAAAACTTTTCACAAATTTACAATAAACATAAAATTTGCCCATCTCTATGTATTAGACACTGTTAGAAAACAATAGATTTCTGTTACTGATAAAATTCACCAAATATTCAGTAAAATATTGGACACACACACATACACACACACACACACATATATATATATATATATATATATATATAGTGTGTTGTGTGTGGTGTGTGTGTGTGTATGTAAACAAATTAGTGTAACGAAGACATAAAGTCAATGGCGGGCGTGATAGCCGTCAGTTTCTAGCCTATACGGATTTAAACCAATTAACACAGCACACACAGCACATCAACCAGCACACACAACACACTACACAATACACGACACAGTAGCACCACAGCACACACACTCATACTATCACACACACACACACACATATATATATATTAGTATATATAAAAACTATGAGTATATAAAGAAGGGATTTAAACTCTAATAATCCTTAAAAGCCTGGTTGCTTATAAGGATACATTTTTTGAAAAAGCCTCTATATTTTCTTATATGCAAAATAATTCAATTTAATTTTTGGATTGGTCCTTGCTCTCGTCCATATATATGATAATATATTATATATTATATATATATATATATATATATAATATAGTATGTGAGTTAATTCTAGCCATGTTTGAATAGTCCTAACCTGAGGAGTTGATGACATCGAAAACACGGTGTCTGTTACTTTGTATGTCTACTTAGCACGATTTGCATCGGGTGATCCCAGCAGACGCTTTTTCGTCATATACATGATTTGTGCATAGCTGCCCCTAGTTTCTAGTTCCCTCTCGTCTCCAATTGACGTATCGGCCACTTGAGTCCCTCGGCCTTAACCCAGTTTGTCCGAACCTAGCTCCCGCGCAGAGTTCTTCTCTCGTATACTGCCCTGTCTACCTCGGGCCAGCTCTGTGGTTTTTTATCTCATATCCGGCCCTTCACCCTTTTTGCTGTCCCTATCGCCGTTTGTGTACCTGACGCTCTCCAGCTCGACCTGTCCACAGTCCTCCTCCGCATATTACCGTCAACCCCTCGGCTCTATTCTTATCTTTTTCTGTTCCCGGCCGGCCTTTCCGTGTCTGCCTCCCGACTCCCTCCTACTCTTCCCCTGCTTCGTGCCTGGCCACCTATCCTGCCATCCTACGCTCTTTCCAGACACCATTGCGTTATGAACAGACGCCGCCTGACTCTTGCGCAGGTAATGGAATTCACCACTGGCCCTCCATTTACCGCTCGCTACTCGACTACGTTCCATTATTCTTGCATACGTGCCCTTTCCGGACCCCCATTCCGCCCCTCCTGGTTGACTGTTAGATCGCATCCCGCTGGCAGTCCGCCGACATTTTGCTATGGCCGCTACTCTTAATCTGGCGCGTCTCGCGTCCATGATCTTGCCCCGGCATACTACAATGATCAATGTATACTAGTCGCGCCACTATCCTCACGTGTCACTCCGGGCTCTCGGGGCCAATCAGCATCATAGGCCCTAACGCGACCTGCTTTCCAGTCTTACCCTATCCTCGCAGTTCTAAAGTGCTCCCCAGTCTCTTCGCCATGCGTCTACTCCAGCGCACCATCTCACAACATAATCAACTATTATACATACTTATATATATATATTATAAATGATTTAAGTTGTGTTATCAATTGTTGTTAATGAAAGTTTTTATCGTGATATCAGGAACATAGGGAAATATATAAAAAGGACCCCCCCAAAAAAAAATAAAAGAAAAATAAAGAAACAAAACAAAAACTAAACAAAAAGAACAAAAAATTTGAATTTTTTATATATTTCCTATGCTTTCCTTGATACACATATACTTTTACAAGAACAAAATTGCTACACCACTAAATCATTCATTTATGCTTATATATATATATATTATATATAGTCACACACGGAGCAGTCTCCCATGTCTATAAACCTTGCCTGATAAGACCAATAGTCGAAATTTGTACATACAGGGATTTGAAATTTTTTTATTTGTTAGCCTTTACTTTGAACAAAATATGCCCGCCTAAATTCATTAATTATTAACTGATTAATTTTTCAAAAATTAAGGTATGACTTTCAAATTAAGCACATATCCTACAAAAAATTGTCGGCTTAAAAAGGCCATATCAAAAATAAACACATTGTTTGTCTTACTTTACTTTATATATATATATTATATATATATATATATATATATGATGGATTGTCCACATTAGCTGGGCGAAAACACGGAAAATATTACAACAAAAAAACAAAGGACTTAGAATAGCCACCCCTGGAAATGTCTGGAACATTTCTGATCTTGAGAGATCGGAAACCCCAAACGACGAAATTGGTGTCGTGACAGGGGAACGTCTTGATATGGGGTCGAACATCGATTGCCCTTGCGGAAGTCAGTTTCATCGATTAAGGACCAATTGACAGAAGGGGTTGGGCTGGGTACACCCATCCTTCTTGGAAAGGACAGGCCGAATGTAAGCTGTTAAAGAAGTTTTGGATTAAGCGGCTCGAGCACTCCAATCCTGAAGCGACACATGACGGACGTCATGGAAACATCTCTTACATTAAGTCTGACCTGCTGGCAGGGCCTGTCTGTCGAGGGCTTCATTATGTGTGACAGGGTACATAAAAACGCAAGTTGGATTCGTGGGCCATCTGCGTGCTCACAACTAACTCTTGTATGAAATGAACTTTATTGTGCTGAAGAAGTGGCAATCACATAATATATATATAGTATATAATATATATAATATATATATATATATTAATATATATACGTATGGTAGGCACTTGAAGAGGCAGTGGTTAAACACCGTACAGTATTATTAGGAGAGTGCTTTCAATATCTCGAATAGAGCATTAATAGATAAATAATTAAATAATAAATATGTTAATATGTATATATTAGTATATTTAGGTATACCCTAAAATGGTCCTAAAATGCCGTTTTTGACAAAACGACTTTAGCCCCCCCCCCTACGAAAATAATTTAAACAAAAATCAGGGAAATTATCGGATTTTAATGAAATTCAGTGTTTATTTATCCAAGCGAATGATCTTTTATAATCTTATTTATTTTATTTCAAAAAACTTTCTCATTTTTTTTCAGGTCACTAATTTTTTGAACCCCCATTATTGTGGGGACGTAAATTTTTTTTGAGTGGTCTTATAGTTTTCTTAATTACAGTAATAAATAAAGGAGATACAAGACCGAAGTTATGAATAGAACAAAAAAAATTTTACGGTGCGCTTTTTTCTATAGAAAATAATACCGAAAACCGAAAAAATAAAATGTAAAAAAATAATAAATAATAATTTTGGAGATTTCTTTTTTTATTCATTTCGATAATATTTAATTGGCTATTATTCTTATTAAAAGAAAAAAATATACATCGATTATTTTTCTGCCTTAAAGGGCGGAAAGCGGGAGGGTACATTTTCAATCGAGTTTTTCTTCAAAAAGTATACTTTGATGCAATAAAATAAAGTTTGCATTAAATAGATATTGATTTTTAGAATCTAAAAATATAACATTTTAAACTTAACATCAGGATTTTCATATTTTAAATGAATTTTATATATTAATTTTTCATAGCAAAAATACTGAATTAAAGTTTTGAAATAAAATAACTGATGCATTATAAAATTCATTAATTGATAAATCAATACTGAAAATTTCATTCAAATCGGATAATTACCTGATTTTTGGTAATTTCTTTTGCAATCGCGAATGTTACATTAAAATTGTAAACAAGCGTTGAAAAAGAGACAGAATGGCGGATCACGTCGAAATTGACCAAAACTAATCCCTTTAAATGTATAAAAAATAAACTGCATATGTAATGATATTTTTCTTTTTTTAATGGTGGTTATTATGTTACTACTTATCGATTTAGACAAAGTTTGACCTTAAATAATAGATTTAATTATTTTTAATTCGCTTTTAAAATTTGTAGCAGACGACAAATGGGGTATACCTAGTATATATCTATTTGTATGGAAAGAAGTCTGCTACCATTGGTTCAAAAAATCTTTCGCTACCCGACGATTGTTTCCCTTAAACAATTAAGTTTAGATAGCGTGAAACCAATGGTAGCGGACTTGTTTCCATACAAATAAATATATACTAATATATATATGGGAGAAATGTGAGGAGGTTAATCCGACAGTATGTGGAGAAAGGTAGACAAACACGGGATGTTGTGGAAACTGGATGTTCATTGTCGACGATGAAACGTTTCGGTCTCTTAATTAGACCATCTTCAGGACTTGGATATAATATATATATATATTATATATATATATATATATATATATATATATACACAATTGAAATGCGTTGTTACTTTATCTCTCTCTCCCTCCCTCTCTCTCTCTCTCTCTCTCTCTCTCTCTCTATATATATATATATATATTATATATATATGTGTGTGTGTGTGTGTGTGTGTGTGTGTGGGTGGACTCTTCTATCGTGAACGATAGATGAGGTTCAGCAGTGAGTGATGTTGTGCATGCTATCAAGAAGACATTTTGTGTTTTCTTGAGTGTGATAGCAGCCCAGCCTTGCTGCGAGCTATTAAGCCACACTGAAAGATGGAAATTCCTAAAGCGGGAATCAGATGTTTTTTGTTTTAAAGTTAGACGGGATTGATCTCTATGTTGCAGTCTATTTTCTTCAAAGCTCTTTAATTTAGCGAAACATGTCTTACGCCATTCTTTCTGATTTGATGCTTCCCAAACACTCAGGTTAATATTGAGGTGTTTTAAATTCTCCTTCAACTTGTCTTTATAGCGTAAGAGTGGACGTCCAATAGAACGCTTAGCATTTGGTAGTTGTCCATATAATATCTTCTTTGGAAGCCTGTTCTCATTCATTCTAACAATGTGACCAGCCCACCTAAACTGAACCTTTGCCAATAAGGTTTCAATGCCCGCAATGTTACTTTTTAAAAAATAATGTGCTATTTTTCACTCTATGATCCCTTTTTATACTGCAAATGGCATATATGTACAAATACACACACACACACACACACACACACACACACACACACACACACACATATATATATATATTATATTATATTATATCTGTTACCTTATCTATCTATCTATCTATCTACACACACACACACACACATATATATATATATATGTATTTGGAGGATATGTGCTTAATTGAAGTCATACCTAATTTTGAAAATTGATTAGTTAATAATTAATGAATTTAGGCGGGCATATATGTTCAAATGTAAGGCTAAACGAATGGAGAAAATGTCAATCCCTGAATGTACATTTCGACGTTTAGCCTTACATTTGAACATATATGCCCGCCTAAATTCATTAATTATTAACTAATTAATTTTCAAAATTAGGTATGACTTCAATTAAGCTCATATCCTCCAAAAATTGTCAGCTTAAAACCATATAAAAAATAAACACATTTGTTTGTTTACTTAACTTCATATATGTATATATATGTATATATATATATATATATATATATATATATTGTAATTCGTTTTGATAATAGGCAATAACATAGAACTGTTATCCTTGTGATTAGAAAGTGTTGTCAATTGCGATCAACATATTACTACACGTGTTCCTTAATTGTACGACCGTTACCATCTTGCAACATACTCTGTTAAAAAATGAGACCATTCAAATCGTCCAAAGATGAAATGCAAAAATGTAAATCATGATTATTTGGTGTTGCTTATCCGTCGATTTCTTATTTTTTATGAGTGTCTTCACCTTAGCTAAATAACGGCCATTCCGTTTTTATTATGAAAAAAAGAAAATGGAGTAAAAAGACATGCTACACAGAAAAATATAATAGGAAAGAAAGAAAGAAACAGAATAAGGGCAGAGAGAGAGAGAGAGAGAGAGAGAGAGAGAGAGAGAGAGAGAGAGAGAGAGGTGGGGTTGTGAGTGCGCGGAAGCAATAACGCTAATATGTTTCTATCGAACATAATGAAAATATGAAAAGAAGGAAAGAAAGAAGAAACAAGTGTGAGAGAAAGTTAAATCAAGATTATTGTACTTTTTACATATTGAACTATTTAGCAATAGCTACTAAGTAAACATATCAAACGTTGTAATACTTAAATTACTATACTGTGGTATATCCACAGGTCCTGCTAGTATTGAAGAATGAACTTTAGTAAATCACTTATTCGTCTTTCATTATGCCTTTATTTAATCCCAGTCAATTAATGATGATGATTTTTTGGCAATGTTTTGTGGCCTACGTTTGAAAATTTCTACGTTTGGTTTCAAATCCCAGTAATTAGCCACCCTCAGGGGGATTATATGTTTGGCTTTATATTCCATAAAATTAGCCACCCTCGCAGATTGTTGAGTGTTCATCTGTAATTCTTAAGTGTAATACAGATTTATTCATTTTCATTGTCGAGAAAGAAAAAAAAACTGTTCGTAAACATATGGTTCGAAACATGACCAGAATTCTCAAAGATGAAGAAAATAATTTGGGAAAAATCTCTCACGTGGAATGAACTGGTAGAAATCTCGAACACTATCCTCTGCATATATCTGCTTCAATAAAAGCTCTCCCCATCAACTCCAAAATGAAATTCCTCAAAAATTGGTTTGGTTTGTTGGATTTTACGGCATGTCAACCCTTGTTGGGTTATTTTAGGCTGAAGACGTTTTGATTGATTCATTCTTGATGGGTATTCAATTTTTTTTAGACTTAAATTTTTTTAGACTCAATTTTTTTTAGACTTAAATCTTTTTAGACTTAAATTTTTTTAGACTCAATTTTTTTTAGACAATTTTTTTTAGACTTAAATCTTTTTAGACTTAATTTTTTTAAACATGCTTTAAACTCGTTTTTTTTCTATTCAACTCATAGATGGGACCCTAACACCCTGGTTTGGTTTGTTTTTGGTTTGGATTTTATGGCATATCAACCCTTGTTGGGTTATTTATTCTGAAGACTTTTGTTCTATTCATGTTTGATAAGTATTCATTTTTTAAAACTCAGTTTTTAAACACATTTTTAATACTCAGCTTTTTTATTTGTTGTGTGTATGTATGTCCGAATGTAATCTATACATATATAAAGGGCAGTTGTGTGTACGTATGTCCGAAGGTAATCTATACATATATAAAGGGCAGTTGTGTGTAAATGTATGTCTGGAGGAAACTTCGAAAATAAAACAATTAATGACAAAGTAAATATATATACACATTAAATATCACCAGGGCTTGGTTTTTGAGCAAAAATAATGAAGATTCTATTTATATTCGGGAAGATAATTAAAAAATAAAATTTAAATGATAACAGCATGGATTTTTTTCATTTAATATTTTAGATAGTGGACATTTCTTTTCAGAGTAGCTGGATCAATGCAAGGTCTTTTTTTTTTACATAGGGATTTAAATGGGTCATCCCATGAGGATTCAACTCACGATTCAGTAATAATGGATCTACGGGACTAACTTAAAAAATCTCCCTTTACCCAGGCGACACCGGGTAGCCGCTGCTAGTATTATATATATATATATATATATATATTATATATATATATAAGGGAATTGCTGCGTATGTATGTATGTATGCATGTCCCGCATGAAACTATGAAAAATAAAATAATTAACGACAAATTATATATATTATTTATATATATATATATATATATAATATATATATATATATATCACCGGTTCACCTTTTTGTACAAAAATTATGAAGATTTGATTTATATTCGAAGATATTTAAAGATTATCAAAATATACATAGAAATAGCATTGAAATTCTACTTAAAAATGTTCAGCATTTGTAAATCTCATAAGTAAACAAATCAATACACCAGGATTTTGTTTGAACCCCACCCACCTAGTAGACGCTTGGTAGTCGCTTCTAGCAAAAGATAAAGGTAAGCGTTACTACCAAATAGAGTTTATCATATGATCAATACTGGACTCCTACCCCCTCTCTCTCTATCTCTCTCTATCTTTCTCTCTCTCTCATTTATGGAATCCCCCCTCTCTTTTTTTAAATATCCACTCTTAAGTCTCGGGCCATATCGGCTTGTTCGGGGATTCTTTATCGAGGCCATCTCTCCCTGCTTCCATCTTGGCTCTCTCTCTCTCTCTCTCTCTCTCTCTCTCTCTCTCTCTCTCACACACACACACACACACACACACACACACACATACATATATATATATAATATATATATATACATATATGGCGGCTCCTCGTCAAACAAGGAACAAAAAGAAGTGAAAAAGAGAGGAAAAAAGCTGCCACAGAAAAGAAGGCTAAAAGAAAGGAAAAACAGCACCCCCAACACCTACAGAAAGCATCACCTTTTGTTTGCAGCCACTGCACCAGAGACTGCCATTCGAGGATCGGTCTGTTCAGCCACTCACGTAGCTGTAAGAGAGAGAGAGAGAGAGAGAGAGAGAGTGAGAGAGAGAGAGAGAGAGAGAGAGAGAGAGAGAGAGAGAGAGAGAACAAAAAACTACGCCATCGTCTAAAATAGACGGAAGGTTGCCAACCATATATATATATATATATATATATATATATATATAATATAGAGAGAGAGAGAGAGAAAGAGTTTATAGCCTTGTATATATCAATATATGTACTTGGTGTACCGGGTACCTGAAATTCACAATTTTATAAGCATCATAGCGTAGATAGGGCGTCACATCGGGGTGTATTGGTTAGCAAGCTAGTCTCGCAGATCTATTATTACTGAATACCAAGTTCGATACTCGCTGGATGCCCCATACTTGCGACCTTGTGTCACAATTGTGTGATGGTTATCTGACGAAACTGGTCTCTTTTATAGCTATACGAGCTGAAATAAATAACAGCTAAATGACGATTTGTTGTGTTTTCTCACTTATTGAGTCAGAATTAACCTGAAGAACCATTCAGGTGAAACCTAGGTAGATAGTATCTGACGCATGTAGGTTCTTATATATATATATATATATATATATATATATATATATATATATATATATTATTTTTTCTGATATTTATTCCTTGACTAACATATTATGGAGCACATTAGCATAATATAGTACGTTAATACTTCACACCTATGCCCAAACCTGGTATATGTATTTCCAACAACGGATACAGATACAAAAATACATCTCAAATATATATATATATATATATATATATATATATATATATATATATATATAAACACCTTTCTCATCAATTCTTCTCCTTCCAGCCTCCACATTAATATAATTTTAAAAAAAAACTGGATCACCCTGATGGCACTTCGAAGTGCCGAAAGTACTCGGGACTTGAACTTTGGTGGACTTATCCACGAATTCCACCCAAATATTAAAAAGTTGGCCAGAAAACTCGAAAAGATCAAAAATAAAATTGTTAAACAGGAGATGTGTCTTTTGTTTAATTCTACATGTATAAATGAAAGAATGATGCCCAAATACACACACACACACACACACACACACACACACACACACACATATATAATATATATATATATATATATATATATATATCCTTCATATGAATAAGGTATTTTTTTCCTTTTTCCCAGTGAACTTTTTTGTGTGTTAGTGTTGTTTTAAAAGCAATATATATTTCCCCGAAATGCGTTAAAACTATTAAATCTGGCCAAGTAGATTTCTCAGATGAATCTCACAAAAATCTATCCGTTAAGAAATTGTAAGAAGAAGCCATTTTGAGAGAAACGACACTTCCAAAATATAAAATAAAAAAATTGGTTTATTGCCAAGTGAAATTCACATGATTGCTGATGAGGCCAATATGGGATTGGTGTCTGCTATTCCGCTGGGAATATAGAACATGGAGTTTCTAGTTTGGTTGGTTGGATTTTACGGCATGTCAACCCTTGTTGGGTAATTTTATGCCAGGACTTAGGAGATTGGCTTAAGTGTTAGAGAAGAGGACATAAATTAAAAGGTTTGATCTATTGATGATTGGTTGGTTGGTTGGATTTTACGGCATGTCAACCCTTGTTGGGTCATTTTATGCCAGGACTTAGGAGATTGGCTTAAGTGGTAGAGAAAAGGACAGAAGATTAAAAGGTTTGTTGGTTGGTTGGTTACATTTTACGGCATGTCAACCCTTGTTGGGTCATTTTATGCGGGGGCTTAGGAAATTGGCTTAAGTGGTAGAGAAGAGGACAGAAGATTAAAAGGTTTGTTGGTTGGTTGGTTGCATTTTACGGCATGTCAACCCTTGTTGGGTCATTTTATGCCGGGCTTAGGAAATTGGCTTAAGTGGTAGAGAAGAGGACAGAAGATTAAAAGGTTTGTTGGTTGGTTGGTTGGTTGGTTGAATTTTACGGCATGTCAACCCTTGTTGGGTCATTTTATGCCGGGGCTTAGGAAATTGGCTTAAGTGGTAGAGAAGAGGACAGAAGATTAAAAGGTTTGATCTATTGATGATTGGTTGGTTGGTTGGTTGGATTTTACGGTATGAGTAAGTAAGTAAAGTCGTCGGGGCGGCCTAATGTCGGTACATTCAGCAATCAGCGAGGGAGTCTATCCCCTTTTCACTAGCGCTAGACCAAGGAGATTGTTTTGCATCTGAGGTGGAGCGCCACACATAGCGTCAGCTCCTTACTTTACCGCACAGATCCCTGTGCTACTCATACGCTGAGTTGGCGAGGGACAGTATCGAACTAAGAACCTTGCGGTTTCTAGCCGAACGCTCTACCGACTGAGCTCTGTTATTTTATGCCGACAACGTTTTCGGTTGGTTGGTTGGTTGGTTGGATTTTACGACATGTCAACCCTTGTTGATAAAGAAAACTAAGAAACTGAAGCGCTGCACATATTTGCCCCCCCCCCCCAAATAAGAACGAGCGACCAAAGATGAAGAAAACGGGGAAATGACAATTATGTTGTATTAGAAACGATACAGTCAAACACCTAAGAAAAATATAACAATAAACATGATAGGGTGGAACGGTGATCATTGCAAACTGTGCAAGCGATTAGATTTGGTTGGTTGGTTGGATTTTATGGCATGTCAAACCTTGTCGGGTTATTTTATGCCGAAGATGTTTTGTTTGATTCATTCTTGATGGGGACTCAATTTTCTTTTTAAACTCAATTTTAAAAAAATACATTTTTATAAACTCATTTTTTTCTATATAAACCATAGATTGGACCCCAAGAGGTACTATCACTTCGGATCAGAGTGGACCTGGGAGTAATGGTGATGAATGGGGTATTACACACTCCTCAGAGCTCCAGAACTGGGATTTCATCGGAGGGGGCTTCTCTGACCGACCGCTTACCCTGAGTAAGGGCCAAAGTGGAGTTTGCATGTCGTGGACTGCTAAGCCACCAGGGTTCCAGTCACTCACGGCCAACAGGTGCCCCTTTGGGGAAGGAGTCTTACCCCCCATACAGAGGTTCAGTCAGTGTTAATTTTAAAGCCTCAGCCGACAGGACTGAATACGTTTTTGTTTCATTCATTCTTTTTGAGTTTCAACATTTTTTAGTCTCATATTTGATGTATTTAACCCATAGATGGGACTCTAATATGTATTACCACTGCAGGTCAGTGGACCAGGGAGTAATAGCAATGAAGGGACACTCCACACTTCCCAGAGCACCAGAATTGGAACCTTATCACTAGATGCAGTGTAACATCATACCCAGGGCTCTAAGACCCTTAGTATGATAAAACGGTTGGGGCGCTGCCATAAGATGGTTTTACGACTCTGTTCGGCTCAACACTGGTTCCACCGTAAAATAGAGTAAAATAGGAATCAAAGGGAGGATATATGTAAAAAATGGTTGAGAACTATTGGTCTACAAAAGCTTGTTGCTTGTCTCTGAATTTTTAAAATGAGGCATGATAATTAGTATTATTTGGATTATTCGGACTATTGTCTCCATCTTTATTGTTATTAGTACAACGTTTCGGTCGATTTACCCCCAGCCTTCTTCAGGTATTTCTTGTCGGACTCAAAAGTACTTTCGAACTCGGGAAACTTCTTGTCGTAATCGGGAACATTCTTGTTCGAAAAGAACGTTCTCGAGTTCGAGAAGGCTTCGAGAAGAAATTCCTGAAGAAGGCCGGAGGGCACATCGACTGAAACGTTGTACAGATAACAATAAAGATGAGGACAATAATCCTAATAATCCAAATGATACTTGCCTCATCTGAAAAATTCAGAGACAAGCAACAAGCTAGTAGGAGTTCTCATCCTTTGTTTTGACCTATGTCCTCCCTATCTGTACATAAAGATGAGGATAATAGTCCGAATAATCCAAATAATACTTGTTGCTTGTGTTTATATTATTTTCTTTAAATTGGGGTGCCTCATCGTGGTGTCATTTTTCATCTTTTAAAATAAAATTTGCACCGCATGACCTTGTCACATCTGTTGTCACATCCAATTTCATTGATTTTGCGAGTCCTCATTTTCTTGTCAACCAACACCAGTTTATAGAAGGGATTATAAAATTGACATTTATTCTAATCGTGACAATAAATCCTGCTCGGTTGGTTGGTTGGATTTTATGGCATATCAACCCTTGTTGGGTTATTTTAGGCCGAAAGGGTCGAGTTAGCTCAGCCGGTAGAGCGTTCGACCAGTAAACCTCAATGTTCCTGGTTAGATACCGGCCCTCGCCAACTCAGCGTATAAGTAGCACAGGGATATGTGCGGCAAAGCGAGGAGCTGATGGTTGGTGTGGCGCCCCGCCTCAGACGCTAAAAACAATTTCCTTGGTCTAGTGCTAGTGAAAAGGGGGATAGACTCCCTCGTTGTTGGCTGATACTGACATTAGACCACCCCGATGACTTTACTTTTACGCGTCCTTTTATATAGGAAAATTGGTGGAGACCAGAAAAGACCAAAGTACAATAAAAATCCACATCCTATTTTTATCCGAGAAGGGGTTAAAAACTTACCCCTAATTTTCCATAAGAAAAGCTAAATAAAGATAAGATAATAAAACAAATATATATATAATTTCTTTTAAAAATTTTTTATTAATCTACCTATATATATGCATATATAAAGGGCAGTTGTGTGTATATGTATGTCCGGAGCAAACTTCGAAAATAAAACAATTAACGACAAAGTAAATATATATACACATTAAATAGCACCAGGGCTTGGTTTTTGAGCAAAAATAATGAAGATTTTATTTATATTCGTGAAGATAATTAAAAAAATGAAATTTAAATGATAACAGCATGGATTTTTTGCATTTAGTATTTTAGATAGTAGACATTAATTTTTCTTTTCAGAATGTCTTTTTTACATATGGATTTTTGATGGAGCATCCTGTGAGGATCCATCTCACGATTCAACAATAATCGATCTGTGAGACTACCTTTTTAACCCCTCCCTCTCTACCCAGGCGCCACTTCAAGTAAAATATACATAGAAATAGCATTGGAATTCTACATGAAAATGTCTAGCTTTTGTGAATCTCAAAAGTAAACAAATCAATAGACAATTTTTTTCTTCTACCCAGTCGACGTTGGGTAGCCGCTTCTAGTATCTAAATAAGGCGCATAATCTTTGTGAGAGACACGGGGTAAAGCGAAAGATCTTTAAATGAAGGAAATCGTTAAACAGATTATGTTTTGGGTGTACGACTGGTCACGTGTTCTGCCACCGCACACATTTTGGGTAATTAAGATTGATGGTCTAATAATTAGGTGTAATGAGTTTTGACAGTCTTATGCTTTCACCTGTCACAAGTCGTTGATTAATTTATATATGATAGCCAATTAGCGACTTCACACAAAGTGTAGTAAGAATGTACACCACCTCCCACCACCACCACCCCTTCCACCACCACCATGGCCACCAGTATTATACACATATCCTAATATTAGGTCGATGCGAAAGTTTCCAGCAACTTTCCGACACAAACCCTTTTTATCATTTTTCTCTTTTTATTACGATTCTTGCCGCCATTTTAAACGTTTTATTTCCGCTTTTGGTATTGAGTGTAATTTCAGTAGATATTCCTATTGGCGTAAAATTTGAAGTAGTATTATCTGTGTTATTCGGACTATTGACCTCATCTTCATTGGTATCTGTACAACGTTTCGGCCGATATGCCCTCCGACCTTCTTCAGGTATTTCTTGTCGAACTCGGGAACCTTCTCGGGCTCGGGAACCTTCTCGGGCTCAGGAACCTTCTTGTCGTAATCGGGAGCCATCATGGAACCTTGAACCCAACCCTTTATTCAGTCCACGGGGGTATGTTGTTCTCATTCCGTTAACCATAGCTGGGGTACAGGCGTTAAGCTGTGTTAATTATCATTCTATGTTACTGCTGCCCTTGGCGCGGATTGAACCTGCAGTCCAGAGGTAACTGTCACTTAGAACTGTCTTAACCTAACTCCTTTATCCACAAGGCCATGTGTCCAACACAGATAATACTAATCATCAAGCCTCATCTCAAACATTCAGATAAATTTCTTGAAGTAGTTCTAAGGGAGAAATAATGTAGTGTCCATAGATACTACTTGTCAATCAATCTGTAGTATTCATTGGTAGAAAGATTGTGGTATCAGTTACCCCTAGTCTGTTAATCTGTAGTAATTTGTGGTAGAAAGATTGTAGTGTCTGTAGATACTCCTTGTCAGTCAATCTGTAGTATTCCTTAGTAGAAAGAGTGAAGTGTCAAGTACTCCTTGTCTGTTAATCTGTAGTATTCCGTGGTAGAAAGATTGCTGTGTTTGTAGATATTCCTTGTCAGTCAATCTGTAGTATTCCTTGGTAGAAAATTGTAGCATTAGTTACTCCTTGTGGCCTGAAAGCGTTCCTTCTGGGATGGAATCCAGTCGGCAACTGATTTTAGGACAATTTATCAACGACCTTACATATATTTTTGTCGTTTTTTCATTGGCCAATCCAGCTCCTGCTACTTGGGACAGTCTATAAATATAAGTGGTGACATTTCGTACAGCTTAATGAGGGGCCATACTAAAGATCATTTTATTGTTATCATATATTTACTTTTCTTGCATTTTTTTCACTGGGGTTTTTCGTTTTAATTCTATATAAATATCAATTCATTCCCTCACTCTCACTACTATGTAAATTTTGAACTAGTGCAAGGTTTTCAAAGAGAGACTGGTAAGTTTTGGTGATTGTAGTGTGAATAGGTTTTATGGTGAATGGATTATTTTCGTATGAATTAGGTCATGAACAGAACTAGTTAAAAGTTAGCATAGAGAAGACCAGCCTTACTCCTCCCCTTCTTTGGCCGTGTGCCGCCTTTTATGTATGAATTCTTTATAGATGTATAACTATTTATACCATAGTCCAATATAGGACCTTCCAGCTGAATAAAAGAATGATTCCAGTTTTGATTCGGGAATTGTTCCAGGAATTCCTTAAAATCTTGTTTGAACCACTGACCAAACGGTGAGGGTAGTATGAAGCGTAACAAATGATAATCTGAAGTTTAAAGGTTTTCTGAAGAACTTCCTATACCAGTTCCAAAAAGATTTACCATATTTGCAACTGGAGAACGGGCATTTTCATGTTGTCAAAACTACCGATTGATAGTCTGGAGCTGCAGAAGAACATCCCATCCAATTTTTAAAAAAAAAAAAAAAAAAAAAAAAAAAAAAAAAAAAGCAAGGAACAACAAAAAGACCTCCTCCCTCAAAAAAACAAAAAAAAACAAAAAAACAAAAAGCAAAAATACAAAAAAAAAAAAAAAAATCAAAACAAGTATCAAATGGCAGTCCGAAAAAGGCAGCTTTGCCGAAGAATTTCTTCTGATCCCAGTTCTTTTGCAACTGGAGAACGAACATTTTCATGTTTAAAAAAAAAAAAAACTGTTACGATTTTATGTGCCATCCTTTAGGCTTCAAGCAAGAGCGCTTGTCCAGCGGAAATCCTTGGTAAAGAATCCTTTGGTTGTTCCTTGGTGCTCCTCAGTATTGCAAGTCCTTCGTCAATGATTGCAAATAGACGTCTCTCAGTATCAGTGCTTAAGTAGTCAACCAGCCACGCATTCTGGCAGTTGATTGGCTGAGGTTTAAATCACGTGACCTCACTTAGTCTATAAATTTAAGTGGTGTATTGTAGCACGTCTTATATGCCACAAATGACCTAAAAACACGGATACATTTTTTTTCTTTTTCTCTTTCAATCCACCATTCACAGGAATTGTCTGATTCACTTTAATTTGGAAAAAAAAGGGAAGATTCATGTGTGTTCGTTCTTTAATTTTTTTCTCCAATTCTCTAGTTTCCAAGTTTTCAAGACTCCCAGAGCGCGCGCTCTCTTTTTTCTTTCTTTCTCTCTCTCTCTCTCTTTCTTTCTTTCTCTCCCCCCACACTCTATCTCTCTCCCTCGTTGGCAGATTTTCATCGCATAGGTTAGAAACTATCAATTACCAAGCACCGTTGACTGCATGCTTTCGCTACCCTGAGATATACCTGTGCTATCAATGATATTGAGCATCCTTTACTTATAAATATAGCAAACTATATATATATATATATATATATATATATATATATATGGTTATCATTAGTTCAATTGGTGAGATAGTGGTGGACCAAGTTTTTTCGCGGTATTATTAATGGACGCTCAATATCAATTATATATACTAACAAAAACACCATCCCGGCGGTGTAAAATTTAATTTTTGAAGGATATTGCCGGAGAAGAGTGGTAGTTAAAAATTCAATGTCAGAGGGTTTGTATCATAAGTAAATAAAATCATCAAATTTATTTAAAGAGCAAAAAAAAAAAAAAAAATGGAAATAACCTGCCCCCCCCCTCAAATAAAATGTTGCGTACATCTATTAATTATTAATTAAATAATTATTTTGAATATTTTACTCATAAATTTTACACAGAATCGTATTTATTTATTCATAAATTTTTAGTTAAACCCTTGTTAAAGTAAAAAGTAATTTTAAAAATTGATTATAAATTTCGCAAAGTAATGATAATTTTTCAAATAAACTTCATAGGTTATTCGTTTTTCTGTGTATTGACGATTTTGGGTAATGTGACATAAGCAGTGACGTAGTTTTGGTACTTTTTGTCACACCTTGTATTCTAAAAAAAAAAGTAACGCTCCATTCATTTTTTTTTTCAGAATACAAGGTATGTCAAAAAATTATTAAATTTAAAGCTTATTTACAAAGATAGATTTGAAGAATGAATGGAACTTTTTTTCAGAATACAAGGTGTCAAAAAGTACAAAAAATGTCGATACTATTTTTAACACACCTTATATATATATATATATATATATATATATATATATATATATTCTGTTATAATTTTCTTTTCCTGTCAACAAAAGCCCTGAAGAAGATCTACAAAACAGATTGAAACACTGCAGCGTTGGCTGAATAAATATCACTCATTTTATTTGAACCTGTGTTTTTTCAAATTTTTCACTATTTTTCACCGTCGGATTAACTCCCATTTTTCTCTCCACACACACACACACACACACACACATATATATATATATATATAATATATTAATAATTTGAAGGCAATTACAATGCGTATAAAAAATAAAAACAAAAAGATGTTTTTTTTTGTCTTATCGATTTCAAAGAACACTTTATCTAGGAGATAAAGTTTCTTTGAAATCGATAAGACAAAAAAAAACATCTTTTTGTTTTTATTTTTTATACGCATTGTAATTGCCTTCAAATTATTAATATATTATAACATACTTAACAAGCTTCAAGCAAATTACCAATTACTTATATATATATATATATATAATATATATATATATATATATATAGAGAGAGAGAGAGAGAGAGAGAGAGAGGTTCATTTTTTTTCTCATTGTCTTGAAATACAGCACTTTCTTATCGTGTTTTCTGGGCGTGTCAGGATTAAGCCGGATTATGTGTGGAGTTTGACTGGGCGGGCAAAAAAACGATTTGAGGGTGTAAATATGCGAAAATGCTTTCCCCGTATTTTACGCCTGGATGCAATGAGCTCAGCACACGGAAACGGAAATCGGCAATCCATGTTCGAATTTCAAAACGCTCACTTCACACCAATGCCCCTGGGGGGAAGGCATGAATTCACTTCTCGTTTCATTCCATCAGCAAATCTCCTGATAAACCCCTTGACTGAGTAAATGATATGATGTTTCATAGAGTTCACTTGATTCAATTCTTCTTTGTTACTGGTACCTTGTAACCCAATAACACTTGTCCCATAGTATTTGGGGAGGAGATGGGCATCGACAAAAACATATTTTTGCGTTAAACAACCCACAACGTTTGATATGCCATTAGACCAAATAACCAAATAAACGTTACAAAAATAAGTCGTTGTCAACATGAACGCGGGCTCATAAAACATTGATATCAGTATACAAGGTGTGTCATAAAAGTATCGAGATTTTTATATCTTTTGACACACCTTGTATTCTGAAAAAATTAACGTTCCATTCATTGTTCGTTTCTATC
Source organism: Doryteuthis pealeii (assembly GCA_023376005.1). Lineage (NCBI taxonomy): Eukaryota > Metazoa > Mollusca > Cephalopoda > Myopsida > Loliginidae > Doryteuthis > Doryteuthis pealeii. Next base: position 68,809,352 of record CM042160.1, on the reverse strand, counting down.
TTGGTAAATACAGCTTCAAGCTTGGAACTTTTTAATACACCTATTCTGAAAAAAAAATAACGTTCCATTCATTGTTCATTTCTATGTTGGTAAATACAGCTTCAAGCTCGGAACTTTTATGACACACCTTGTATTCTGAAAATAATGAACGTTTCATTCATTATCCATTTCTATTTTGGTAAATACAGCTTCAAACTCGGCACTTTTATGACACACCTTGTATTGTGAAAAAATTAACGTTTCATTCATTGTCCATTTCTATCTTGGTAAATACAGCTTCAAACTGGGCACTTTTATGACACACCTTGTATTCTGAAAAAATTACCGTTTCATTCATTGTTCATTTCTATCTTGGTAAATACAGCTTCAAGCTCGGCATTTTTTATGACACACCTTATATATATATATATATATATATATATATATATATATATATTATATATTTATAGTGGACCTGGGAGTAATAGTGGACCTGGAGTAATGGGGATCAAGGGGTACTCCCCATTCCCCAGAGCTCCAGAACTGGAACTTCACCGTCATATAAGGTTTAACGGGATATCCAGCACATTAAGACCCTCAGCCACCGCCTTCTAGCACATATATGATAAAAGGGTCAGGGGTTTGTCATAAGGGTAATAGGGTTGGGACAATCTTATAGGTGCTAGTGCTTGACGAGACCAGCCGATTGATCTGAGGGGGCCTCCGACCGTCCATCTTGTCTAAGTGAAGGGCTAAAGTGGAGTATTGCATGACAATGACAGCTCATGCACCAGGATTCCATCTTTAAGCATCGTGGGGCGTCAACCATGGCCAACAGGTAACAACAATGTGGGGGTTCTTACCACTCTGCTGAGGTGCAGTCGGTGTATTCTGCCCCAGCCGACAGGTCGGATGATTCCTTCGTACCAAAAATGTTCTTCAACAGACAGACATGTTGGAATTAACAGAAAAATGTAAAAAAAAAAAAAAAAGAATACATTCAATTCGGAATCCTGGTTGGTCGCTGAGCAATCTTTGGCATGCAACACTTGTTACGATTTTATGGGCCATCCTTTAGGCCACCAAGAAAGAGCGCTTGTCCAGCGGAAATCTTTGGTAAAGAATCCTTTGGTTGTTTCTTGGTGCTCCTCAGTATTGCAAGTCCTTCGTCAATAATTGTAAACGGACATCTCTCAGTATCCGTGATTAAGTAGTCAACCAGGCACGCATTAGGGCTGTTGATTGGCTGAGGTTTAAACTACGTGACCTCGCTTAGTCTATAAATTTAAGTGGTGTATTGTAGCACACCTTATATATCAAAATGTTCCAACGAAGCTCCTGTTTGGCCCTTAGTTAGGCTAGACGGGTAGTTGGAGAGGCTCCCTCCGATCAATATACTTGTCACTTCAAGCCCTAGCACCTATATGATTGTCCCGACCCTATTGCTCTTATGACAAACCCCAAACCGTTTTTATCATATGGAAGGCGCTGGTTGTAATGATTGAATTATCATACTGTGGTACATCCACAGGTCCTGCTAGTGGAATATTAGATTAGTTGCCTAAGCCATTCTGTCCAAATGTTTACTCATAAGAAATGGGAAGAATGGGTTGATTAATGTCTTTCTTAAGGTCATTAATGCGAAGTGAAACGCAATAAGTCTCGTCCAGAGCCAATGTTGTTCAAAATCATTGTAAATACTATTTGACTCAGAGATGCGACCTTAACAAGTACGACAATTCCGGTTCAAAGCGGATCTGTAAATGGTGACAAGGTAGGAGTAATATACACTCCTCAGATCTCTGGAACTGGGGCCTCATGGCTGGATGCAGTTTAGTGTCATACCCAGGACACCTCCGCCCTATCGGCTGAGGCAGAAGAATACAATGTAAGAAGAAGAAGAAAAGAATCCTGGGCATGATGCTAAACTGTAACTAGTGGTGAGATTACAATTCTGGATCTCTGGGGAGTGTGAGTACTCATTTATTGCCATTACTCCCAGGTAAACTCTAACCCGAAGTTAGGGTCCCATTAATGGGTTAAATAAATTTAAAAAAAAAACGAGTTTTTTTTAATTGACTACCCAACAAGAATGAATAAAACAAACATCTTCGGCATAAAATAAAATACAAAAATAATATTTATAGTAGAGAAATCTGTATTTACCCAACCCCTCCGCCATAAGTGGAAAACGAAACATAGTCAATTTCTTAAGCGAATTAACAGGTTTGAATTCAGAGTTATTTTTCTCCTAGACTGGTTACCTAACCAAGGTTAAAGAGCCCAGTCTACTCTACTAGTTACCCATAGCTGGAGGGAGAATAGTTGGTACATACCTTTCTGAAGGGTATTAGCGCTATGTGAAATGCAGATAGTCTCGTCCAGGATTTGAACTCGTGTCGTCGAGTCCATTTCCTTCAGTGATAACCATTACACAAAGCGCTTCGTATAAAAATGAGATTATTTGTAGAATCTTGTCAATCTTTTTAAGGAAAAAAACTTTTGCTAATCACTTTAATATTAATCAATTTCTTTTTCATGCGTTTTAACAAGTAATATTAGACTAGAAGAGCTACCCGGTGTTGCCCGGGATATAAAAAAAAAAAATAAGTCTCTTATCTATATACAGATTAATAAAAAAAAAAAACTATAAATATATCTATATATATATATATTTACCCCCCTCCCACGAGCAGGATGTGACACAAGGTCAATTTCTTAAGCGGAGTCCCACAGGTTAAGAATTCAGAGTTTTCATTCTCCTAGAGCGGTTGCCTAACCAAGGTTAAAGATTCTAGTCTGCATACTATTTACCCATAGCTGGAGAGAGAGTAGGATTCATACCTTTGCCAAGGGTATTAGCGCTAAGCGAAATGCTATTACCACATCCAGGAATTGAACTCGGGGCGACGAATCCATTTCCCATGACTTTAACCATTACACCACGCGTTTCCAATTTTTTTAAGAAAAACTTTTCTATAACATTTTTTATTATATTGAATACCCATCAAGCATAAATAGAACAAAATTTCTCCGGCATAAAATAACCCAACGAGGGTCGACATGCCATAAATCCAACCTACCAAGCTCATCTGGAACGGGTGCCCCAATACTTTTGCACACAAATGGGGTTATATATGTTTTCAAATATCCATCAAGCATGAATAGAACAAAATTTCTTCGGCATAAAATAACCCAACGAGGTTGACATGCCGTAAAATCCAACCAACCAACCAACCAAATGCCGCAAAAAGCGGACCGTGTTGCTTGATTCACACAGACAAAAGAGGATGCTGTGTTTGCCTCATCCCCGATACTCTAGATAAAGCATTACCAAAGTTTGGAACTACTTGAACCGTTACACCAAAATTCCTTACATAAATTAGAAGTACATGCTAATTTCTTATGTTAAACGTGCAAAACATTCAGACAAATAACAAAACATGTCGTTCCCTCCGCACTCGCGTTAACCCAGAAAATAATTCTACTTCAAAAATACTCACAGCGAAAGAAAATTCCGTTCTTTTACTGGATAGCAGTTTCCTTCTTCGCTTTATCGTCAATTTAATATCTTTTAATAAGAATAACGACAGGATTAAGTATTAATAGTCTGTATTTGATGTATATCACAACAACACTGATCGGGTAAATTTCGTTCCGTTGTTCGTTCTATTTTTACCACCGGTGTCTTGACTGCCTTGTCCCTTACTGACTGAATATCACAATAATCACCAAAGTAGAGACTACATTAGCTACTGGCAAAAAAAATCGGATACTACGAGTTTTAAAAGCGAATTAAGAATAATTAAATCTATTATTTAAGTTTAAACTTTGTCTAAATCGATAAGTAGTAGCATAATAACCATCATTAAAAAAAGAAAAAATATAATTACATATGCAGTTTATTTTAAAAGATTTAAAACTATTTGTTTTGGTCAATTTCGACGCGATCCGCCATTTTGGCTGTTTTTAAATGGTTTTAGGCGCTTGTTTACAATTTTAACGTAACATTTGGGATGGAAATTTTTTTACCAAAAATCAGGTAATTATCCGATTTTAATGAAATTTTCAGTATTGATTTAACAATTAATGAAATTTATAATGCATCAGTTATTTTATTTCAAAACTTTAATTCAGTATTTTTGCTATGAAAAATTAATATATAAAATTCATTTAAAATATGAAAATCCTGATGTTAAGTTTAAAATGTTATATTTTTAGATTCTAAAAATAAATATCTACTTAATGCAAACCTTATTTTAGGTTCCAAAAGTAATAAGTTTTGAAGAAAAACTCGATTGAAAATGTACCCCCTCCCTTTTTAAGCAGAAAAAAACATCGATGTATAATGTTTTCTTTTATAAAATAATAGCCAATTAAATAATTATCGAAATGAGTAAAAAAGAAATCTCCCAAAAATTAATTATTTATTATTTTTTTACATTTTATTTTTCGGTTTTCAGTACTTATTTTCTCATAGAAGAGCGCAACCGTAAAAAAGTTTTTTTTTGTTCTATTCATAAGTTCGGTCTTTTATCTCATTATTTATACTGTAATTAGTACAATATATGACCAACTTGAAAACATTTTACGCCCCCAACATAAGGGGGGTCAAAATTAAGTGACCTGAAAAAAAATGAGAAAGTTTTGAAATAAAATAAATAATGCATTATAAAGATCATTCATTGATACATAAACACTGAAAATTTCATTAAAATCCGATAATTTCCTGATTTTTGGTAAATTATTTTCTGTAGGGGGGCTAAAGTCATTTAGTCAAAAACGCATTTAAGGCTCCGTTTGCCAGTCCCTAGACTACATCATATGACTGGCTATATTCATGTAACTAATACTTTTGATAGACAAATAGTATGACAACGTTATACTATTTGTCTATTGAAATTTAACTCCAGAACATGTTATTAACATGTTCTGAAGTGAAAGTACTAAAAATTGCATTAAGATTGAACAATTCCCTGATTTTTGGTAATTCTTATGAGTAAAATTGAGCACTCGGATGAGACATGACACATGGCTCCCTTTTTTATATATAAAAAAAAAAAGTTCTACCTCATACACAAATACGTGTAGGTAAGTGAAATGTTACCCATTTCCATCAACGTATTGCCGCGGCTATCAAGGATTACTAAAAAACATATATCTCTAAAATCTAAGCTGACAAATGTATTTGGTTAGTCGGTTGGCTGGATTTTACGGCATATCAACCCTGCTGGGATATGTTATGCCGAAGACGTTTTATTTTATTCATTCTTGATGGATATACAATTTTTATACTCATTTTTTCTATTTAACACTTAAATGTGACTCTAACAAGTACAACCACACTGGGTCAGAGTGGACCTGGGAGTAATGGCAATGAAGGGGCACTCCACACTCCTATATATATATATATATATATATATATATTCATGGATTCGGAATATATATATATATATAATATTATATATATATATATATATATATATATCAGAAAATAAAACTTTTTGTAATAGTCCTTTATACACACACACACACACACACACATATATATATATATATATATATATATATGAGTCTTTCTTATTATAATACAGATAGCGTGTTTCTCTGTCTGTAACCGAAACTATATCACTATTCAAGTTACAATTCCCTTAAGTCTTACATTATTAATACTGTTGACCTTATCTTTATAATAATAATAACATGCAATTGTATTTATATATACAGCAAAATAGCGGTTTACAGTGTGAACGGGATGGCTAATTTGCATATTGATATTAAAAATTTGATTTTAATAAATATGTGATTAGTATTATTGATTTCTAATTGTTTAGTTTTATCTTAATGAATATCAGCAAAAATGTCGGAGATAAATCTTAAAAGAAATCCATTAACAAGAAGAAATAACTCTAATTTTATTCTTTACTTCATATTTTAACTAAATAGTTAAATTAGGAAAATTTACCAATAAAAGAGTAAGTTTCAGTTGTTCTATTTTTCGATTATACTCCACTCTATTTCAAATCTTTTTATCTGTATTCTTATTTAGTTTCATTAACCTTTCTAATTTAACATAATATTCTATCATATTAAAACTTAAATACTTGCACCCGACGGAGTGTGCATATATTTGCTAGTATATATAAATGACGATTACAAAAGTTTTCTTTTAAAGATATTTTATGATAGTTCGAAATTTTCTTTAGATTTAAACTGTTAAAGACATCGCAACTGATAATGTATTATCCTTTTGTAGAGAAACACTTGAAGTTTTATTACAGGATCTGGCACATTGTCGATATGCGCCCCCTTAGATACAAGACATCAGTCTAGGAGGCGATCGTTAAATTCTGGCCTAGTACGTGTGGCAGTGTAGCTATGGCAACCATGGAACTCGAACATGGTTTAATGTTATTTGACAGTATAATGATTGTTGAGACCAGAATTATAAAGGTGGGAACCGCTCTTGATTTTACTTAGGAAACAGTAGCAAGTGTATTATTGCTGTTATTCAAATAAAGGAAATATTAGCTGCGTATTATTAGACTATGTCTCTAATTTTGGTTCACTTTAGTTTACTAAGAGATCTTACAAATCGATCTCTGTATTACAATATATATATTTACCAACCCCTCCACACGAGCAGGATGCGACACAAGGTCAATTTCTTAAGCGGAGTTCAGCAGGTTTGAATTCAGAGTTTTCCTTCTCCTAGACCGGTTGCCTAACCAAGGTTAAAGAGCCCAGTATGCCCTACTATTTATCCATAGCTGGAGGGAGAGTAGGATTCATACCTTTCCCAATGATATTAGCGCTAAATGAAATGCAATTACCACGTCCAGGATTTGAACTCGGGTCGACGAGTCCATTTCCCATGACTTTAACCATTACACCACGTGCTTCTGTGTTACAATATAAGCAACTAGCAGGACCTGTGGATATACCACAGTATAATAATTTAATTATTACGACGTTTGTTATGTTTACTTAAGAGCAATTTAAAAATGGTTCAACATGTAAAAAGTATTATCCGGATTACTTGGATTATTCGGACTATTGTTCTCATCATTATTGTAATCTATACAAGGAATAACGATCTTCGTCGGAGTAATTTCTTTGGTCTTTTTGACGAAGGCCGTTATTCCTTGTACACTAAAAGGTTTTGTAGTTTTCTATTATTATTATTATTATTATTATTATTATTATTATTATTATTATTATTATTATTATTATTATTTCATTTTGTATTTAAAATAATAATAAATAGAGTGCATGTGTGTATGGATAAACTCCTGATCGAAACACGTGTTAGTAAAATAAAATCTATTTTATCCATTCAGCATTTTCTTTCCTTTGTTAATTTTTCCTTTCAACGTATCGTCGGATTCGCTTCCATTTTCAACTCACACACACACACACACACATATATATATATGTATGTATATATACAATACGCCTATACATTCAAAATGCATGCATGCACCCTATTTATTTGCATATAAATTACATGCCTGACATTTAAAAGTAGTCTAATTACATTTTGGTGAAATTTATCCGTCAAATGCAGCAGAGCCCGAGTTAACAAAATCTAAGTAGTTCTTAAAATTTATCAACAGACTGTAACGCATATATATATATATATATATATATATATATATATATATATATATATATATAACACTTATATATACATACATTAAGACATATATATAGAGAGACTTATATATATACATATATAACGACTTATATATACATAGTATAAAGACATATATATGTATAGATACATATACACTTATATATACATATATGAAGACATATATATATAGATACTTATATATATACATATATAAAGATTTATATATACATAGTATAAAGACATATATATATACATATACACTTATATATACATATATAAAGACATATTTATATAGACATATATATATATATACATATAGAAAGACTTATATATACATAGTATAAATACATATATACACTTATATATACATATATAAAGACACATATATAGACTTATATATATATATACATATACATATAGAAAGACACACACACACACACACACACACACACACACACATATATATATATATATATATATATATATATATATATATATATATATATATACTTATTCATTTATGAAAAGATAAGCAGTATCATAACTGACATATAATACATAATTATAATCGTCAGCAAATTTGATCCATTTTTTTTCAAATGTTGTTTTTCAAAATTTGAAATATGTCAAATAGTAACGCCCACTTATCACACTTAACGTCGAATGCTGATTGTTTCCAACTTCGTGAGGATTAAGGGAGTGGTTCATGTTGACTGCAGGCTGGTTGGTTGGTTGGTTGGTTGAGTCTTACAGCACGTCAACCCATTGGCTTATTTCATGACGAAGACCTTTATTTTTATTTCTCTGAATGTTTCAGATGAGACTTGATGATTAGTATTATCTGCGTTATGCGGACTATTGTCCTCATCTTCATTGTTATCTGCACAACGTTTCGGCCGATGTGCCCTCTGGCAGTTTATTTTTTTATTTTATTCATTTATGATGGCTAAGTAGAGTAAAGTTGTCGGAGGTGCCTAAAATCGGTATCAGCCAGACAGCGAGGGAGTTCATCCCCTTTTCACTAACGCTAGACTGAGGAGATTGTTTGGCTTCAGGAATGGAGCGCCACACCTACAATCAGCTCATATGCTACTCATACGCTGAGTTGGCGTGGGCTGGAATCGAACCAGGAACCTTGTGGTTCCTATGCGGACGCTCTACCGACTGAGCTAAAGCTCTGTTTAAAATTGACCTTGTGTCGCATTTTGCTCATATGGGTGTTGTTAAGTGCATAGATTGTCAAAATCCCACAATCCTGACGTGTACATAAGTCACGCGACTAGATTACACGCTTTAATTTCAGTCGATCGTCTGCGTCACCTATATTTCATTGGGCCCCATTATACACAACTAGCGAACCATGCATCATCATCATCATCATTATTATCATCATCCTGTTAGTATCACGGATATCCATGACAGTCTCTCGCCAACCGTCCCTATGATTCATTGCCCTCGAGAGGTCCTTTGCACAGCATCAAGTATCTGCACAGAACCGGTCAATGTAGGTCATTGCTGGACGGCCCACACTGACGTGTCCATGCGCTAATTTCCTCAGGAGAACGTCGCTTATGCGTTCGTCCCGGCTTCTCCATCAGGGTCATTAAATATATATATAATAGTCCGAAACATTTTGAATAAAAAATACTCGCCGGATTTGTGTCTATGGCTTGGGGCACGGCCTCGGAATCCTCACTTTTACCCTTATTGGGTTATTTTATACCGAAAACGTTTTGTTTTATTGATTCTTGATAGATACTTAATTAAAAATTTTTTTTCTATCTAACCCATAGATGGGAACCTAACAGGTACTACCACTCTGGGTCTGAGTGCACCTGGGAGTAATGGTGATAAGGGGTGCTCCATATTCCCCACAGCTCCAGAATTGGAACTTCGCCATCAGATAGTTTAACGTCCTTCTAGCACATATATGATAAAAAAGGGTTGGAGCTTGCCATAAGGGTAATAGGGTCGGGACCATCATATAGGTACTAGGGATTGATTGGAGAGGGCCTCTCCAGCCACCCGTCTAGCCCAAGTAAAGAGCAAGTAAGTTTGCATGTCATGGACTACTCTTCCACCAGGATTCCATCCTTAAGCATCACAGGTCACCACTCACAGCCAACAGGTAGCCCCATTAGGAGAGGGAATCTTACCCCTCTGCAGAGGTGCAGTCGGTGTATTCTTCTGTCTCAGCCAACAGGGCTTTTACATTTCAATGCTGGAAGGTGTTTATCTGTCTTTTGTTGATCTTCGGGGTTCTTGAAAATCTGGGCGAAATTTCTTGAACGATCTACTTACTGTAGTATGATCAACTGTGTCCCCACCTTTCACCGCGCAACACATGTTTTTGATTGCGTCCGCGGCGATGTTAAGCCCTGGTTCAAAGAGCCCTGTCGATGGTTTGGTTTGGTTTGGTTTGTTTTACGGCATATCAACCTCAGTGGGTCATTTAATGCCGACAAAATTGTGAAATAAATTCATTCTTAATACATAATACAATTTTGTTTATAAACTCATGTTTTTCTATTTAACCCATTGATGGGACCCTAACAGGTACTACCACTCCGGGTCAGAGTGGACCAGGGAGAAATGGTGATGAAGGGGTGCTCCACATTCTCCAAACCTCCAGAACTGGAATCTCACCATCAGATAGAGTTTAACGTCATTCCCAGGAAATGTAGACCCTCAGCCACCGCCTTCTAGCACCCATATGATAAAAAGAGGTTGGGACTTTCCATAAGGGCAATAGGATCGGGGCAATCATATAGGTGTTAGGGCTTGACGTAGCCAGTCAATTTATCGGAGGGGGGCTCTCCGACTGCCCGTTTAGCCCAAGAGAGCCCTGTCGACTGGAAGTGTAGAATAAACTGACTGCATCTCTACAGAGGGGTAGGACCCCCCTTCAATGGGGCCAGCAGTTATCTGGAACCTGGAGCAAACTGATGATACAGTTTCGCTGGGAAGGGTCTCAAAAACTACCTTAATTCTGTCGATTAACTGGGCTTTTGTAGTACTGGCATGGTGATTGGTGTCTTTCTCAACAGTGCCACATACATAATAATCCATGGGGTTAAGATCTGGGGAGTTCAGAGGCCAAACATTGGGACTGGTGTAGTCGTAAAAAATTCGCCGACAATCATTTTTGACTTTTCCCAGAGGTGTGGCATGGAGCCAAATCTTGCTGCCATACATATGGTATACCATTGGCTACCCTTGTTATCCATGGCTTGACTACAGTGTTTAGCAACTCCACGTAGGCATCTGAATTCAATCTGATACCCTTTCTGCAGATTTTCGAGGATTTCTGCTGTACGAACGCAATCATATCGTCTGTTATGTTGCTTTCTTCTCGTCATAGCCTCGTAGTCTCCATTGCAATTCTCCAGTCCATGCCTGGTTGTTTTTACAGTGTTCAGGGAGCATTGGGCAGCAACCACAATCTCCTTATTTTGATGACCGGCGAAGATCATGATAATACAAGTTATTCTCTTCCATGATTCAGGTGGGTCCAATCATCCATTCTGTCATCATGTATATGAATGAAGAAGGGTCCAAGCTTTTAAATGATGCATAGTGTGCGTCAATACCTCCAACCTACGGAGGAAAAATAACCAAATATAAATATGTCAAATTTATCCCAAACACCCTGTAGATATATATAAGAACACACACACACACACACACACACACACATATATATATATATATATATATATATATATATATATATGCCTGTGTGTGTGCATGTATATGTGAATATATATGCATATTTACGAATATCTATGTATATATGTCTATATATATGTACATATATGTATATATATGTATTTATATATATATGTATATGCATATGTATATATATATATGCATATGTATATATATATATATATGTATATAAAGTCGTCGGGGCGGCCTAAAGTCGGTATCAGCCAATCAGCGAGGGAGTCTATCCCCTTTTCAGTATAGCGCTAGACCAAGGAGATTATTTTAGCGTCTGAGGTGGAGCGCCACACCTACCGTCAGCTCCTTACTTTACCGCACAGATCCCTGTGCTACTCATACGCTGAGTTGGCGCGGACCGGTATCGAACTAGGAACCTTGTGGTTTCTAGCCAAACGCTCTACCGACTGAGCTAACCCGGCCCTTTGTATGCAAATATATTTATATAAGTATATATATATAAACATAATATCATATATTAATAGATATTTGTATATATATGTATATATGTGTATATACATGATATTATAGATTAGTATGCATGTATATATATATATGTGAGTACATATACGATGTTATATATATATATATATATATATATATATATATATATATATATATAGTTGTTTTGTGTATTCTGTTTTTGGTTATTTCCCTGGCGAAAGAAGCGGAAATATGTTCAGAGAATTGAAGCGTGGAGCGCGAATTTTGCCCTCTCGTCGCGGCAGTAAATCAAGCTTTCTACTCGAGATAACGGTAGATATAATGCGATTTAACCGTAGCAATATAAATTATTATGAAACTGGAATGAATTACTTCTCTAAGGCATTTTATCATTAGAAGAAAAGGGAAAGAAAGAAAGAAAGAAAAGAAAAATAAGAACTAATGAAGAAAGATAAGAAGAAAAAAGAAAGAAAGAAAGAAAGAAAAGAAAAGAAAAGAAAAGAAAAGAAAGAAAGGATGAAGGAATAAAAAAAAGTAAATAAAAGAAAGAAAGAAAATGAAAGAAAAGAAAAAGAGAAAAGAAAAGAAAGAAAGAAAATAAAAATAAAAGATAAAAATTTGAGCTCCATACTCTACTTTCTTCTTCTTCTTCTTCTTCTTCTTCTTCTTCTTCTTCTTCTTCTTCTTCTTCTTCTTCTTCTTCACCATATTCTTCTCCATATTCTTCTTCTTTTTCTCCATATTCTTTTTCTTCACCATCTTCTTCTTCTTCTTCTTCTTCTTCTTTACCATATTCTTCTCCATATTCTTCTTCTTCTTCTTCTTCTTCTTCTTCTTCATTCTCTTCTTCTTCTTCTTCTTCTTCTTCTTCTTCTTCTTCTTCTTCTTCTTCTTCTTCTTCTTCTTCTTCTTTACCATATTCTTCTCCATATTCTTCTTCTTTTCTTATTCTTCTTCTTCTTCTTCTTCTTCTTCTTCTTCTTTCTTCTTCTTCTTCTTCTTCTTCTTCTTCTTCTTCTTCTTCTTCTTCTTCTTCTTCTTCTTCTTCTTCTTCTTCTTCTTCTTCTTCTTCTTCTTTACCATATTCTTCTCCATATTCTTCTTCTTTTTCTCCATATTCTTCTTCTTCTTCTTCTTCTTCTTCTTCTTCTTCTTCTTCTTCTTCTTCTTCTTCTCTTCTTCTTCTTCTTCTTCTTCTTCTTCTTCTTCTTCTTCTTCTTCTTCTTCTTCTTTACCATATTCTTCTCCATATTCTTCTTCTTTTTCTCCATATTCTTCTTCTTCTTCTTCTTCTTCTTCTTCTTCTTCTTCTTCTTCTTCTTCTTCTTCTTCTTCTTTCTTCTTCTTCTTCTTCTTCAACAAATGCCTAGTAGATAAGTACTAATTATCTACCTGAAACATTTCACTATTTCTTAATCTCCTGTAAGTCAAACATTATCAACAATTCAATTCTGGTTTTATTTGACAAAACTACGTCGATAAGAAAAATGAAATTTAAAAAAAAAAAGTATAATCAAAAATCAATATAAATCATAAGGCATTTTATAATTAGAAGAAAAAGGAAAGAAAGAAAGAAAGAAAGAAAGAAAGAAAGAAAAGAAAGAAAGAAAGAAAAGAAAGAAGCAAAAAGTTTGTATAGCGAAGAGTCCATCGATTAAGCGTTACAAAATTATGTCCAAAATCGTTGTTGTTTGTTTATTATTTATTGATTTTAACGGCATATCAATCCGTCTGGGTTTATGTCATGCTTAACGGTTAGGAAGTTATACATATCATGTATTTATATTTATACTTTTAGTAATTGATTTTTAACTTATTTATTACTTTTTAGTAATTGATTTTAACAATGTGTTAGAATTATTGGGGATTATGTTGTATGGTATTGATTAAGTTCGTGTCTATATTCTATGGTATAATTTTATTTCCCTCAAAAAGGAGAGAATATCCTCCATGTTGACATTTTCAAACAGATCTTTCATATTGTTTGCTTTAAAATAACGGTTTCTGATGTGAGCAAAGAACCAGCATTCCATGAATAAGTGTTTAACTGTCAAAGGTGTTTGACATGTTTCACATTGTGATTGTTGTTCTTGTTTGAGTATATAGGAGTGTGTTAGTCTTGAATGACAACGTGTAGTTGCCATCATATTACGTAATATCTTATACAATGAACACACGTGTGATCGACTGCAATTAATCGGTACCTCGATTAATTCAGTGGATTTAACCCTGAAGATCATTATGGTGAAACTCGAGTAGGTTTCCATTGTATCCATTTTATAATAAATTTGCTCTACTTCGTATTGAGCACTTTGTATTTGTTATATCGCTGACTTAACCCCTGAATTTTTTCACCTCCCAACGATCGTGCCCATATTCACCGGTAAGCCACCTTTTATCTTTATAAATACAAATATATATATATATATATATATATATATATATATATATATATTCCATATAAGTGGAAAAAACTCAACAAACCGTCATTTGGCTAATATAAATTCATTTCAGCTGGTATATCTATTAAAAAAGACCAGTTAAATCTTAATATGCGCTTAAGAGGAACAAACAATGATAAGACAAACGGGAATACATTTCTTTTATTTCATTTATTTTTTGAATGTTCTCAACTAGTTCCGATCTTACAAGTGACGAGTCTGTTAAGTGAAAACATCCTTATGTTCAAATTCGTTTTTTATATCTACAAGGTGTGTAAAAAAAGTATCGAGATTTTTTTGTACTTTTTGACACACCTTGTACTCTGAACAAACGTTCCATTCATTGTTTATTTCTATCTTGGCAAATACAGCTTCAAACTCGGCACTTTTATGACACACCTTGTATTCTGAGCAATATTAACGTTCCATTCATTGTTCATTTCTATCTTGGCAAATACAGCTTCAAACGCGGCATTTTTATGACACACCTTGTATTCTGAAAACAACGTTCCATTTATTGTTCAGTTAATCTTCGTAAATACAGCTTCAGTCTCGATACTTTTATGACACAACTTGTATATATGAGGAATTTTTGAAAGTTGTATATATATATATATATATATATATGTGTGTGTGTGTGTGTGTGTGTGCGTGTGCGTGCGTGTGTGTGTATGTCTATGGTGACGGCACATGGTCAATGAGTTTTCAATTAGGTTTGGGAGTTGTTCGTTTCTCATATATATATATATATATATATATATATATATATATTGTCAACCAAATCAAATGTTCTGTTATCAATAATCTCCTAAGAGTAAATGAATTGTGTGTGTGTGTGTGTGTTTGAGAGAGAGAGAGAGAGAGAGAGAGAGAGAGAGAGAGAGAGAGAGAGAGAGTGTGTATGTGTGTGTATTTGTTGTCGCTGATTTTCGTTAGCTTGTATTGTTTTTAGTAAATGGACTATGTATTGTCAATTTCTTAATCGGGGTTGAATTTCCTTCTCCTAGACTAGTTGCCATACCAAGATCAAAGATCCCAGGCGGTCCTACTATTTGTCCATAGATGGTGAAAGAATAGTTGGATTAATACCTTTCCCAATGGTATTGGCGCTATGTGAAATGCAAACCTCCTCGTTCATGATTTGAATTCGTGTCCATTTCCGACGATAATGACAGCTACAATCCGGGATTTCCCTCATTAAGGAATTAGAGACTGAAACAAAATTTAATGACATATTAGCAGGACCTTTGGATATACGACAGTATGATAATTTAATTATTACAACGTCTGATATGTTTACTTAAGAGCTATTGCTAAGTAGTTATTCTCTCTCTCTCTCTCTCTCTCTCTCTCTCTCTCTCTCTCTCTCTCTCTCTCTCTCTCTCTTTCATCTTTTCTTTCTTTCCTTCTTTTCATTTTTTCATTATATTCGATTGAAAACAGGTTAGCGTTATCACTTCCGTGCGCTCACCCCTCTCTCTATCTTTCATCTACCCTTTCTTTTTTATTACATTTTTTCCGTTTAGCATGTCCTTTTCTTCCCTTTCTTTCTTTATGATAAAATGGAATGGTTCATTATTTAGGTGATGTGACGACTCTCATAAAAAATAAGAATTCGGCGGAAAAGTGACATCAGATAATCAGGATTTACATTTTTGTATTTTATCTTGGATGATTTTAGACGGTTTCATTTTTAACCGGAGGATGTTGCAAGATGATAACGGTCGTACTTTTAAGGAACACGAGTAATAATGTTATATATGTTATCATATGCTGTATAGTAGTTTTATCTTGTCCTACTTTTACTGCTGCTACGGGTCGTCTGGGTATCTATCTATCTGAGTAGCTGGGCTGTTGGACTCTCTCTTCTTCTGGTCTTTCTTTTCTGTGTGTTTCATCTTGAGGGTTTTCTTGTCTGTGCTCGTTGGTAGTTTTTAGTAACGAACACAAGACTTGATATTGGTTTTCTTTTAGAAGTCTTTATTCAATTCAACCTAAGTTAACACAAACACGCGTGGAGAAATGGCCCTTTGGAAGAGGAAGACAATTTGTCTCTGTTCTGTCCCGTCTCCTAGCCATGGCTGACTTTCTAAACTAACTTTGCACTGGTCAATTATGGAACAGTTCAATAAATAGGTTAAGTTCCATCAATCACCTATAATGCATTTTCCATGATTCAGAAATTACCTTTATTTCCAATGTCTACACTACCGTACATAATTCATAGGCAACCTATCAATTATGTAGCACTATTAGATATTAATTATTATCAATTAAGCCAACAGCAGGAGAATGGAAACCGGGATATAGAAAACCCCGAGAAGAATAAGTAATACTGGCTTGATTGCGTATTGGCCATACAAGACTTACACACTTTTTATGCTCAAGCAGGAGAATCAACGACGGTGCTGGACATGCCAAACACTCTACACTGTTAAACATTTCCCATGGAGTGTGGAGTTTTTGCTCCAATCAGAAATAAAAATTTCAACGTAAATAATATGAGGGTTCTGTTTGAGTATACTAACATGGATGACATTTTTATCCTACTTGAAAGAAATAAAAATATATTGATAATTATGAATCACATACAAAATACATCCACGAAATACAACCACAAAATACATCCACGAAATACATCTACAAAATACATCCACAAAATACGTCTACAAAATACATCCACAAAATACGTCTACAAAATACATCCACAAAATACGTCTACAAAATACATCCACAAAATACATCCACACAATACATCCACGAAATACATCCACAAAATACATATACAAAATACATCCACGAAATACATCCACAAAATACATCCACACAATACATCCACGAAATACATCCACAAAATACATCCACAAAATACATCTACAAAAATTACTTCTGTAAAGGAAACTTGAGTGCCAACTTTTATCTCATACTCTTAAAGATTTTGGCATTAAATAACCCACAGAGTTATTATACCATTAAACAAACCAAACCGAACCAAAACAAACTAAATGAAATTAATGAAAATTATTCTACCGATTTGAAGATATTAAGAACATGAAACAAACTTTTATCAAAATGACTTGTTTAGGCATTTAAAGTTTAAAAAAAAGTAAAATCGTGAGGGTGGCCTAAAGTCGGTATCAGACAGACAGCGAGGGAGTATATCTCCTTTTCACTAGCGCTAGACATAGGAGATAGTATTTGGCGTCTGATGTGGAGCGCCATACCTACCACCAGCTCCTCACTTTACCGCACATATCCATGTGCTACTCATACGGTGAGTTGCTGAGGGCCGGTATCGAACTAAGAACATTGTGGTTTCTAGCCGAACGCTCTACCGACTGAGCTCTGTTATTTTATGCCGACAACGTTTTCGGTCGGTTGGTTGGTTGGTTGGCTGGATTTTACGACATGTCAGCTGTTTTTTGATAAAGAAAACTAAGAAACTGAAGCGCTGCACATATTTGTCCCCCCCCCCCCAAAAAAAAAAATGTTGGCGAAGGCCGGTATTGAACCAGGAACCTTGATGGTTCCTAGTCGAACGCTCTACCGACTAAGCTATACCGGTCCTACCCGAAAAGGGTTGATGTGCCGTAAAACAAGCAAACAAAAAACAAACCAAACTAGTATTAAGTATAAAGGTAATCATGAACTTTTGTTTAGTAAATTAGGGCGTCCAGAAAAAACAGAACCCACAAATTTTGTAATAAAACTGTTAATTTTCCCATTAAACAAATAAATTAGGGTTTAGGGTTAGGGTTAGGGTTAGGGTTAGTTTAATTTGAAAATAAATAAATAATTTGGGTTCTGTTTTTTCTGGGACACCCTAATTTACTAAACAAAAGTTCATAATTACCAATATAAATTGATAGGACTCAATTTTCCATCAAAGTTTGAACGTAGAAATATAATGTTTTCAAATTGACTTCTGTACCATTAAGTAAAAAAAAAACAGTTGCCACAATCACACCGAGGAGCAACAAACTATGTGAACGACAAAAAAAAAAGCAGCTGTTGATTTTCTAGTAAAACTTCTGACAAATTTTGTCTCCTCATACCAAACGTTCGGGCGGGGTGGTGGTGGTGGTGGTGGTGACTGTTTTTTAAGAAGCTGTGGGTGGGGGAGGGGGACAAGGAGGACGAAGAAACACATTTTTTTAACAGATTGTGAAACGTAAACTATCCCGCCTTAATTTGCCCTACGAATTGGAATCCTCTTCAATTCTCAGCTTGTGAAGTGCTTAAAGGGAACACCTTCCATACTTGAAGATTGGCAGTAACCCGCTGAGATTGGCGCGACATGACCAAATCAACTTGCACAATTCCCTTCGTTAGCTTAATCCCCCCGGAAGTCACTAAATCCACAGTTTTTTATTTACATAAATATGACATTTCTGGTTAGCTGTTTTAAGAATAAAAATTCCAACACACAAAAAAAAGAAAGAAAAAAAGAAAGAATTATTGTACTAAGCCTAGTTTAATTTGTCACAGGACTACTAAGGCGAGGCACCGCGAAAGGATTGAACTCACTTCACTAGCGAATAGCGTGTCAAGATTCACTTGTAAAACAACGTTGCTAAAATAGACAATCGAACTGAGTAGGTATTGCATATTTTATATGTACGTATTGTGTAGGTATTGTATATATTATATGTAGGTATAGGGCCGGATTAGCTCAGTCGTTAGAGCGTTCGGCTAGAAAACACAAGGTTCCCAGTTCGATACCGGCCCTCGCCAACTGACCGTATAAGTAGCACAGGGATCTGTGCGGTAAAGTAAACAGTTGATGGTAGGTGTGGTCTATCTTCTTAGTCTAGCGTTAGCGAACAGGGGATAGACTCCCTCGCTGATTGGTTGATACCAATTTTAGCCACACCGACGACTTTACTTTTATATGTGTAGGCATTGCACACACAGACGCGCGCGCACACACACACATATATATGTATGTATGTATGCATGTATATATATTTATGGTGGACTCTCCTATCGTGAAATATAGAAGTGGGTGATTTGTTTCCTCCCATGTTGTGCATGCTATCCAGAAGACATTTTGTGTTTCCTCGAGTGTGATAGCAGCCCAGCATTCCTGTGAGCTATGAAGCCACACCGACAGATGAAATTTTCTAAAGCGGTAGTCAGATGTTTTTGTTTTAAAGTTAGATGGAACTGATCTCGATATTCAGTCTATTTTCTTCAAAGCTCTTTAATCTCGCGAAACATGTTTTACGCCTTTCTTTCTGATTTGATGATGATGATATATATATATAATATATATAATATATATATATATATATATATATAAATTTGTTGTTTTACAACAGTGCATCATGGTGCCATTGCTTTGTCAGAAAAACGAGAACTACATATAATGGTATTTATCTTATTCAGGAGAAAGCGAGATTCAAGCATCATTATATATATATATATATATATATATATAATATATATATATATATATATATATTTAGTTAAAAATTTATGGTAAAATGAATGAATGGATGAAATAAAAATGAATGAAATGAGGGGATAAATGAAAAATCCTTTCCAAGGGACCCTTCTCAAAAGTATTAAAACACTTTTTGAGAGTGGGGTCCCTGATAGAAAGTTTTCCTCATCTATTATTAGACTCCTTTGAAGCATCAAGTTAATATAATTATTCTATAAGTTATTAGAGAAGATAAAATCCGTCTTTGTAATATCTGTTGAGAATGGGTTAGAATTTTTATATGTATATATATATCTAATCTAGTCTGGTTAAATTCCGGTGAATATTACTACATTGTAACTATCTTGATGTTATATATATATATAGTTAAACACGAAATTATTCGTACATCCATAAATTTTGAATATTTTAATGCATTTCTCAGAATCTAATGCCAGTTCTTTTTTTATATGTCAATAAGCACAAATAAGGAATATAAAACTCGATTTTCATAACATTTGGTTAAATACAACAAATTTGACAGGCGAATTATGCAAAATAGGAAAAGACAAAATAATTCGTACAGTATGAAAAAAAAATCAGATTTTTGACAATATAAATAGTCAATGGAATGACCTTTGATCTCTATCACTGCAATCTTTTTCAATAGTTTTTGATGAGACCTGAACGAGTTTTTTTTTCTGGGGATTTTCTTGCATTCTTCAATGGTTACAACGTTCATCATTTCCTGAAGGCTTTTTGGTGATCTACGATTTATTCGAACCTCCAATTCTTGCCATAGATTTTCATTTAATTTTAATTTAATTTCAATTCATTTCTATATATTAAAACCAGTATGCAAATAATCCACGCGATATACTATGGGTAATTCCGTGTCAAGTCATTCAGGTCAATTTTTCTGAAATGTTGTCCAATTGTCGATTTCCTTGAGCAAAAATGCTTTTATAAACCAATTTTTAGTTGTAGGGAAGCTCTAGAATTCCTTTTACAGACAAAAATAGATTACAAAAAGTCACCATTTTTCGCCAACCCCACCAAATTTGGAGAGCTAAAAATCGACATAACTCCGCCAATTTTTTGGAATTGGAAGCTCAAATTTGGGGGATTGTCTAACTTTAACACAGTCCACACCTGAACAAAAATTCAGAAAAAATAAAATGGGTGGGTGATAATTTTACTTTTTTCTGGATAATTTGACGTGGAATTACCCCTATGTAAAAACTTTTTTTTTAGGTAAATCTAATTCTGGAGTTTAATAGTAGACCTTGTCAATCAGTAAGATGCCAATTAAGATTAAATAACGGTTACTTAATCATCATTGAAAATACAACGTAAATAACTAAGGGAAGAGTGACGTTTCCACTACAGACAGACAGTTATCTCTATAATAAGAGTGAACTGATCAATGGGAGACAATACATTCACCACAAGTAGTAACATAATTTGCAGTACATTTTGAAAGTAAAATACAGTGGTACCTTGACTTACGAGTCTTCTCGAGATACGAGCTATCAATTGGCCGATTTTTTGGATTGTGTTGAGAGCAAAAATTTGAGGTACGAGCGAGCTACTCTTATGTTAATAACTTCACTAAAAACATTTAAGTTTCCACATTTATTATGCCTAAGAGAAATATCATTTATAAAAAAGATAAATATTAACACATTCTAATTTATTATGTTTCATACAAAGTGTGTCAAAAAATATCGAGATTTTTGTACTTTTTGATACACTTTGTATTCTGAAAAAAAATAATGTCCCCATTCATTCTTCATTTCTATCTTGGTAAATACAGCTTTAAACTTGGTACTTTTTGACACACCTTGTATTTTGAAAAAAAAAAGTCCCATTCATTCTTCATTTCTATCTTGGTAAATATAGCTTTAAACTTGGTACTTTTTGACACACCTTGTATTCTGAAAAAAATGTCCCATTCATTCTTCATTTCTATCTTGGTAAATACAGCTTTAAACTTGGTACTTTTTGACACACCTTGTATTCTGAAAAAAAATGTCCCATTCATTCTTCATTTCTATCTTGGTAAATACAGCTTTAAACTTGGTACTTTTTGACACACCTTGTATTCTGAAAAAAAAAAAGAATGAATGGAACGTTATTTTTTTCAGAATACCAGGTGTATCAAAAAGTACAGAAAATCTGGATACTTTGTGACACACCTTGTGCAATATAGTGTTTTTCTTATTTAAAAAAACGTGAAAAAAATTGTTTATTTTTTGTGTGTGGTATGGAACGAATTAATGGAATTTCAGCTTATTTCAATGGGTAACATTGTTTTGATATACGAGGAAATTCGATTAGGAGAGGAAGGAATTAAACTCGTAAGTCAAGGTACCACTGTAATTTTCAATGGATTTTTATATAAAATTATTTTATTTAACTTTTTTCAATTAATTTTTAAAAATTAAAAAAAGTAATTTCTTCCCTTCAGGGTGT
>CM042160.1:68776129-68781129 GCA_023376005.1 Doryteuthis pealeii | reverse complement strand
CTGTGTATGTATGTATGTATGTATGTCCGGCTGAAAAATGGCATTTTGGAGGCATCTTTGAAGCCCCATATCTCCCCCAATTCTCAACAGAATTCATCCATCTTTTACTATGTGATACTCCTCATCGAACTCTATCAGAAAATCATATTAAATTGATACTTTGATTTTGCACGAAATTGGCCATTTTCACCCACTCTCAGGGGGATTATCAGGTCTCAAATCTCACCTAAAACTCCGAATTTAGCACTTTTTCTCCATCAGTAAATTCTAGGCATCAGAACCATGAGAAAAGACAATAAAATCGATAACTTAAATTTTCACCAAAATACGTAGACTTATAATGGCTGAAAAATGGCATTTTGGGGCATCTTTGAAGCCCCATATCTCCCCCAATTCTCAATAGAATTCACCCATCGTTTACTATGTGATACTCCTCATTGAAAATACGAAAATAAAACAATTAACTACAAAATGAATATATACACATTAAATATCACCAGTTCTTGCTTTTTGTGCAAAAATGATGAAGATTTGATTTATATTCGAAGATATCTAAAAATTAAAATATACATAGAAATAGCATTGAAATTCTACTTAAAATTGTACAGCATTTGTAAATCTCATAAGTAAACAACTCAATGCACCAAGGTTTCCACGTCTACCCAGTCGACGCTGGGTTGCCGCTTCTCGTTACTTAATATGAGAGTGTGTACATGTGTGTGTGTTTATGTGTGTTTGTGTGTGTGAGTATTTTTGTGAAAAAGTGTGTGTGTGTGTGTGTGTGTGTGTGTATGCTGTGATCTGAGTTGACAAACAAGTGTAGGCATTTGAATAAACATAGACTGTGCCAGGTAGGTTCTGGAATTACGTAGGGTGGCACACCCATGTACTTGAGAATGGATACAACCGGGATGTTAATAAGAGTAGATGGCTAGAATAAGCAATAATTCCCTGACGAATTGCTACGGCAAGAAACTGCAGTTGGAATATTATAACATTCGCTTTAAAAAAACGTATATATATATTATATAGAGAGAGAGAGAGAGGGGAGAGAGAGAGAGAGAGGGGGAGAGAGAGGGGTGTGTATGTGTGAGTGCGATAGATAGGTTGGTTGCATTTGGTGGTTTTGTTTTACGGCACATCAACCTTTTTCGGGTCATTTAATGCTGGATCAATTCATTTCGATAAAAAATGACGCAGGTTTGTACCTGTTGTTGCTTAAATGGTCACCCTATCAATTATTGAACAGGCTCATCGCTGCTTAACTTCGGTGATCTAGCGAGAAAAGGAGCATCTAAATAATGCAAGCAGGAAAAAAAAACAAAAAACACACAGACACACACACAGAATAATATACAGTTCTATAGCTGCATATTGGGAAGGCATACATCCAACTACTCCCCCTCCAGCTATGGGTAAATATTAGGGCAAACTGGGCTCTTTAACCTTGGCTAGATAACCAGTCTTGGAGATGGAAATCTTTGAATTCAAACCTGTTAAACTGATCTTGTATCGCATCCTGCTCGTGTGGAGAGGTTGGTATATATATATAACTACATCACCACACTATCGGCATTAGTCATGACTGATATCTATTCAAACTATAACAAGGTTACATTGATCCACATAGATAGATAAATGGATAAATAGTAGAAATGGGGAGATATTGCACATTCTATTTTGGCCCTTACTTAAACGCTAGACGTGCGGTCGGAGAGGCCCTTCCGATCAATCGGCTGGCCACGTCTGGAGAGAGTGGAGTACCCCTTCATCCCCATTACTCCCAGGTCCACTCTAACCTGGAGAGGTAGTGTCTTTTAGGGTCATATCTATGGGTTAAATAAAGAAATTGAGTTTTAAAAAATGTGCTAAAAATTGAGTTAAAAAAATTGAGTACCCATCAAGCATGAGTAGAACAAAACGTCCTCGATATAAAATAACCCAACAAGGGTTGACATGCCGTAAAATCCTACAAACCAAGCCAAACTCTATACAATTACAAAAGCAATTGTTACTATGAAAGATAAATTCACATAAAAGAAAAGGGATTTTCTAATTATATTTTTCAAATTATCTTATTATTTATTAATTATGTTTATATTGTTCTGTGAAAAATTTCCCGGTCTTTTGTAGAAATTTAGAAAAGAAAAAATTGAGTGGCACTTAAAAAATTTATCGACTTAATTTATTTGTGTCGAGATTGTTAGTCCTAACTAATGCATAATGCTATGGAATTATTATTTGCCGTAGAAGGAGCAATAAAACTAATTAAACGACAATAATTATTTTTATAATAAGACAAATAGTTCGTTAATTAATTTTACTTTTGAAGTTCGGAAATTTAAATACATGTACAACTAAATTTTGCATTATTATTATTATTATTATTATTATTATTATTATTATTATTATTATTATTATTTCAATTCTGTTTTTCAAACCTGCTGTAGCCGTTGGTTCACTGGAGTCTGAGTGACAGCAAGTCTCGTCAGATCTCCAGGACTCTTCAAACCGATCTCAATAATGCTGTAGTCTGGATGGTCTCGATTCTTCCTCTGATTTCCAATTCATCCAGACTCTTTTCTAGACCCCTGGGGATCGTTCCAAGGGCTACAATTACAATTGGTACGACCTTCACCATCATGTTCCACAGTTTTTTTCAGTTCTCTGGCAAGGTCCAAGTATTTGTCGATCTTTTCGCTCTCTTTCATTTTCACTCTCTGATCGGCCGGGGCGACAAAGTCCACGAGATTACAAGTTCTCTTCTTGTTGTCAATCAAAACTAGGTCTGATCTCCTGGCCGAGATTAGGTGATCCGTCTGTACCTCAAAGTCCCAGAGAATTGTGTGCGTCTCATTCTCCAGGACAGATTCAGGCTTGTGCATATACCATTTAGTTGAATGCCGAAGATATTGTGCATATACCATATTATTATTATTATTATTATTATTATTATTATTATTATTTGAGTTTTTCACACCAGCGTTAGCTGATGGTCTTTCACTGGAGTCTGAGTGACAGGTTTCCTCAGATCTCCAGAACTCTTCTGAGTATTCTGGCCGATTGCAGCAATGCAGTTGTTTGGATGGTCTCAATTCTTCCTCTGATTTCCAGTTCTCCAATCTTTTTTCCAAGCTTTTTGTGACCGTTCCAAGTGCATCAACTACAATTGGTATCACTTTGACCTCATATTCCACAGCTTTTTCAATTCTTTGGCAAGGTCCAGGTTTTTGTCCATCTTTTCGTTTTCCTTCATCTTCACCCTGTGATCTGCTGGAACTGCAAAATCTACCAGTTGACAAGTTCTCTATTTTTGTTAATCAATACTAGGTCCGGCCTTCTGGTTGGGACAAGGTGATCCGTCTTAATCTCAAAGTCCAGAGAATTTTATGCGTTTCATTCTCAAGAACAGATTCTGGTTTATGCATATACCATTTTGTTGTATGGTCAAAATTTAGTTTTTTTGCATAATTCCAAATGGATCACCTTTCCAACCCAGTCCTGCTTAGTTTTGTATACCCGTTGTGCTAGTTTGCTCCATTCGCTTAATACTTGGTTAATGGTCTCATCTCTGTAACCACATACTCTATATTATTGTTCACTCCTTTTGAGTTTTTCACATCAGCGTTAGCACTGATGGCCTTTCACTGGAGTCTGGTGACAACAAGTCTCCTCAGTTCTCCATGACTCTTCTAAGTATTCTAGCAGATTGCAGCAGTGCAGTATTCTGGATGGTCTCGATTCTCCCTCTGATTTCCAGATTTTCCAAACATTTTTCCAATCTTTTTGGGGACCGTTCCAAGTGCACCAACTACAATTGGTATAACTTTGACTTTCATATTCCATAGCTTTTTCAGTTCTCTGGCAAGGTCCAGGTTTTTGTCCATCTTTTCATTTTCTTTCAGCTTCACCCTGCGATCTGCTGGAACTGCAAAATCCACCAGTTGACAAGTTATTTCTTTTTTGTTAATCAGCACTAGGTCTGGTCTTCTTGCTGGGATATGATGATCCGTTTTTATCTCAAAGTATCGACTCCCCTCTCGATGACAAACATCCATTTCATACGACGGTAAATTTTTGCGTTAAAATATTCCGCTAGGCCCAATAAGTATATATATGAAATTCGGCTCGTCCATACGTGATAGTTTATAGGAAAAAAGAAAAGGAAATAACATCTCTTCCTGATTAGCAGAGGAAATGTAGTGGCTAACGTGCTGGGCTGCAACATCATACTAAGCCAGTTCGAATTCCAGTCGTACTATCACGTTCACTTTTGGATAAATACCCTTGGGAAAGGTATGAAATCCCTTCATCCCCTCAGCTATGGGTTAGAAAGTGCCACTACTGGTCTTCTACAAGGATGGCTTTGTGATGTTATGGTTAACAAGCCAGTCTCGCAGATCCATTACTACTTAGTAGCGAATTTAATCCTCGCTGAATGCCAATACTTATGTGACATTCTACCCATGGTGAACGGGTTGGGTAAATACCTTTAAACAAAAAAAAACAACAAAAAAAAACTAAAAAAAAAATAAGTAAAACTCATTTTTTGAAGTTTTGAAAAAAAAAGGGTGGAGCATTTTTTTGTAGGAGGGTGGCCAAATTCATTGTTTAATTACTAAATAGGTTTCTTAGCTACTAGAAATATTTAGCATTTTAGTGTTGAAAATGACTGTGTCTACAAGAGACGAGTGGAGTAGAGGTAATGCCAGTGATAAGAGAATATTTAAATTATGGTAGGACATAACGGCTTTTAATTCGGTCGTTGTTAAAATAGAACATTGTTTATTTTTGAATTATTTTTTTCTCTAATACTAGAATTCACTGTTTACACACACACACACACACACACACACACACACATATATATATATATATATATGGTTATTAAACATATATATATATATATATATATATATATATATATATATATATATTATATATATATATATATATACATAGGGTAAACTATAGACACGTGTTTCGAGGTTTCACCTCTC
>CM042160.1:68741129-68771129 GCA_023376005.1 Doryteuthis pealeii | reverse complement strand
CCAAATATATATATATATATATATATATATATATATATATATATATATATATATATATATATGGGGGAAATAGGAGGAATTAATCCGACAGCATGAAAATGTTCACCATTGAAGCAAGAACTCTATCCTAAAGTCCTGAAGAAGGTCTAACAGACCGAAACGTTACAACGTCGACATCACTACCTACAATAAACATCCCATTTTCTACAACATCCGTGTTTGTCTACATTTCTCCACACAACACACACACACACACACACATATATATTCTCTCTCATATTATATATATTATAATATATATATATATATATATATGAGAGATATCTCATCAATAGCAGGACCTGTGGATATACCACATTATGATAATCTAATTATAAAACAGTTGATATGTTTACTTAGCTATTGTTTTGTTCAATATGTAAAAAGTAACATAATTTTGATTTTACTCTCCTCTCTCTCTCTCTCTCTCTCTCTCTCTCTCTCTCTCTCTCTCTCTTTCACTCTTTTTTCCCCCATTTTTCACGTTTTCATAATATTCTATTCAAACAGTATAGCGTTATCGGTTCCGCGCGCTCACACCCTCTTTCTTTATCATTTCCCTACTTTCTTTCTTTCTTTCTTTCTTCTTATATTTTTCTGTGTAGCATGTGCTTTTTCTTCCCTTTCTTATTCTATAATAAAAACGGAATAGTCCATTATTTAGCTGAAGTGACGACACTCATAAGAAATAAGGATTCGGCGGATAAGCAACACCAGACTATCAGGATTTACATTTTTGTATTTCATCTTGGACGATTTGGACAGTTTCATTTTTAACCAGAGGATGTTGCAAGACGATAACTGTCGTACAATTAAGGAACATGAGTATTATTATATAGATGGGAATCTGGTCTTACTGACAAGTTAAAGCGACAATTCTTCCAGGCTGTAGTTGTATAGGTGCTACTGTACGGCTGCACCACGTGGAATCGAACGAAATGTCTGAAGAATAAGCTAGATGAGAGTTGCACAAGAATGCTGTACGCGATTTTAAACAAATTATAGAAACAACATCCCACTTGCCCCCTTGCTGACGAACAAGACATGCTGACCACTGCTTGAGAAGTAAGGACGAACTCATAAGCGACGTTCTACTCTGGAAGTCAGCACATGTGAACGGCAATGCGGGCCGTACAGCAAAGACATTAACCAGGTCTGTACGGATACTGGATGCTGCATAGAGGACATGCCCGGACAATGAATGATAGGGACAGTTGGCGAGATATTGTCATGTATATCCGTGCTGCTAGCACGAGATGATGATGATGATGATGATGAAACAGGGCCCCTCCCCACTTTTTTTTTAGAAAGTTGGGGTACTTTTTTTTTTTTTTTTGTCAACCTCTCTTTGTCTCTGTCTGTCTGTCTATGTGTCTGTCTGTCTGTCTCTATCTCTCTATACCCCCCTTCTCTCTATCTCCCCCCTCTCTCTCTCTCTCTCTCTCTCTCTCTATATATATATATATATATATATATATATATATATATATAATATATATATATATATGTTGGAGATGTGAGGAATGAAAGAACATAAGAAAAAAAAAGTGTGTAGGATATATTTCGATAGAGCTTTGAGATCGGCTCATCAGTCGTATATATATATATATATATATATATATATATATATATATATATATATGAGAGAGTAAGTGAATAAACAATGTATTTATTTCATATGGCTTTTAGACGACAATTTTTGGAGGATATGTGTTTAATTGAAGTCATACCTAATTTTTGAAAATTAATTAGTTAATAATTCATGAATTTAGGCGGGCATATATGTTCAAATGTAAAGGTAAACAAATCGAGAAAATGTCAATCCCTGAATGGACATTTCGACCTATTAGGTCTCATCAGCAAGGTTATAGACATGGGAGACTGCCTCGTGTGTGACTCGAAACCTCGACTGCCAAGCTGACAGGCGGGGGATTCTAACCACTACACCAGCTGGCCATATGTTATAATATATTAATAATTTGAAAGGCAATTACAATGCGTATAAAAAATAAAAACAAATGTTGTTTTTTAGTCTTATCGATTTCAAAGAACAAGTTGATATCTCTGAAGATAAAGTGTTCTTTGAAATCGATAAGACAAAAAAAACATCTTTTTGTTTTTATTTTTTAATACGCATTGTAATTGCCTTCAAATTAATAATATTATAATATACTTAACAATGCTTCAAGCAATTACCACAATTACTTTTATATTATATATATATATATATATATATATATATATATATATATATATAAGGTAATTCAGTAAATGGTTATTATTTTTCAAAGAAACCAACCAAACTAAACCAAACTATCTGCTATCTAATCTGCTTAAACATCTAATTGAACAATTGCTTCATACCAAGTTCAATGCGTTCGTTAATGCCTGTCTTAAAAAAAAAACTATTCTGCTATCAAATATAAAATGGCCCCCTTTTTCCTCTTTGTCTTTTACTGATACTCTACAATAGCAGCCGTTTATAAGTAGTCGCTTTGAGAGGTCCGTACGATGCTAGCATCACCACCGCCGCCACCGGCCACCGCCGACCGCCGACCGCCATTTTGAAGACCTCTAAATGGTTGGGCCAGCAGTGTCAGCTTGTACTTAATAAAGCCTATCAGTCCACTGATAAGCGTCAGTATCGCTGACGCTTTATCTCTTTATCCGACATAATGTCAGACGCCCCATGATCATTAAAATAAGCCCTGTAATTCTTAGGCTTCTTTTTGTTTGTTTAGCTTTTTTCTTTTTTCTTCATACACCCGACACATTTCGCGGTCTTTTTTCCCTCTCCCTTTTATTTCGTGCCTGTCTGGTTTTATTCACTATCGTTCCATCCTACAATCTGATAAAATGTCTGGACATCAATTTCAATACCTATTTTCTCAAGAATTGTATTCCTAACTCAGTATTATTAACTATCAGAAAAGTTTGGCGGCTTTATATAGTCTTTTGAGGAAGCGCGTGGTGTAATGGTTAAAGTCATGGGAAATGGACTCGTCGCCCCGAGTTCAAATCCTGGACATGGTAATTGCATTTCACTTAGCGCTAATACCCTTAGGAAAGGTATGAATCCTACTCTCCCTCCAGCTATGGGTAAATAGCAGGGCAGACTGGGTTCTTTAACCATGGCTAGGTAACCAGTCTAAGAGAAGGAAAACTCTGAACTCAAACCTGTTGAACTCCGCTTAAAAAATTGACCTTGTGTCGTATCCTGCTCGTGCGGAGGAGTTGGTAAATATATATATAGTCTTTTGAGAGATATCTCATCTACAGAAAGCGATGTTAATGCACGCACAGGCAGATTATCAATCATACTATTAATCACTTTAACATGACCTGTGAATATACCACAGTATAATAGTTTAATCATTTGATATGTTTACTAAAGAGCTATTGCTAAATAGTTCAATATGGGTAATTCCATGTCAAATCATCCAGGTCATGTCACGCACCCACTTTAATTTTTCTGAAATTTTGTACAGGTGTGGACTATGTTAAAGTTAGACAATCCCCAAAATGTGAGCTTTTAAGTCTAAAAATTGTTATGTCGATTTTTAGCTCACCAAATTTGGTGGGGTCGACGAAAAATGGCGACCTTTTGTCATCTATTTTTGTCTGTAAAATGAGTTATAGAGTTTCCCTACTACTAAAAATTGGTTTATAAAAGCATTTTTGCCCATGAAACCCAAAAATGCTATTGAAAAAGTTAACAAATTTTAAGTTATTGATGATTTTTGATTTTTTCATAGCAAGATCAATATCCCGATGTGACAATGCATCTATGACAAAGATTTTTTTCTATCATTATTTTATATCTATTGAACATTATTTGTACCAAAAAGATAGTTTGGTTTTTGCTCAGAACCGAAGCTACAATATTTAGTTAAAATTTGTAAAAATTTCTCACTTCAATTTTTTTGAAATTTTGTATAGGTGTGGACTATCTTAAAGTTAGACAATCCCCAAAATTTAAGCTTCCAATTCCAAAAATTGGCGGAATAATGTCGATTTTTATCTTTCCAAATTTGGGTGGTCGGTCGCAAAAAAATGGCAATTTTACTTTTTTCTGGATGATTTGACACGGAAATGCCCGTATGTAAAACGTATAATAGTCTTGATTTAACTCTTTCCCACTCTTATATTTCTTTCAATGTTTCTTTTCATCTTTTCATTATGATCGATTGACACATATTAGCCTTATAATTACATAAGTTATTTATACACTAGCAGGACCTGTGGATATACCACAGTATAATAATTTAATTATCACAACGGTTGATATGTTTACTTAAGAGCTATTGCGAAATAGTTCAATATGTAAAAAGTATAATAATCTTGATTTAACTCTCTCTAGCAGGACCTGTGAATATACCACAGTATGATAATTTAATTATTACGACGGTTGATGTGTTTACTTAAGAGCTATTGTAAATAGTTCAATATGTAAAAAGTATAATAATCTTGAATTAACTCTCTCTCACTCTTTTTTTTTCTTCTTTTCGTTATGTTCGATTGAAACAGATTAGCGTTATCGCTTCCGCACGCTTCCTCCCTCTCTGTATATTCCCCCTACTCCCTAGTAGCAAACGAGTTCGAATTCCAGACACTCTATTACGTTCACTTTCGGACTAATACTATTGGGAAAGGTATGAACACCCTCAACCTCCCAGCTATGGGTTAAATAGTACCACTGTTGCTCTTCTACAGTTGTGGCTTCGGCAGTAAATAACTCGCGAAGGTTGATATACCGTTAAACTGTGGGGGGTCAGTCTACTCGGATTTTAGGTGGAAGAAAGACTTCAACAGAAAATTATAAACAATATGAAGATATGATCTCCGAACAGAAGAAAACTAAGTTAAATATAACGGTAACATTTATAAAAGTACATACATTTCTTTACATTTAATAGCATGAATATGCGCCCACCGCCGGGCGTAAGTTTATAAGTTTTAATGTAATGAAATATATTAAATTAGAAAGTCTTATGAAATTAAATAAGAACGCATATAAAAAGATTACACTTATTTCAATTATGTTTTAACTGGTTTCTATATAAAAATCTTCATAGGATTGATTTTAATATGTTGGAGAATAAAACAGTGATATTGGAGATCAATAACACCAAGTAATTATTTATTAAACCCGATTTTGTTAAAACCTGTTTGCAAATTACCCACGCCATATATTATGCAAACCTTTATTTCTTAGTGATATACGAGACACATTGCAGGATTTTAAACGTACTAATAACATGGGCTGTTTTGAGGCAGATCTAACTTAGATTTTAATCTCTCTCTCTCACTTTGTCTCTCTCTTTCTCTTTCTGTCTCATCTCTCTCTCTCTCTCTCTCTCTCTCTCTCTCTCTCCTCTCTCTCTCTCTCTCTCTCTCTCTCTCTCTCTCACCCCCGCTCTCTCTCTCTCTCTCTCTAAACTAGTCTCTAAACTGAAAAAAAGATTTCCCCAATCATATGGTTGTTGGTATCCCCCCCCTTTTTTTTCTTAGTGATACACAAGACACATTACAGGATTTTAAACGTACTAATAACAGGGGAGTTTTAAGGCAAATCTAACTTAGATTTTCATCGACATGGTTAATAAAATAAGATTTATTCTGTATTAATGAAATGATTTTGTCTATAGATTAAATACTCATTTACCAACTTAATTCCTGAAATGACTGTGACGTAAGCAGTGACATAGTTTCAGTTACAGACAAATAGATACCGAATCTTCATTATTAATAGATATATACTCACCTGGTTTCTCGAGTCCAGTGGCTTCGGCTATTGGACCGGTAAGATATATGATATTAACCTGATCCCAGAGTGTCATCCCCCAAGCCACACCTGCCTCCTCGATTTAAAGGGGCAGGGCTAGGTTTATTACCCAGTGAATAAGGCGACCCAAAAGAGTATTGCCGAAGAGATACACGCAGTTTTTAATACTGGCCACCACATGAGCTTCGGTTTGTGCGTGGCTCTCCATGTTAATCGATCAATGGGCAATAGGGTCGGGACAATCATATAGGTGCTAGGGCTGGAAGTGCGTGGTGTGATGGTTAAAGTCATGGGAAATGGACTCGTCGCCCCGAGTTCAAATCTTGGATGTGGTAATTGCATTTCACTTAGCGCTAACACCCTTGGGAAAGGTATGAATCCTAATCTCCCTCCAGCTATGGTTAAATAGTAGGGCAGACCGGGCTCTTTAACCTTGGTTAAGCAACCTGTCTAAGAGAAGGAAAACTCTGAATTCAAACCTGTTGAACTCCGTTTAAGAAATTGACTTTGTGTCACATCCTGCTCGTGCGGAGGAGTTGGTAAATATATATAGGTGCTAGGGCTTGACATGACCAACCGATTGAGTTGGAGGGACCTCTCCAACTGCCCGTCTAGCCTAAGTAAGGGCCGGCCAAAGTGGAGTGTTGCATGTCATGGACAGCTCAGGATATCATGTACAGCAAAGGCTGGCATGGAGAAAAGGGGAGCAAAGACTTACAAATGTTCATTGTGTATATTAGTGAGTCCTCTTTTATTTCGAGCATTAAGAAAAAAAAGAGACAGTCGCGTTTCAAGGATCTCAGGTGCTTTGGCATTACCCCTTCCAACTGGGAACATTTGGCCCCGGACCGCCCTCGGTGGCGGTGTGCTCTCCGTAGCGGACTGTTCATGTCTGAAGCCACCCTGACACAACACCATGAAGCCAAGAGGTCCAGAAGAAAGCAGCAGCAACAAAGTACCGGCACATCCATATCTTCCGGGACAGCCTTCACATGCGACATCTGTGATCGAGAATGTTGGACTTCACAGTCACGGGAGGTGCTGTAACTTCAGGGACACAAAAACTATATTATAGGATATATCATAGGATATATTATATAATAGTATGTATTTGTTTGGCACGTCTTGTATGTTTGGCTCATTGGTCGTAAAATATCGGGGTTTATCCTATAAAACAAAGAGACGAAACTTTTATTGCTTCGGTGATCAATCAAGTGGGTAAGCTCGGAAAATTAGTTTCACATGAAGTCAAGGACATGAAGATCAGTGGACGTTTAAAGACGTGTCTCCCTCATTATTCGCTTGAACCACACACACACACACACACACATGTATATATATATATATATATATATATATATATTATATATATATATATATAATACAATAGAAAAGTTGCAGAAACACACACAACCTATCAAATATCGGACATATTCTGCCAAAATAATAACTCAATGCCTGAAGAAGACAACAGATCAGAAACACGTGTCGTTTATGTAAGATAAAAAGAATTAAAAAAATTTTTCTGAGAACATAATACATTTTGCGGACCTTCTTCTTTTTTATAAAATATTAAATTTTCTCCCGTTGGAACCAGAACAACATTTTATATATATATATATATATATATATATATATATATATATATATATATTATATATCCAAAAATCCGGAGAAGAAATCTTCCTTACGACATAGGATTTTTTTTAAACGTGTCGCAGTTAGCAGAGCTCAATGTGTACTCTAATTGTTAGAGTCACAGAGCAAATTTATAAGTAAAAATAAACCGCTCAAGCGCCGGCTCGTTTCGCTCTTTGGCTCTAGTTAATCGAACGTCTCGGGTCGCAGTTGCAGTTACCAACTTTTTTTCCATTCGACGACGCGTTAGAATGCAAAAATTCTAAGTCTTTGGTTATATTTTACTTATATATATATATATATATATATATATATATATATATATATATATATGGTATTCGGGATAAATTTGACATATTCATATTTGGTTATTTTTCTCCGTAGGTTGGAGGTATTGACACACATTATGCATCATTTAAAAGCTTGGACCCTTCTTCATTCATATACGTGATGACAGATAGAATGGATGACTGGAACCCACCTGAATCATGGAAGAGAATAACTTGTATCATGATGATCTGTGCTGGCCATTAAAATAAGGAGATTATGGTTGCTGCCCAATGCTCCCTGAACACTGTAAAAACAATCAGGCATAAACTGGAGAATTGCAATGGAGACTACGAGGCTGTGTCTAGAAGAAAGCAACATAACAGACGATCTGATTGCGTTCATACAGCAGAATTCCTCGAAAATCGGTAGAAAAAATGTTGGAGGGACCTGGCATTGGAATTCGGGCTTTGTCACGTGAATTGAATGTTTCAGCCTCTACCATGAAGCTTGCACTCAATGAAGACTTTCGCTACTACTCATACAAGCGTCGCAGAAGTCAACTGCTCCCAGACAAAGCCCATGAAAATCGTCTGACAAAGGCGAAGAAACTTCTGAGCAAAGTGAAACATTCTGCTGAACCACAAAAAATCTGGTTCTTTTCCGACGAGAAAAACTTTTGCCAATATCAAAAGCATAACACGCAGAATGGCTTGCATACAGTCCAAAGGACATTCCTCGTGTTATGCAGACTAGATGTGTGTCCTCTGAGGGTGATGTGATACCTCCACACTTTTTCAGAGAGGGTAGCAGGTTGAATTCAGATGCCTATGTGGAGTTGTAGTCAAGCCCTGGATAACAAGGGTAGCCAAAGATAGGTCATATGTATGGCAGCAGGATTCAGCCTCCTGCCACACCTCTGGTAAAAGTAAAAAATGGTTGTCGGCGAATTTTTACGACTACACCAGTCCCAATGTTTGGCCTCCGAACTACCCATATTTTTAGCCCATGGATTATTATGTATGGGGCGCTGTTGAGAAAAACACCAATCACTGTGCCAGTACTACAAAAGCCCTGTTAATCGAGAGAATTAAGGTAGTTTTTGAGACCTGTCCGAGGAATACTGTAACATTCCTGCTCCAGGTTCCAGAGCAGGATTGAGGCTCTGATCGACGCTAATGGGGGTTATTTTGAGTGAAAATTGTTGTCCGGAGTGTAATTTCTGCGCCTGTTGAATTTCTTTACAATCCATTAAATTTTGTAGTTACCAAGCACATTTCTTTTTCCTTATGAAACAGTCAAATTTATCCCGAACACCCTATATATATATATATATATATATATATATATATATATATATATATATATATGTGTGTGTGTGTGTGTGTGTGTGTGTGATGATTATAAAAAAAATAAATGTACTAGATTATTTTAAGCATGAGAAGGTGATGTAATTAATAATTCAAAAGTACAAATTATATATATATATATATATATATATATATATATTATAAAAAAAGAAGGTCCGCAAAATGGATTATATTTTTAGAAAAATTTTTTTTACTTTTTATTTTTATCTTACATTTGCGACACGTGTTTCAGATTTCTGATATCTTCTTCAGGCATTGATTAATCATATGGATATGAATTTGTACATGCATGCTTGTATATATATACATAAGTATCCAACTCATCCCATCCTGTTCGGTGGGAGTGGAGTATAGAGTAATTTCATTTTTAACATCTGTGTTTTAACATCTGTTATATATATATATATAATATATATATATATATATATATATATTATATAATATATATGTGTGTGTGTGTGTGTGTGGTGTGTGTGTGTGTGTGTTTGTGTTTGTGTGTGTGTGTGTGTGTTTGAGAATCGTATTGGCGAGAACGTTTTAGTAGCCAAGCGCCGTTGACTTCATGTCCACGCTACTTTGACTTAGATATACAGGCTCTACCCTGGAGATTGAGCACTATTTACTGATAAATCTTCTCTGACTTATTTTCAAGTCGTATAAATCTGCCCTCACAGGTTGTCACACATCTGGCTTTGTGCTCCCATGTAATAATGAGCTAGAAAGAAGTATGACATGCCCTCTCGAAGCTCCCCCAATCCCAAAAAAACCGTTACCTAAATGGACACTAACATAATAACATTTTATGTTTCAAATAAAATATGATAATGAATAAAAAAAATAAAAAATAAAATGTGAATAACAGTTATTGAAGTATTTACTTAATAACACTATTTTAATAATAATTATTTGTTTTATTTTAGATTCAAAATGGATAGTATTAGAATTTAAAAAAGATTTCTTGTTTGAATAAGAATTAACAATAACAACACAAGTAAAAAAAACAGACAAATAAACTAATAAAACTATAATTAAAAAATATATATTGCTTATAATCATTAAAAATAATTATACTTATTATTTAGATTTGAATTATATATTAATTAACTATTATAAATTCATACAAAGTCGTTTGTCTTTTCAATTCTGGCATATCATAGAATTTGGTATTCTACGCACAAGAGGAAGCCTGGAGGATAGGCGGCGAAATCTTGCCCAACTAAGGATAAAACACACACACACACACACATATATATATATATATATATATATATATATATATATATATATATCAATACAAATACAATATACATATATTTATTATAGTGTATAATACATTTAAGGTGCAATTGTTACCATTGGTTTCAAAGCAGCATGTTAACCACTTTTCTTTAAGACAACGCGTTTGTTAAGAAATTTAGTGAATGTCGATTCATTTTTATACTGTGAATTAGCGGGGACCAGTATCGAACCCGGAACGTTGCGATTTCAAGTCGGGTGCTCTACTGACTGAGCTAAACCGGTCCCAGTTACCAGTACTTCATATGAAATAAAACCAGTCAGGAATAAAACTAAGGGAAGACGCTTAATCATGTATGTATCTAAACAAACATATTAAGGTTTTTTTAAATGGGAAATATTGTGATTTAATAAACATCTGAATATATATTAAATACTTTAAAAGTGACCTGATAATTTGGAGCATATTTTTTTATACAATATATATATTATATATATATATATATATATATATATATATTATATAATATATATATAAACACGACAAAATCGAAAGATCAAGGCTATCATAAGCACCGCACAAAGTCCAGTAATCCCTGCCTGTAACTGTAGAACGAAGTTTAAAATCCCTTTGAACGGGAAATGCCTCCAAACCAGCGTACCGTCAGATTTAAAGATATCAGTTAACTTTTCTTCAGCTGCTACCTTCAGTTAGTCTGACAGCAGTACTTGTTTAAATCAATTATTTGATTCTCCAGGTGGAAAGGGGAGGGGGTTATAGCAGTCCTTCCAAGCTAAACATATTAGCAAAATCTTTTTTTTTTAGATGTGTATGAGAAGACTATTAATAATAGTTAATTTAACTTGCCTCGTTATCATTTATGCGGAAATCACACTTTAAAGTGACTACCGCCCTGTCGAATGTAGCTGTAGAATACACCGATTATTTGATTCTTCAGGTGGGGTGGGGGTTATAGCAGAAGAGGTCTTTCCAAGCTAAACACATTAGTAAGATCTTTTTTTTAGGTGTGTATGAGAAGACTATTAATAATAGTTAATTTAACTTGCCTCATTATCATTTATGCGGAAATCACAGATTAACGCTCTGTCGACTAGAGCTGTAGAATACACTGACTGCACCTCTTTAGAGGAGTACCCTCTAATCGGACCACCTGTTGGCCGTGGGTGGTAGCCCATGATGCTTAGGGTCCTCTCCAATCAATCGGCTGGTCAAATCACACCTATATGATTATCCCGACTGTATTGCTTTTATAAAGAGATTGCCTAACCTGCTTCAGAGTGCTTCGGCCTCTGGAACGGCTAAGTAAAATTAACAGCGTTGATCCTAGGGGGCTACCCCTCTATGCAATACCTGCACCCTTGATTTAAAGGGACAGGGCTGGGTTTATTGCCTAGTGCCTGAGGCGCCCCCTTTAGTGTGAATGCCGATGGGATCAACGCATTTTTTGTGCTTACCACCCATGAGCTTCGGCTTGTGGGTGGGCCCACACAAAACTGTTCTTGTGTCACGCCCTCATAAGTGAGCTGAGAGGCTTTTATAACAAACCCACGACCCTTTTTATCATATGCGCAAGAAAGCGATAGTGTCCTGTGTATTAATCAGCATCTAGTGATGAAGCTTTGGGGGAGTGTGGAGTACCCATTCATTGTCATTATCAGAGACAATCACCGAGGATCGCCTCGTATTAGAAATAAAGTAGAGGAGACCACAGAAAACCTCCTCAAAAATACTTTAATGTTTGGTTAGATTTCGTTTGTTCGTTTTACGGCATGTCAACCCTTGTTGGGTTATTTTATGCCGAAGAAGATTTTGTTCTACTCATGCTTGATGGGTACTCAATTTTTTAACATTTTTTAAAAACTCATTTATTTCCTATTCAACCCCTAGATATGACCCTAAAAAGTACTGCCACTTCGGGTCTGAGTGGACCTGAGAGTAATGGCGATCTAGGAATACTCTACACTCCCCAGAGCTCTAGAATTGTGTGTTTTCCTTCTCCTAGACTGGTTACTTAGCGAAGAAAGAGCCCAGTCCGCCCTACTATTTACCCATAGCTGGAGGGAGAGTAGTTAGATGCATACATTTTCCAAGGGTATTTGCGCTATGTGAAATTCAAACATCCTCGTCCAGGATTCGAACTCGAGTCAACAAGTCTATTTCCTATGACTCTAACCATTACACCACGCTCCCCTGTATACGGATGTCGGTAATTGTGTGTGCATGTGTATGTGAAGCACGTTATAGAAATGTATGTATGTGACGGGATGGTTGATCGTGTACGAACACGTTTTTGTTTTATTCATTGTTTATGTGTACTCAATTTATTTATTTTTAAACTCAATCTTTTTTTGTTCTATTTAACCCCTAATTCTAATTACTATCACTCTGGGATCAGAGTGGACCTGGGAGTAATGGTGATGATGGGATATTCCACACTCCACAGAGCTCCAGAATTGGAACTTCACCATCAGATAGAGTTTAACGTCATATCCAGAACACTAAAACTCTCAACCACCGCCTTCTAGCACATATATGCTAAAAGGTCTTGGGCAATAGGGTTGGAACAATCATATAGGTGCTAGGGCTTGACGTGATCAGCCGATTGATCAGACTGTCCGTCTAACCTAAGCATGGTCCAAAGTGGAATGCTGCATGCCACAGACTGCTTAGCTATTCCGTCATTAAGAATCACGAGTCGCCATTCACAGCCAACAGGTGGCCCCAATTGGTGGTGGTGGTGGGAGGTCTTACCCCTCTGCAGAGGTGCAGTCAGTGTATTTTAAAGCCCCAACCGGGCTGATAGAAGACAGCAATATAATGAAAGGATTGATATTAATAAGAAAATCAAATTGTACACACATAAATGTGAGTAAAATAAGCGGAGTGGACGCACAACGAGGGAGTCTATCACCTTTTCACTAGCGCTAAATCAGGGATTTTGTTTTTGCATCTGAGGTGGAGCGCCACGCCTACTATCATCTCCACACTTTAGTGCAAACATCCAAGCTGTGCTATACATGCGCTGAGTTGGTGAGGACTAGTATCGAAACCAGAACCTTGTGGTTCCGAGATAAACAGTTTAATACATGCCTTACGAGTGCGATGAAAAGTTACGTAGACGCTTATAAATAAATAGCTACCTAGCGCTGCATGACCGATGTCTGGTCGGAGGAGCAGATTCTGGGAGGGGGTCCTCGTTGCGTAGGGGCTAAACTTCTGGACTTGCGACATTGTGGTAAGCAAGTTCGAACTCCAGTCGCGCTATTACGTTCCCTTTCGGACAAATACCCTTGGGAAAGGTAAGAAAAGTCTCATCCCTCATCTACGGGTTAAATAGTACCACTTGTTCTTCTACAAGGATAGCTTTGATATAAAATGACCCACGAAAGTTGATATGCCATTAAAAAACAAAAAAACAAGCGAAACCTCGGCCGTATTCATTTCCTACGACCATAACCATTACACGAGAACGCCTCAATTTTCATACATGCACGTGGTGTAATTGTTAAGTTGTAGGAAATGGACTCCTTTTTAACCAGAGGGTGTTGCAAGATGATAACGGTCGTACAATTAAGGAACTCGAGTATTGATATACGAAAATAATGTTAGAGTTAGTTTTTATTTTTGTTGTTTTTAGTTTTATGCTGTGAATAAATGTTTAAAAATCAGGCATTTGTAAATTCTTTTTTCTTAAAAATTCCAGTGAATTTCATTCCTGATTTGAAAAGAGGCAGAAAAATCTCTTGTTTACTGCGAAATTTGAGAATTGACGACATAAAACCTCGGATGTTATCCATTAAAAAAAAATGGCGGAAGAATTAAAGCAAACTATCGCTCGTCTCAAGATAAATAAAAGATAAACAAATGGTCCTTCACATCATCGAGCGGGAAAAAAAGGGGATCTTTTCTTTCATTTCTTTTCAATCCTTCCTTTCTTCCTCCCTTCCTTCCTTTCTTCTTCTTCTTCTTCTTCTTCTTCTTCTTCTTCTTCTTCTTCTTCTTCTTCTTCCACCACTTGTTCTTCTTCTTCCACCACTACTTCTTCTTCTTCTTCTTCTTCTTCTTCTTCTTCTTCTTCTTCTTCTTCTTCTTCTTCTTCTTCTTCTTCTTCTTCTTCTATTGAGTGAAATTCCCTTCCAAGTCTTTTCTGTGTTACTTTCTCTTTCTCAACAGCCGATTGTCTCCCCTTAATTTCTGTCCTTTTGATGTACCGTATTTGACGGCATATAAGACGCACTTTTCAAAAAAATTGCCCGTGTGTCTTATACAACGTAGATAAAGTTTGAAGTTTTATTACTATTAATTTTATCATTATCATTATTTCCTGCTATTGAAATGTCTTGTGTATGCTTATTGCTTGCCTGTACTGTCAAATTGCTTTTATACAGCTATGTTTCTGCTTGTGTAATGCACACCTAGACTGTTTTCAACAATATATGCTTAAATACACTAAAAACTTTTTTCCTGAATCTGACCCGCTGAAATGGGAATGCGTCTTATATGCCTGTGAGTCTTATATGCCGTCAAATATGGTCGTTTTGTTTGTGTGCCTTTAACTTTGTCGCCATCTTATTTTCCAATATATTTTCCGGACTATTGGTCTCATTTCTTTTTGATGTTACCACAACGTTTCATTTAATCCATTACATTCTATTTTGTTATTATACAATACACTGGGATGTTTCTTAATAAAAAAATGTAACAAAAATATTTTAGAGGTGCTGGAACGGATTAATAGCATTTCAATTAATTTCAATGGAAACAATTGGTTTGATATACGATGAAATTGAGTTACGAGCGGAACGAATTATACTCGTAAGTCAAGGTACCACTGTGTTTGGTTAATTTCTAAGTTGATCTCAATTCTTTGAATAACAATAATTCGTATCACAGAGAAGGTAATTATTATAGAAGGTAATCATTATAGAATAGAATTATTATAGAAGGTAATTATTATAGAAGGTAATTATTGTAGAATAGAATTATTGTAGAAGGTAATTATTATAGAAGATAATTATTATAGAATATAATTATTACAGAAGGTAATTATTATAGAAGGTAATTATTATAGAATAGAATTACTGTAGAAGGTAATTATTATAGAATAGAATTATCATAGAAGGTAATTATTATAGAATAGAATTACTGTAGAAGGTAATTATTATAGAAGGTAATATTATAGAATAGAATTATTAGAAGGTAATTATATAGAAGAAAGATTATTATATAATTATTATAGAAGGTAATTATTATAGAATTTATTGTAGAATTCTGGACTATATGACCTTTAGGCACCCCTTTTGCGATCTCGATTCACATGGATATTTTTCCATTTACACCGTCAAAATCCGGTTGTTTGTTAGGGGTTAGGATTAGGGTTAGGGTTAAGGGTTAGTTTTATAATTAAAATCTCTCTAAAAAACGTCTGTTAACAAACAACCGGATTTTGACGGTGTAAATGGAAAAAAGGTCCTTATGAATAGAGATCGCAAAAGGTCTTATGGTCTGTAATTCTTCTTCTTCTTCTTCTTCTTCTTCTTCTTCTTCTTCTTCTTCTTCTTCTTCTTCTTCTTCTTTGTGCTTTCATGCGTATTAGTCCCGAATTCCTCTGGTAAAAGTAAACATGAAATCACTTAAAAACAACTACTACTAGAGAGAGAGAGAGAGAGAGAGAGAGAGAGAGAGAGAGGAGAGAGAGAGAGAGAGAGAGAGAGAATAAAATTTCTAATTGCTTTTTCATTGCAAAATGGGCACAGATGAATAAATAATTAAAAACAAAAATAAGTCTCTATGATAATATAATTAGCAGTTACAACAACCCCTGTCAACCCTGACCTCCTGACCCTCTGACCCTCTGACCCCTGACCTCCCGTTGTAAGT
Source organism: Doryteuthis pealeii (assembly GCA_023376005.1). NCBI lineage: Eukaryota > Metazoa > Mollusca > Cephalopoda > Myopsida > Loliginidae > Doryteuthis > Doryteuthis pealeii. The sequence continues at coordinate 68,754,892 of CM042160.1, read as the reverse complement.
ACTAATTACTACTATGACACCCTGGACTGTCTTTTTGGAAAATGGTTGGCTTCAATGTATAATTTGCAGCAACCAAGGAATATTCTTCTGGTCTAAATTAGAATCCGAAATGATCTGGAAAAATGGCACCCATTGGAATGCGACATTAAAGTAGGTGAGTTCGAACTCTAGTCTAACTATTACATTTACTTTCGGACTAATACTCTTGAGAAAGGTATGAACACCCCCATCTCCACCAGCAATCGGTTGAATTCTTCTACTACTGTTCTTCTACAATGTGCGAAGGAGTCCCCGTGGTGTAGTTGCTAACGTCTTGGACTACGATATAGTAATAAGCGAGTTCGAACTCCGGTTTAGCTATTATGTTCAATTTCACACTAATACCTTTTCGAAAGATATGAACCACATCATCCTCATCCTCATCCCCAGCAAGTATCATTACTGTTCTTCCCCAAATAATGACTTTGGCATTAAATAACCCACAAAATTTTGATATACCATTAAACAAAGAAACCAACCAACCGACTAAAGAAAAGTACGTATGAACTGCTTCGAAAGAATCCGCCTTGGAATCGAAAGATTCTAAATTCGATCCTCGTAAACTCAGTGTGTGATTTTTAATCTGTAGGTGTAGGGCTCCACCTTAGCAAAAATAATCTCCCTGGTCTTGCGCTAGCGAAAAGGGGATAGACTCCCTCGCAGTCCGACAATAAGCCACTCCGCCAACTTTACTTTGTTGTTTTCTCTTTGGAACCTTGCAAACGAAAACCACCTCCTTTGGACTTTTCTCAAATATAAAAACTCGAGTGAGTCCCTGTGGCGCAGTGTCTAACGTGTTGGACTGCAACATGGTAGCAAGCGGGTTCGAACATCTGTCTTGCTATAACATTCACTTTCGGACTAATACCCTTTTTATTTTATAACTAAGCATTTTCCCAGCTATGGGTTAAATAATGCCACTACTGTTCTTCTACAAGGATGGCTTTGGCATTAAATGACCCCGAAGATTAGTCGTGAAGTTAAAAAAAAAACCCTCCTCAAGTCTAACCAATAATGGTGAAATGGCAATACTCTGGGGTCTCTCACCTTCCCTTCGCCTCTGTTCCAGTTTGTCTGTCTCTCTGTTTGTCTCTGTCTGTCTGTCTCTCTGTCTCTGTCTCTCTGTCTCTCTCTCTCTCTCTATATATATATATATATATATATGTAGGAAAACTTAGATGGTTAATTGGCAATACTTTTGATATTCTCACCCCTTTTCAACTCTTCTGCAGTCTGTCTATCCCATCTCTCTCTCTTCCCCCCTTCCTCTCTCTCTCTCTCTCTCTCTCTCTCTTATATATATATATATAATATATATATATATATATATATATATAAGCTTAGACGGTGAATTGGCAACTTTTAATTCCCTCACCCTCTGTCTGTCTGTCTCTCTCTGTCTCTGTCTGTCTGTCTGTCTGTCTGTCGGTTCTCTCTCTCTCTCTCTCTCTCTCTCTCTCTCTAATATTATATATATATATATATATATATATATATATTATATATGTTGGTGTGTGTGTGTGTGTGTGTGTGTGTGTGTGTGTGTAAAAGAAAGAAAGCTTAGTTTATTCTAACGTAGATTTTTAATTGACAACCGTAATAGATCTTCTTAATTATTGCAACCGCTTTGAAAACGCCTGTGTACAAATATGAAATCTATACGAGGCTTTTAAACAGAAAACTGAAAGGCACTTGCTTAGAGTAGATGTATCAGTTTTAACATAAAAACATTTCGAAAAAAAAAAAAAAAAAAAAAAAACTAACAAAATAATCCCACCAAAAACAATCAAACAACAAAAAAATATTTAACCGAGTCTCGTTCTTTTTTTTTGTTTTTTGTAACTTGTCTTGATGTAATTGAGTTATTTCGTTTTACAGTATCGTGCACAAGAGAAAGGAATTACCACTTTTTTCACAATTAAATAGTAATTATCTGAAAGGGTAAAAAAAAAATTAAATAAAAATAAGGATAAAAATAAAAATAAACTACTATAAAAATGAACTGTTAATTTAAGACCGTTTCTATTTTTGTTTTATTTTATATACACAGATAAATATGCATACATACATACATACATACACACACATACATACATACATACATACATTTTGCATAAAAACGTTTCTAATTTTTGTTTTTATTTTATATAACACACTCCATATATACATAGATATATATACATACATACATATATTTTATATACAAACATACAATATATACATATATATATAATATATTTAATCATATATACATATATTACATATATATATACAAACAACATATATACATATATATACATACATATATTTTATATACACACATACAGGGGCTGGGTTAGCTCAATCGGTAGAGCGTTCGGCTAGAAATCACAAGGTTCCTAGTTCGATACCGGTCCTCGCCAACGTATGAGTAGCACAGGGATCTGTGCCGTAAAGTAAGGAGCTCCGCCTCAGATGCCAAAACAATCTCCTTGGTCTAGCGCTATTGAAAAGGAGATAGACTCCCTCGCTGACTGGCTGATACCGACGTTAGGCCGCCCTAAAAAGTGCTATAGGGATGTCATAAAAAACAACCTCCTTAAAGCCCTCGATATAAATCTACATGAGTAGGAAAGGATAGCTACGAACCGTGTGGCTCGAGCACCGCACCCTGTAGCGGGCACTACGTAAACGGGACATGACGGATGTCCTGGACACATTCCCCTACATTACGCCTGAACACATATGTGATGTATGTGGCAGGGCTTGCATGTCGCGGGCCGGACTTCTTAGTCCTCATACGGCCCATACGAGAAAAAGCGGGGAGGTGAATTCGTGTGCCAATCCGCGTAAAAGCTGGACTGAGCCATCTGAGTGCTCACAAACGAACTTGTAGAAATGGTCCTGTAAAGAAATGACAATCCTCATATATAAATATATATATATATATATATATATATAGAGAGAGAGAGAGAGAGAGAGAGAGAGGCAGACATTTATACATACATACATACATACATGCATACTTACATACATATGAACGTACATACACACATGTATGCATACATAAATGCGTACATACATACATACATACACTTGGACGTATACAGCTAGATACACAAGAATATACTTGTTTGCAACCATACACACACACACACACACACACACACACACACACATATATATATATATATATATTATATATATATAATATACAGATACTACAGATACATACATATACACATACATATACATACACTGCTAGATATACAAGAATACACTTACACAATTTCTTTCGTTCGCATCCATGCACACATATAGAGATATATACACATACATATACATACACATATACAGATATATACATACACATACACATAGCAATAGCATAATCTTTCCAGATCACTGCCGTCCCTCACAATCCTATGACCTCACTACCAGAACATTTCCTCTCATGAACCCTCAAATGACTCATCAATTCACAAAGTTTGATGCAAATATGACATGGGAAGGACGTCTTTCCCATTGTATCAGATGATAAAATTTGATGCTTATGCACCACCATATGTCTCTTAAGACCAGAAGCCGACTTACAGACCTTGCCACAGATAGCACAAGACACATTGTTTGTTCCTGGGATTTGCATGAATTGACCCTGGTGAGATTTCCTATGATTGACATATCCAGCCTTAGAAAGCAGAATCCGACCACATGTCTGACATTTCCAACACTTCACGTTCTCTCCAATATGACAGGTGTATCTCTTTCGAAGTTGACGCTTGAGGTTTTCATGCTCAATTCTTTCACTCTCAAAACTGGTACAGCCATCATCCTAAACTAAAGAAAAAAAACGCATTAATAAGTAAAGAGTGGCCTATAGTCACATCATCCGGACAGCGAAGGTGTCTATCCCCCGTTCGCTAGCGCTGGACCAGGGAGATTGTTTTATTTTATTTTATTTTTTTTTTTTTTTGCTGAGGTTGGGCGCCACACCTACCGTCAGTTCCCCACGCATTAATAGACATACACGAAATTTCTCTCTCTTCTCTCTCCTCTCTCTCTCTCTCTCACTCACTCACTCTCTCTTACAACACACACACACACACACACACACACAACCCCATTTACAGTGTGACTGTTTTTTTTTTCTGACAGTTGCAATCTTTTAAACGGAACCTGATTTTCTTTTCTTATTTGTAAAAAAAAAAAAAAAACAAACTATTTAGCTCATTTTATCACCCTCTTCTCTCTCTCTCTCTCTCTCTTCTCTCTCTTCTCTCTCTCTTTATATATATATTATATATATATATATATATATATATATATATATATATATATATTATATATATTTATGATTTTATTATTTAAACCTGTGTTTCAATTTTCTTAATAACTACATACCGTCGGATTCACTTCCATCTCTTCATTATATATAATTATATAATCATCCACGTATGTAAGGTATTTACACAACAGAATGATGTATACACATAGACCAATGCAATTGCCGCCATCTTTTTCACAAACATTTAATCGTGTTCCAAACAGCCGGGCTCCATGTGCAAAACGTTCCCGCTCACATGTGTACGCAATCTTCCATGCGCGTGGATAGCAGTCATTTCAAGCATTTACGCATGTACTTATAAGCACTTGCCCACCCACATGCCACCCTATAGGTCTACCCCCCACCCCCGATTCCGAAACACGTGCTCGCGCGTTTCAAACTCTCCGTTTTTGACCCATGCCACAACACAACAATTTAGCTATGTTTAATATCTATATACACAATGTAAAAATTAATAGTCAATTAAAATAAAATAATAATGATAAAAAAAAAAGCAAGACAAAATCTAACGTATTTTCTTCAAGATGGCTACGCATCCTCCCCATTTTTTGTGGGGCTCTGTCAAAATGCACTGTCGAGGCAAATTGTACATTTCAGCCGTTCTTGTTGGATGATCGATTGTTGGTTGGTTGGTTGGTGGTTGGTTATGATGGCATGTCAACCCTTGTTGGGTTATTTTATGCCAAATACGTTTTGTTTTATTAATTCTTGATGGGTTTTCAAATATTTTAGCTCAATTTTCTAAAATATTTTAAAAAACACTTTTTCTATTTAACCCATAGATGGAACCTTAACAGGTACTACCACTCCGTGTCAGAGTGGACCTGGAGGGTAATGGCGATGAAAGGGTACTCCATATTCACCAGAGCTCCACAATTGGAACTTCACCATTAGATGCAGTTTAACGTCATACTCAGGACACTAAGACCTACCTTCTTGCACATATATGATAAAAAGTATTGGGGGTTTGCCATAAGAGCAATAGAGTTGGGACAAACATATAGGTGCTAGGGCTTGACTTGACCTGCCGATTGATCAAAGGGGGCTTCTCCGACCACTCGTCTAGCCTAAGTAAGGGCCAAAGTGGAGTGTATGCATGTCATGGACTGCTCAGCCATCAGAATCACGGGTCGCCACCTACGGCCAACAGGTGGCTCCATTTGGGGGATTTTACCCATCTGCAGTGGTGCAGTCGGTATATTCTACAGCCCCAACCTACAGGGCGTTGGTCGATTATTGTCTCATATATATATAATATATATATATATTATAATATATATACCAAACCCTCCAAGCAGGATGCGACACAAGGTCAATTTCTTAAGCGGAGTTTAACAGGTTTGAATTCAGAGTTTTCCTTTTCCTAGCCATGGTTAAAAAGCCCAATCTGCCCTGCTATTTAACCATAGCTGGAGAGAGAATTGGATTCATACCTTTCCTAAGGGTATTAGCGTAATGTAAAATGTTAACAGCTTCGTCCAGGAATTGAACTCGGGCCGACGAATTCATTTCCTACGACTCCAACCATTAGACCACGCGCCCCCTCTCTCCTCTCTCTCTTCTCTCTCTCTCTCTCTCTCTATATATAATATATAGTATATATATATATATATATAATATATATATGTTAACTCAGCAAAGTAGGTATTTGTCTAACCCATTCGTGGCCGGTGGAATGTGACACAAGGTCACGAGTATGGAGCATCCAACTTTCTATTCAGTAGTAATTGATCCAGAAGACAAGCTTGCTAAACATTATACCTCGATGGAGTGCCAACCGAACAACGAGGGTGTCTATCCCCTTTTCGCTAGCGCTAAAACAGGGAGATTCTTTATAGTTGAGGTGCATGGTGTAATGGTTACTGTCGTAGGACACAGCGAGACGAGTTAAAATCCTGCACGCGAGTGTTTGCATTTCACATAGCACTAATACCCTAAGGAAAAGTACGGATCCAATTATTCTCCATTCAGTCATGGGCACATTGTAGGATAGACTGGGCTCTTTAACTTTGTTATGGCAACCAATCTAGGAGAAGGAAAACTCTTGATTTAAACCAAACGGGCTCGTTCGTCAAAACTACTTTGAAAGTTTCTTCTCCCCCCTTCATCCTTGGTTATACACTAGCATAGTTTTGGCTGGGGTGGAGCGCCACACCCAGAGGGTTTATCGCACAGATCAGAGTATCTATGATGTGCTACCTATGCACTGAGTTGGCGAGGACCGGAATCGAACCTGAAACATTGCGATTAGTGATACTTCCGGTTTAGCTCAGTCGGTAGAGCGTTCGGCTGGGAACTGCAAAGTTCCTGGTTCGATACCGGCCCTCGCCAACTCAGCGAATGAATAGCACAGGGGTTAGTGTGGTAAAGTGGGGAGCTGATGATATGTGTGGCGCTCTGCTTCAGACGCTAATAACTTTCCTTGGTCTAGCGCTAGTGAAAAGTGGATAGACTCCCTCGCTGATTGGCTGATACCGACTTTAGGCCACCCCGACAACTTTTTATTATTGTTGCATTTTTTCTCTTCAACCGTTCTAACAAACAACTTTAAGTGGGGAGTTCATCTAAAAATCGTCGGGGTGGCCTAAAGTCGGCATCAGCCTGACAGCGAGGGAGTCCATCCCCTTTTCACTAGAGCTAGACCAAGGAGATTGTTTTTGCGTCTGAAGTGGAGCGCCACACCTACCACCAGCTCCTCACTTTATCGCACTAGATCCCTGTGTTACTCGTATGCTGAGTTGGTGAGGGTCGGTATTGAATCCGGATCCTTGTGGTTCCTAGGTGGACGCTCTGTCGGCTGAGCTAAACCGGTCCTAAGTGGAATTTGTAGTGAAATAATTATAAGTAATATACTTAATTTAAAAAAGACACAATAAATTGTGTAAAAGGAGTGATATAACAACTAGCAGGACCTGTGGATATGCCACAGTATGATAACTTAATCATTACAATGTTTGATATGTTTACTTAAGAGCTATTGCTAAATATTTCAATATATACCAAGTATAATAACCTTGATTTAACTGTCTCTCACTCTTTTTTTCCATTAATTCTTTTTCATCTTTTCATTATATTCGATTGAAAAAATTTTGGTTGTTTTAGAAGCATGAAAAAATTAAAATCAGAAACAAAATGATGAATATTGTGTTCTCATATATATATATATATATATATATATATATATATATATATATATAAAAATAAATATATAAAGGTATTACATATCTATTTATTTGATGGCAATAGAACAGTCACAACCTTTGGTTTCATTCATCATTAGATATCGGATCAAACGTCACCTGATGAATGCATGCAATTTTGCATGTATGAAACCTAAGGTTGTAACTGTTCTATTGCCATCAAATAAATAGATATGTAATACCTTTACTATATTTATTATTATATTAATAAATAGCTCTATTCTTTATAAAAGAGCATCCTCTCCTAATACGACCGCAATTTGGCGCATCATTCCAGTGAAAGCTGAAGCATGTCGAAATCGGCGTCTCCACAAAACTTGAAAACCGAACCCTTTATTAATCTACCAGGATAGACTGTTCTCATTCGATAACCATGACTGGTACAAAGTTAATCTATGTCAAGTATACAACCACAAAGATAGGCGTAATAAATATGGAAACTTAATTTTTTAGTGAACCTATTAACATAAGCGTATTTGAAGCTTGCTCGTACCTCAAATTTTAGCTCTCAACACGAAGCAAAAGTTCGATCGAGTGATTGCTCTTAACTTCAAAAATTCGTAAGTTGGGGCATCCTTAAATCAAGGTATAACAATATATATAAAAAAAAACCCCAAAAAACCCAACAACAACAAAAAAACAAAACAAGATATGGCATTAAATAACCCACAGGTGTTGATATGCCATTAAACCAAACTAACCAACCAAAACCTAACTTATTTTATCTATTCTCTTCGGGTGGCCTGAAGCGGTATCAGCCAGACAGCGACGGAGTCTACCCTCTTTTCACTAGGGCTAGACCAAGGAGATTGTTTTGGCGTTCTGGGGTGGAGCGGTGAGCGCCACACCAACCATCAGCTCCTCATTTACCGCCACAGATACCTGTGCTACTCATACGTGAGTTGTCGAGGTGCTTTGCTGCGCTGTTTTCTTCTGGACCTCTTCGCAACACCATAAAGCAAGAGGCCAGAAGAAAGCAGCGGGCAACACAAAGCACCGGCACATCAACATCTTCAGGGGCAGCCTTCCGCCGACATCTATGGTCGAAATGTTTTTCGAACATTAGACTTTACAGTCATAGGAGGCGCTGTAACTTCAGGGGCACAACATCTAGATTATAGTCTTCGAGACTGAAATGCCAATGAATGAACCTATGCTACTCATAACGCTGAGAACGAGGACCGGTATCGAACTAAAACCTTGACGTTCCCAGACGGTCACTCTACCGACTGAGCTAAACTAAAGATATGTAAAATATCAATATATTTCTTTTATATATTATATTTTATATATTTCTTTATTTTACTCTTTAATGTATTTTAATTGTGCACATATTAAAATTGTATGTTATTATTTGTGATACCGAGTAGACACAAATAATAATACCCGTACTGTTTTTGTATGACCTCGTGTTGCTGTACATGCCGAATGTTTATAAAGATGTCCTTTTAATTAATTTCATTTTCACTGTTTTATAATTTCATTCATTGACTGCATGGACATTTAAAATTTTAAAATATTTAAATGTTTTAATATACAAGGAAAGAGATCCACAGTTATATGAATATTGCAATATCAGTACAACCGTAAAAATAAATACAGAAGTCAATTCCTAAATTATTTCGTGATTCAAATTATCTTAAAAAAATCTGTTTTGCTTTTGAAGCATTGTTAAGTAAAGTATATTATTATTTTATTATTTATATTTTTTGCTTGAAGGCAATTACAATGCGTATATCGCATAAAATTCGATAATTATAGTAAATAAACATGACAAGTGAATTTAGGCAAAGGATCGTTCGGTGTGTGGAACATCGTACAGACTGTTTCAACTTTATTAAGTCTCATCAGCGATGACATCCCTGATGAGACTTAATAAAGTTGAAACATCGAATTTTATACGATATACGCATTGTAATTGCCTTCAAGCAAAAAAATATAAATAATACTATATTCAACAATGCTTATAAAAAACAAACATCTAAAAAATCTTATATTATTATTTATATTTTTGAAGGCAATTACAATGCGTATATCGTATAAAATTCGATAATTATTGAAAATAATCATGACATTTGGCGTGTTTCGTGTACTACGGGTCGGTAGTCCAGAGATAGAGTGTCTGATTCTGCGTGCTGGGTTCCCGGTTTCGATCTCTGTCGGGAGGAGATCGTAGGTATACACCGCTGATGTGACTTAATAAAGTTGAAACTGCTGTACGGTGCTCCACATCGCACTGCGTTGCTCGCCGAGTTTGCTTGTCATGATTATTTTCAATAATTATCGTCTGTTTTTATGTTTTTCTTTTATTGACAAGATCTTTACTTAAATGTAGTAAATTAATTCTTGGTTAGTTTTATGATTAAAGATGATAAAAGTCCTTGGTAGGTAAACATAATACGTGAATTCAAAACAAATATTACACCCTCTTAAATTTGCACTTAAAATATAGAAATAATTTTCCTGGTGGGACTTTTTTCCTGACTATTTTATTCAATTATTTCTTATGCGTTCTGTCAACTCAGCTAAATAATTTACCATTCCGTTTTATTAGGAAGAAAGAAAGGAAAGAAAAAACATGCTACACAGAAAAATACAATAAGAAAGTGAGTAGGGGAAAGATAAGGTGGTGAGTGTGTGAAGCGATTAATCCTAATTGGTTTCAATTCAACATAATGAAAAGAAGGAAAGAAAGAAAAAAAGAATGCAAGAATTAAATCAAGATTATTATACTTTTTATACATATTGACTATTTAGCAATAGCTCTTGAGTAAAAATATCAAAACTTTGTAATAATTGAATTATGATACAGTGGTATATCCACAGGTCCTGCTAGTACAGAGGGTTAAATCCAAGATTGTTGAATTTTGTGATGGAAAATTCGTTAGAGATCATTTGCAATTGTTAAATTGTGCAATTATTGGTAAATTATTCACGAATTAAGTTTTTGATAACATTTTTCGACTTATTTGTCCTTTTCGTTACGTTTTTCGTATTAAATCTCAACTTAAAGAAATAGTGATTCCTTCAATTTAGAATAATCCTCATTTTTATTATATTTAGCTTTTTAGAATATCCACGTGAAAGATAAATAACCGCGCTTTTAAGCGATTAGAGTAAATCAACATAGTTTTGCATTTGAATGTTCGGTCCTTTAATTAATGTGTCAGTTAACTGTGTGGTAATCGTTATAGACAGTGGACGACCGTTCCTCCCCTATCAATGGGTCCGGGCTGACAGGAACCAAAGCTGTCTCTTCATCGCATATCACTCTTCGCAAATGTCTAAAAAGAATGAGTGGCCTTTACTCGAAAAAAGATATCAATTTGTCAGTCGAGGCAGAGGCCAAACGAAGGCGGTCAAGTACAAAAAGACGAGTCTATTAAGGAGTAATTTTAAGATTGTAGGAATTTCTGAAATGGAAATCAGGAGTTTAAAGACTTTGGATGTTGACAGGCACGAAGGGCGATGGATCAACGGTCTTGGTGAGTAATAATGGAACCATGAATTCTTCAAAAAAGGCAGGAACACATTCCAACTGAAATTAGTTGCATATTTCCCACCAAAAAACCAGTGGCTTCGAGCGCAGATAAAACTTAGCATTTCGAATGCTGTTTTTCAAGACAGGCAAATGTCTAATAATAAATATGAATTTCAGTGTGTCATGTTTCTTTTTTTTCAAATTTACTCCCATAGGCCGTATACCAACATATTATACCACTTTGGAATCAGGCCGAATCTGTGAAAAAATTAAAGACAATACGGCCCAAATCCGGATCCACAATCCTTAAATGTTGGATTCCCAGAGGCTGTATACCAACATATTATAACATTTGGAATCAGCCAAATCATGAACAAATTAAAGACATTCCGGGACCAAATTCGGATCCACAATCCATAAATTTCCCAAGTTTAATTACCACGATTGTTTCGGCGATTTTACGTGATTTCTTTTTTTTTTTTTTTTTTTTTGCGACGATAATTTTTTTGTACGATAACAATTTTATAATTTGGAAATACATTTGAATAATCAAAATTAATTGCGAAATCCAGCGAAAATAACCAACGGAATAAATATGAAATTGTGTTTAAATTAAATGGCAGAAGAAGAATTGTCGTTGAACTTTTAAAAGCTAAGCTAAAAAATATTAATGCAGCGATACGTTTTTAATTTTTCTGTAGTTTATGATATATTATGACAAATATATATTATATATATATATATATATATATATATATATATATATAATATAATAAAAAGAAAGTCGTCGAGGTGATCTAAAGTCGGTATCACCCGATCAGCAAGGGATCTATCCCTTTTCACCTTGCCAGTTTAAAATTCCTCAATCCGCTTCATACACACTTCTACGTGGTTGTGCACTGTCCCCGTACTGTGCTAAAAGCCTCCGACGAATTTCAGCCCGTGATACTCCTTCCAAACCAGAGCAATCCAAGTTACTGCTCTTGTTCTTCCCTGATGCCCACTGCGAGTGGAGCGTCGTTTTTTACTGCTAAAGACAACATCTCTCTCTAATCGCATAAAATCTTGAGCTAACTCTCATAGACAATATATTTCAAGTGGTGAAGATGCTTGTAGTGTAATGGTTTATCATGGTAGGAAATGAACTTTGTGAACTCAAGTTAAAATCCTGAATAAAATCATCAACAAAAAAATCACCGAATTAATTGCAGTCCTCAACAAAAACATAACAGCAAAAATGTTTTTGCAGAAACACCAGAGGAATTAAAGGTATCCTGACGAGAGCAAAAAGCTTGAAAACCTTGGGTAGATGCCTGCAAAAACAGTTATATTTAATAATTGAATAACTAAATAAAGCTCCAACAACTTGTAGTTGAGCACTGTGATTTCCTTGTTTCATCTCGGAAAAATTTACCTATATATCTATATATATGTATATATATTGTCGGTGGATTATCATTAATGACGTCCGTTGTCGGCATTGTTGAGTGGTCAGTTCCCGCTCTTTTCCCTTTCCCGCCTTTTTTCTTTTCCCGCCTTTTTTATTGGTTGGTTGGCTGGTTGGTTGGTTGAATTTTACGCCATGTTTGATTTTTGATCATTTCTATCTAAATTATTTTACACGAAGAAAATTTAGAATTTTATAGGATTAAGGAAAAAACATTTGGAAACCATAAAAATAAGAATTTTTAAAATTTCAATGAAATTATTAAAAAAAAGTGAAACATTACTCTTTACTTATCAAATTTGCCCACACGGCTATAGCAAATTTTCTTGGTACTGTTTTACCTGTATGAAGGGATATTTCAAAGTTTACCATTTATTCACATCGGAACTCATTCTATTCAAGTAAATATGGCAGATGTATTCACATAGTGATTTTTCAATGTAAACAAGTGACACGTGTGAGAGCCGCTGTCAGCTGATTATGGTAGGATTTCAGTGTTGGAAGGTCGCTGAGAATGGTTTAAAGTAGGCGAAGAGTTAGAATTAATAAGATATGTGAACTATTACAAATCTATAAAAAGATTTATCATAATAATTTTGAAACAAATGATGACTAGCATAAATGATCAAGGATCAAAATAATTTTTGAAGTTAGTAAATAAATATTGTATGTGTGTGTGTGTGTGGGGGGGGGCTTGTACTTTCATAAGTTGATTGAAGTCATTCCAGAAGTAAATTCTTCGCGGAAGTCGAACCGGTGTAACAAAAAATGTGTCCTAGTGAAATACAGTTAGCAACGAAATTATTCGTAAATTATTCAAAATTTATTCAAAATTATTCGAAATTATTCGTACACCGATTAATTTTGAATATATTTATAGCATTTCTCAGAATCTAATGCTCGCATCATGTCAGTTGTTTTTTATGANAATAAACGGTACGATCAGGCTCAACAATCGATCACGTGACACAACAGTGTCAACTATAAGCACTCATGACAGAACGGCAAGTCTGACAATAATAAATATTTTCAGAACAATAAATTCTTCTTATTATAAATGGTATGAATTGTGTGTTTTTTCTGTCTGTAAACCGAAACTATTTAAATTATTGTTCAGACTGGCGTTCTGTTCATGAGTGCTATGATTTTGAACACTGTTGTGGTCAGTGATCGATGTTTGAGCCTGATCGTAACGCGTTTTTATTTTGTTGTCTTTTAACAGGTAAACAGACACGACGCGCTGCCACTCGCAGTGGCATGGAAACAGGGAAA
>CM042160.1:68693629-68733629 GCA_023376005.1 Doryteuthis pealeii | reverse complement strand
GAGAGAGAGAGAGAGAGGAGAGAGAGAGAGAGAGAGGGGGTGATAAAATGAGCTAAATAGTTTTTTTTTTTTTACAAATAAGAAAGAAAATCAGGTTCTGTTTAAAAGACGCAACTGTCAGAAGAAAAAAAACAGTCACACTGTAATGGGGTTGTGTGTGTGTGTGTGTGTGTGTGTGTGTGTGTGTGTGTGTGTGCATGTCACACTGTAATGGGGGTTAGTTTTAGAGAATTCACCCCCCCCCCTCCTTAAAATAACATGAGAGACATAAAATTGTGTATTCGTTGCGTTGATTGATATATTAAGGAAATAGTCGATTTTAACAACATGATATCTGAACCTTGCTTGTTCTCTTACCGATGTGAACAACCAGTCTTCAACTTTAAGCTGTCCTTTGAGGTCGGCTTGTAATGGTGACTGTCATTCATCTATACATATATAAAAATGCTGTGTATGTATGTATGTATGTATGTCCGGCTGAAAAATGGCATTTTGGAGGCATCTTTGAAGCCCATATCTCCCCCAATTCTCAACAGAATTCATCCATCTTTTACTATGTGATACTCCTCATCGAACTCTATCAGAAAATCATATTAAATTGATACTTTGATTTTGCACGAAATTGGCCATTTTCACCCACTCTCAGGGGGATTATCAGGTCTCAAATCTCACCTAAAACTCCGAATTTAGCACTTTTTTCTCCATCAGTAAATTCTAGGCATCAGAACCATGAGAAAAGACAATAAAATCGATAACTTAAATTTTCACAAAATACGTAGACTTATAATGGCTGAAAAATGGCATTTTGGGGCATCTTTGAAGCCCCATATCTCCCCCAATTCTCAATAGAATTCACCCATCGTTTACTATGTGATACTCCTCATTGAAAATACGAAAATAAAACAATTAACTACAAAATGAATATATACACATTAAATATCACCAGTTCTTGCTTTTTGTGCAAAAATGATGAAGATTTGATTTATATTCGAAGATATCTAAAAATTAAAATATACATAGAAATAGCATTGAAATTCTACTTAAAATTGTACAGCATTTGTAAATCTCATAAGTAAACAACTCAATGCACCAAGGTTTCCACGTCTACCCAGTCGACGCTGGGTTGCCGCTTCTCGTTACTTAATAATGAGAGTGTGTACATGTGTGTGTGTTTATGTGTGTTTGTGTGTGTGAGTATTTTTGTGAAAAAGTGTGTGTGTGTGTGTGTGTGTGTGTATGCTGTGATCTGAGTTGACAAACAAGTGTAGGCATTTGAATAAACATAGACTGTGCCAGGTAGGTTCTGGAATTACGTAGGGTGGCACACCCATGTACTTGAGAATGGATACAACCGGGATGTTAATAAGAGTAGATGGCTAGAATAAGCAATAATTCCCTGACGAATTGCTACGGCAAGAAACTGCAGTTGGAATATTATAACATTCGCTTTAAAAAAACGTATATATATATATATAGAGAGAGAGAGAGAGGGGAGAGAGAGAGAGAGAGGGGGAGAGAGAAGGGGTGTGTATGTGTGAGTGCGATAGATAGGTTGGTTGCATTTGGTGGTTTTGTTTTACGGCACATCAACCTTTTTCGGGTCATTTAATGCTGGATCAATTCATTTCGATAAAAAATGACGCAGGTTGATTACAGTACCTGTTGTTGCTTAAATGGTCACCCTATCAATTATTGAACAGGCTCATCGCTGCTTAACTTCGGTGATCTAGCGAGAAAAGGAGCATCTAAATAATGCAAGCAGGAAAAAAAACAAAAAAACACACAGACACACACACAGAATAATATACAGTTCTATAGCTGCATATTGGGAAAGGCATACATCCAACTACTCCCCCTCCAGCTATGGGTAAATATTAGGGCAAACTGGCTCTTTAACCTTGGCTAGATAACCAGTCTTGGAGATGGAAATCTTTGAATTCAAACCTGTTAAACTGATCTTGTATCGCATCCTGCTCGTGTGGAGAGGTTGGTATATATATATAACTACATCACCACACTATCGGCATTAGTCATGACTGATATCTATTCAAACTATAACAAGGTTACATTGATCCACATAGATAGATAAATGGATAAATAGTAGAAATGGGGAGATATTGCACATTCTATTTTGGCCCTTACTTAAACGCTAGACGTGCGGTCGGAGAGGCCCTTCCGATCAATCGGCTGGCCACGTCTGGAGAGTGGAGTACCCCTTCATCCCCATTACTCCAGGTCCACTCTAACCTGGAGAGGTAGTGTCTTTTAGGGTCATATCTATGGGTTAAATATAGAAATTGAGTTTTAAAAAATGTGCTAAAAATTGAGTTAAAAAATTGAGTACCCATCAAGCATGAGTAGAACAAAACGTCCTCGATATAAATAACCCAACAAGGGTTGACATGCCGTAAAATCCTACAAACCAAGCCAAACTCTATACAATTACAAAAGCAATTGTTACTATGAAAGATAAATTCACATAAAAGAAAAGGGATTTTCTAATTATATTTTTCAAATTATCTTATTATTTATTAATTATGTTTATATTGTTCTGTGAAAAATTTCCCGGTCTTTTGTAGAAATTTAGAAAAAGAAAAAATTGAGTGGCACTTAAAAAATTTATCGACTTAATTTATTTGTGTCGAGATTGTTAGTCCTAACTAATGCATAATGCTATGGAATTATTATTTGCCGTAGAAGGAGCAATAAAACTAATTAAACGACAATAATTATTTTTATAATAAGACAAATAGTTCGTTAATTAATTTTACTTTTGAAGTTCGGAAATTTAAATACATGTACAACTAAATTTTGCATTATTATTATTATTATTATTATTATTATTATTATTATTATTATTATTATTATTTCAATTCTGTTTTTCAAACCTGCTGTAGCCGTTGGTTCACTGGAGTCTGAGTGACAGCAAGTCTCGTCAGATCTCCAGGACTCTTCAACCGATCTCAATAATGCTGTAGTCTGGATGGTCTCGATTCTTCCTCTGATTTCCAATTCATCCAGACTCTTTTCTAGACCCTGGGATCGTTCCAAGGGCTACAATTACAATTGGTACGACCTTCACCATCATGTTCCACAGTTTTTTTCAGTTCTCTGGCAAGGTCCAAGTATTTGTCGATCTTTTCGCTCTCTTTCATTTTTCACTCTCTGATCGGCCGGGGCGACAAAGTCCACGAGATTACAAGTTCTCTTCTTGTTGTCAATCAAACTAGGTCTGATCTCCTGGCCGAGATTAGGTGATCCGTCTGTACCTCAAAGTCCCAGAGAATTGTGTGCGTCTCATTCTCCAGGACAGATTCAGGCTTGTGCATATACCATTTAGTTGAATGCCGAAGATATTGTGCATATACCATATTATTATTATTATTATTATTATTATTATTTATTATTATTGAGTTTTTCACACCAGCGTTAGCTGATGGTCTTTCACTGGAAGTCTGAGTGACAGGTTTCCTCAGATCTCCAGAACTCTTCTGAGTATTCTGGCCGATTGCAGCAATGCAGTTGTTTGGATGGTCTCAATTCTTCCTCTGATTTCCAGTTCCTCCAATCTTTTTTCCAAGCTTTTTGTGACCGTTCCAAGTGCATCAACTACAATTGGTATCACTTTGACCCTCATATTCCACAGCTTTTTCAATTCTTTGGCAAGGTCCAGGTTTTTTGTCCATCTTTTCGTTTTCCTTCATCTTCACCCTGTGATCTGCTGGAACTGCAAAATCTACCAGTTGACAAGTTCTCTATTTTTGTTAATCAATACTAGGTCCGGCCTTCTGGTTGGGACAAGGTGATCCGTCTTAATCTCAAAGTCCCAGAGAATTTTATGCGTTTCATTCTCAAGAACAGATTCTGGTTTATGCATATACCATTTTGTTGTATGGTCAAAATTTAGTTTTTTTGCATAATTCCAAATGGATCACCTTTCCAACCCAGTCCTGCTTAGTTTTGTATACCCGTTGTGCTAGTTTGCTCCATTCGCTTAATACTTGGTTAATGGTCTCATCTCTGTAACCACATACTCTATATTATTGTTCACTCCTTTTGAGTTTTTCACATCAGCGTTAGCACTGATGGCCTTTCACTGGAGTCTGAGTGACAACAAGTCTCCTCAGTTCTCCATGACTCTTCTAAGTATTCTAGCAGATTGCAGCAGTGCAGTATTCTGGATGGTCTCGATTCTCCCTCTGATTTCCAGATTTTCCAAACATTTTTCCAATCTTTTGGGGACCATTCCAAGTGCACCAACTACAATTGGTATAACTTTGACTTTCATATTCCATAGCTTTTTCAGTTCTCTGGCAAGGTCCAGGTTTTTGTCCATCTTTTCATTTTCTTTCAGCTTCACCCTGTGATCTGCTGGAACTGCAAAATCCACCAGTTGACAAGTTATTTCTTTTTTGTTAATCAGCACTAGGTCTGGTCTTCTTGCTGGGATAAGGTGATCCGTTTTTATCTCAAAGTATCGACTCCCCTCTCGATGACAAACATCCATTTCATACGACGGTAAATTTTTGCGTTAAAATATTCCACTAAGCCCAATAAGTATATATATGAAATTCGGCTCGTCCATACGTGATGATTTATAGAAAAAAAGAAAAGGAAAGAACATCTCTTCCTGATTAGCAGAGGAAATGTAGTGGCTAACGTGCTGGACTGCAACATCGTACTAAGCCAGTTCGAATTCCAGTCGTACTATCACGTTCACTTTTGGATAAATACCTTTGGGAAAGGTATGAAATCCCTTCATCCCCTCAGCTATGGGTTAGAAAGTGCCACTACTGGTCTTCTACAAGGATGGCTTTGTGATGTTATGGTTTACAAGCCAGTCTCGCAGATCCATTACTACTTAGTAGCGAATTTAATCCTCGCTGAATGCCAATACTTATGTGACATTCTACCCATGGTGAACGGGTTGGGTAAATACCTTTAAACAAAACAAAAAAAACTAAAAAAAACTAAAAAATAAGTAAAACTCATTTTTTGAAGTTTTGAAAAAAAAAGGGGTGGAGCATTTTTTTGTAGGAGGGTGGCCAAATTCATTGTTTAATTACTAAATAGGTTTCTTAGCTACTAGAAATGTTTAGCATTTTAGTGTTGAAAATGACTGTGTCTACAAGAGACGAGTGGAGTAGAGGTAATGCCAGTGATAAGAAAATATTTAAATTATGGTAAGACATAACGGCTTTTAATTCGGTCGTTGTTAAAATAGAACATTGTTTATTTTTTAATTATTTTTTCTCTAATACTAGAATTCACTGTTTACACACACACACACACACACACACACACACATATATATATATATATATATATGGTTATTAAACATATATATATATATATATATATATATATATATATATATATATATATATATATATATATATATAGGGTAAACAATAGATTCTCATCATCAGTATAGTTATACGATTTTTAGCAGCTGCCTCTGGCTGGGTTCGAGGCCCGAAT
Organism: Doryteuthis pealeii; assembly: GCA_023376005.1. Taxonomy (NCBI): domain Eukaryota; kingdom Metazoa; phylum Mollusca; class Cephalopoda; order Myopsida; family Loliginidae; genus Doryteuthis; species Doryteuthis pealeii. Next base: position 68,728,148 of record CM042160.1, on the reverse strand, counting down.
ATATATATATATATATATATATATATATATATATATATATATATATATATATATATATATAAAGTTTGTTTCTTTATAGTATCATTGAAGCGTTGTGTGTATGTGTAATATAAAGATTTTGAAGGCAATTTACAATGCAATATGAAAATATTTAGTTTTGAAAAAAAAAAAAAGTTAAATAAATTCAACACATATTGCATTGTAAATTGCCTTCAAAATCTTTATATTACACACACACACACACACACACACACACACATATATATATATATATTATTATTATTATTATTATTATTATTATGGAGATTCGGTGTTTGTCTGTAAGCGAAACTACGTTACTGCTTACGCCACAATAGTCCCAGGAATTACGTAAGTTTATCAATGAGTATTTAATTCATAGTCAAAATCATTAATACTTAGAATAAATCTTATTCATTAACGAATTCTCCCTGAAAATCTAAATTAGATTTTGTCTTATATATCATTAAGAAATAAAGGTTTACATGATATATGGCGAGGTTAATTTTCTTACTGGTTTTTAACAAAACCGGGTTTGATAAATAATTTCTTGGTGTTATTGATCTCTAATATTATTCTCAAACGTATTACAATCATCCTATGAATGTTATTTATATAGAAACCAATTGAAATAAATTAAAATAAATAGTGTTAATCTTTTATATATTCGTTAAAATTATTGATACATTGAATAAATCTTATTCATTAACGAGTTAGATTTGCCTCAAAATAGCCCCCCATCTATGGGTTAAATAGAAAAATGTATTTATAAAAAAAAATTATATTATCCATTAAGAATTGATTTATTTCAAAACTTTATGTTAAATGACCCACTGAGGTTGATATGCCGTAAAACAAAACAAACAAACAAAAAAAAAAAATCAAAATAGTCCAGGTTATTAGTGAAAAATGACTTGGTTCGGCATTAAATGACCCAAAAAGGGTTGATACATCGTAACACAAACCAACCAACCAACCAACCCAACCAACCCATTAAAACTGTATATCACTACTGCTATTATCAGAGTGTTAATTGCTATGTCTTTATTTTTCCCATTGAATTCTGTTCTCAAGATGGCTTCTCCGTTTTGTGAGCCTTTTGTTTCTATCACCCAATTCCTCTCATATTTTCTTTTAATTCAATAGCATTTTTATAATGAATTATGTGTAAGTGGCACAACAGGAATTTGTTTAGAAGCCTTTGATGTCTTTTGACTTATCAATTTACTGGCATTCGGATACTCCAAAATACATACGTTTTATTCGGGTTTATAGCATACAACCCTTGTTATACTCTTTATATATATATATATATATATATATATATATATTATATATATATATATATATATAGTAAATGAAGAAAAACTCTAAACTTGCTTCATTTCATTTACTAAATATCTTGCTCTGTCCTTTTACTCACTGGTATTAGGTACATTGAGCTCTCCTTATGGTCTACCTGCATCAGCTTGGTTAAACCACACATGGAAAGACCCTAACTACGGAAAACAACAATATATATATATATATATATATATATATATATATATATATATATATATATATATATATCTACCAGCCCCTCCCTACGAGCAAGATGGCACACAAAGTCAATTCCTTAAGCGGAGTTTAACAGGTTTGAATTCAGAGTTTTCCTTCTCCTAGACTGGTTACCTAGCCATGGTTAAAGAACCCAGTCTGCCCTACTATTTACCCATAGCTAGAGGGAAATTGGATTCATACTTTTCCAAGGGTAGTAGCGCCATCAGAAATGCAAACAGCTTCGTCAAGAAATTGAACTCGGGTGGATATTATAATATATATATATATATATATATTATATATATAATAATGGACTCTCCCGTCAATTATCGACATATGAGGGTTCATACACACAATGAACTCCCATTTGTTATAGTGGTGAAGGCTTGTGTTGGACCATCCACACTTTTTGGCTCAGTCGATAGGAAAGAATTGGTGCATCAAGGGTTGTCACAAACCCAATCAACGACCGACCTCAGGAATTTTGAATTCAGAGTTATCCCTCTCCTAGACTGGTTACCTACCCAAGGCTGAAGAGCCCAGTCTGTCCTACTATTTAACCCATAGCTGGAAGGAGAATATATGGATTCATACCTTTCCCAAAGGTATTAGCGCTATATTGAAATGCCAACAGCTTCGTCTAGGAATATATATATATATTATATATATATATATATATATATATATATATATATAAAGGAGTAAGTCTACTCTACAAAACCAGTGGCATTGGAATAACTTAGGACGAATACGAAAAAATATTTCTGCCCTTTCACAAAAGTTCTTGTAAAAATAATGATTGATTCAGAAACAAATTATAAGATTTTTAAAATAGAGTTACTTTACAGTCAGCCTGTATTACCGAAGTGATCGTGGACGGATATTTTTGTTGTGCATAATTGTTTCTCTATGGTGGTAGCTGTTATATTTGAATGTGAAAAGGAAGATTGTATACGAAATTTAATATCATTTCTGTTGCGATTTTATGGGCCATCCTTTAGGCTTCAAGCAAAAGCACTTGTCCAGCGGAAATCCTAGGTATAGAATCCTTTGGTTGTTCCTTGGTGCTCTTTAGTATTGCAAGTCCTTCGTCAATGATTGCAAATGGACGACTCTCAGTATCAGTGATTAAGTAGTCAACCAGCCACGCAGTCGGGCTGTTGATTGGCCGAGGCTTAAACCACGTGCCCTCGCTTAGTCTATAAATTTAAGTGGTGTGTTGTAGCACACCTTATATACAAAAATAATCCAACAATTTCTATAGTTTCTTTTACAGGAACGTCAGTGAATAAGCTTTCATCGTTTAGCGATGCTAAGATGACTTTATTATTATTTACTCCTTTTGAGTTTTCACATCAGCATTAGCTGATGGTCTTTCACTGGAGTCTGAGTGACAGCAAGTCTCCTCATGTCCCCAGGACTCTTCTGGCAGATTGCAGTAGTGCAGTGTTCTGAATGGTTTCAATTCTTCCTCTGATTTCCAAACATTCCAAACCCTTTTCAAATCCTTTTGGGACCGTTCCAAGTGCACCAACTACAATTGGTATCATTTTCACTTTCATATTCCATAACTTTTTCAGTTCTCTGGCAAGGTCCAGATATTTGTCCATTATTTCATTTTCTTTTAGCTTTACTCTGTGATCTGCTGGAACTGCAAAATCCACCAGTTGACAAGTTCTTTCTTTTTGTTTATCAACACTAGGTCTGGTCTTCTTGCTGGGATATTATTATTATTATTATTATTATTATTATTTTTTATTTTTATTTTTTTTCTGTGCAAAATTTCGCGATATTCACTGTTCGCGAGATTTTTTATGGTTGATAAACAGAAGTAGGGAAAATCTAGGCGTTAATGGGCGTGAGAGGGTTAACGGGTTTATGTATTCTGGCTTTTTCATATAAATATTCATGTTTGTAATGGCCGATAAACCTTTTGAGTTTTTGTAAAATTACATATCTCAGCGTTGTTAGCTGCAACACATTTGTTTATATATACTAGCGAGAATATGCGCCCTCCGCCGTGTGTAAGTATTTAAGTTTTAGTATATTAAATTGAAAATACGAAAGAAATTAAATAAAAAGATTGATCTAGTTACATTTTAATTGATTTCTATATAGTCATTAATAGGATTGATTTTAATACGCTGGTAAATATTAGAAATCAATAAAACCAAGTAATTATTTATTAAACCCGATTTTGTTCAAACCAGTATGCAAATACCACACCATATATTATGTAAACCTTTATTTCTTTGTGATATATAAGACACATTGCAGTATTTGAAACGCACTAATAACATGGACTGTTTTGAGGCAAATCTAACTCAGATTTTCATCTCTCTCTCTCTCTCTTTGTCTCTCTCTTTCTCTTTCTGTCTCATATCTCTCTCTCTCTCTCTCTCTGTCTCATTTCTCTCTCTCTCTCTCTCTCTCGTTCTCTCTATCTTTTTTTCTCTCTCTCTCTCTTTCTCTCTCTCTCATCTCTCTTTTTTCTCTCTTTTTTTCGTTCTCTCTCTCTTCTCTTCTCTCTCTCTTCTCTCTCTCTGTCTCTCTCTCTCTCTCTCTCTCTCTCTCTCTGTGCTGTCTGTCTGTCTGTCTGTCTCTCTCTCTCTAAACTAGTCTCTGAACTGAAAAAAAGGATTTCCCCAATCATATGGCTGTTGGTATTTACCCTCCCTTTTTTTAAAGGTCCTGGGCAGCAGACCGTGGGGGGGGGGGTATCTTGTCCCTATAGGGAGTGGATATAAATGTCCAACCATCTACCGGAAATGGACCCTTCCAGGCGGTAACTGACTGACGGGGACAGATTGCTTCGTGCTTTTCGCTTGACCTCGGATTTGATAATGAAATGGGGTGGCAGTGGGGGGAGGGTCGTGCTTTATGATCGGACTATCTTTTTTTATTTGTTTATATTATGATTTCTAAGAATCAGACTATCACAAAGTGAGCACCTCGAAATATTGGTAAATAAATAAGATTTAGAACACAATATTCATCATTTCTGAACTTCATTTTCTTCTTGCTTCTAAAACTGCCAAAAATGTTCTTATATATATATATATATATTATATATATATATAATATATATAATATGAGAAGTAAACAAACAAACGATGTTTGTGATATGGCTATTTTTCAGCCGACAATATTTGGGAGAATATGTGCTTAATTGAAGTCGAACCTAATTTTGAAAGTTAATTAATTAATAATTAATTAATTAGGCGGGATTACCTATTTAAATGTAAGGCTAAACAAATGTAAGGCTAAACAATTTTTCCCGATTTGTTTAGCCTTACATTTAAAATAGGTAATCCCACCTAATTAATTAATATTAATTAATTAACTTTCAAAATTAGGTTCGACTTCAATTAAACACATATTCTCCCAAATATATATATATATATATTAATATATATATATGGGAGAAATAGGAGGAAATTAATCCGACAGAATGAAAATGTTCACCATTGAAGCAAGAACTCTATCCTAAAAGTCCTGAAGAAGGTCTAACAGACCGAAATGTTACAACGTCGACATCACTACCTACAATAAACATCCATTTTCTACAACATCCCGTGTTTGTCTACATTTCTCCACACACACACACACACACACACACACACATATATATATATATATTCTCTCTCTCATATATATATAATATATATATATATTATATATATATTGAGAGATATCTCATCAACAGCAGGACCTGTGGATATACCACAGTATGATAATCTAATTATCAAAACAGTTGATATGTTTACTTAGCTATTGTTAAATTGTTCAATATGTAAAAAGTAACATAATTTTGATTTAACTTCCTTCCTTCCTTCTTATATTTTTCTGTGTAGCATGTGCTTTTTCTTCCCTTTCTTATTCTATAATAAAAACGGAATAGTCCATTATTTAGCTGAAGTGACGACACTCATAACAAATAAGGATTCGGCGGATAAGCAACACCAGATTATCAGGATTTACATTTTTGTATTTCATCTTGGACGATTTGGACGGTCTCATTTTTAACCAGAGGGTATTGCAAGACGATAACTGTCGTACAATTAAGGAACATGAGTATTCTTATATAGATGGGAATCTGGTCTTACTGACAAGTTAAAGCGACAATTCTTCCAGGCTGTAGTTGTATAGGTGCTACTGTACGGCTGCACCACGTGGAATCGAACGAAATGTCGGAAGAATAAGCTAGATGGGAGTTGCACAAGAATGCTGCGCGCGATTTTAAACAAATTATAGAAACAACATCCCACAAGGAAGCAGCTGAACGGCCACTTGCTCCCTTGCTGACGAACGGGCCACTGCTTGAGAAGTAAGGACGAACTCATAAGCGACGTTCTCCTCTGGAAGTCAGCACATGTGTACAGCAAAGACATTAACCAGGTCTGTACGGATACTGGATGCTGCATAGAGGACATGCCGGTGACAATGAATGATAGGGACAGTTGGCGAGATATTGTCATGTATATCGGTGCTGCTAGCATGAGATGATGATGATGATGATGATGATGATGATGAAACAGGTCCCCCACACACTTTTTTTTTCGAAAGTTGGGGTACGTCTTTTTTTGGAATCAGATACTATCTACTTAATTCAAAATTATCCTGAAGAGCCATTCGGTGAAACCTAGGTAGATACTTGACTCCTATAGGTCCCTATATATATATATATATATATATATTATATTATATATATATATAAAAGAAAATTAATAATAGTTTTCTGAATTACCTTTGGTATACATATATATATATTATATATATATATATATATAATATATATATATATATATATATATATGAGAGTAAGTGAATAAACAATGTGTTTATTTGATATGGCTTTTAGCCGACAATTTTTGGAGGATATGTATTTAATTGAAGTCATACCTAATTTTTGAAAATTAATTAGTTAATAATTAATGAATTTAGGCGGGCATATATGTTCAAATATAAGGCTAAACAAATCGAGAAAATGTCAATCCCTAAATGTACATTTCGACTTATTAGGTCTCATCTGCAAGGTTCTAGACATGGGAGACTGCCTCCTGTGTGACTCGAAACCTCGACTGCCAAGCTGGCAGGCGGGGGATTCTAACCACTACACCAGCTGGCCATTCCCAGATTCTTCGTTTATTTTGAACTTATTTATATTCTACTTTATATATATATATATCATCATCATCATCATGTCGCGCTGTTTGCACGGATATCCATGACAGTCTCTCTCCATCCGTCCCTATCGTTCATTATTCTCGGGAGGTCATCTATGCAGCATCCTGTATCCGCGCAGAGCTGATCAATGTACGTCTTTGCTGGTCGGCCCATACTGGCGTGCCCATGTGTTGGCTTCCACGGGAGGGCGTCGCTCATGAGTTCGTCCTTGCTTCTCCAGCGGTGTCCCGCGTGTCTTGTCCGTCTTACTCGGATGGTTTGGGTGATATGTGGCAGGTGGCCGTACAGCTGCTTTCTCGTGGGGTACTGTTTCCACGTCTTGTTCATGATCACCCGTAGCATTCTTGTGCAGCTCCCATCTAGTTTATTCTCTAGTCGCTTTGTTATGGTCCAGGTGGTGCAGCCATACAGCAGCACTGATACGGCAACGGCCTGGAAGAACTGTCTCTTATATATATATATATATATATATATAATATAATATATATATAAGGCATTTCAGTAAATGGTTATTATTTTTTCAAAGAAACCAAACCAAACCAAACTATCTGCTATCTAATCTGCTTAAACATCTAATTGAACAATTGCTTCATACCAAGTTCAATGCGTTCGTTAATGTCTGTCTTAAAAAAAAATATTCTGCTATCAAATATAAAATGGCCCCCTTTTTCCTCTTTGTCTTTTACTGATACTGGCTACAATAGCAGCCGTTTAATAAGTAGTCGCTTTGAGAGGTCCGTACGATGCTAGCATCACCACCGCCGCCACCGGCCACCGCCGACCGCCAACCGCCATTTTGAAGACCTCTAAATGGTTGGGCCAGCAGTGTCAGCTTGTACTTAATAAAGCCTATCAGTCCACTGATAAGCGTCAGTATCGCTGACGCTTATCTCTATTATACCGACATAATGTCAGACGCCCCATGATCATTAAATAAGCCCTGTAATTCTTAGGCTTTTTTGTTTGTTTGTTTAGCTTTTTTCTTTTTTCTTCATACACCCGACACATTTCGCGGTCTTTTTTCCCTCTCCCTTTTATTTCGTGCCTGTCTGGTTTTATTCTCTATCGTTCCATCCTACAATCTGATAAAATGTCTGGACATCAATTTCAATACCTATTTTCTCAAGAATTGTATTCCTAACTCAGTATTATTAACTATCAGAAAAGTTTGGGGGGCTTTATATAGTCTTTTGAGGAAGCGCGTGGTGTAATGGTTAAAGTCATGGGAAATGGACTCGTCGCCCCGAGTTCAAATCCTGGACGTGGTAATTGCATTTCACTTAGCACTAATACCCTTGGGAAAGGTATGAATCCTACTCTCCCTCCAGCTATGGGTAAATAGTAGGGCAGACTGGGTTCTTTAACCATGGCTAGGTAACCAGTCTAAGAGAAGGAAAACTCTGAATTCAAACCTGTTGAACTCCGCTTAAGAAATTGACCTTGTGTCGTATCCTGCTCGTGCGGAGGAGTTGGTAAATATATATATAGTCTTTTGAGAGATATCTCATCTACAGAAAGCGATGTTAATGCACGCACAGGCAGATTATCAATCATACTATTAATCACTTTAACATGACCTGTGGATATACCACAGTATAATAGTTTAATCATTTGATATGTTTACTAAAGAGCTATTGCTAAATAGTTCAATATGGGTAATTCCATGTCAAATCATCCAGGTCATGTCACGCACCCACTTTAATTTTTCTGAAATTTTGTACAGGTGTGGACTATGTTAAAGTTAGACAATCCCCAAAATGTGAGCTTTTAAGTCTAAAAATTGTTATGTCGATTTTTAGCTCACCAAATTTGGTGGGGTCGACGAAAAATGGCGACCTTTTGTCATCTATTTTTGTCTGTAAAATGAGTTCTAGAGTTTCCCTACTACTAAAAATTGGTTTATAAAAGCATTTTTGCCCATGAAATCCAAAAATGCTATTGAAAAAGTTAACAAATTTTAAGTTATTGATGATTTTTGATTTTTTCATAGCAAGATCAATATCCCGATGTGACAATGCATCTATGACAAAGATTTTTTTCTATCATTATTTCACATATATTGAACATTATTTGTACCAAAAAGAAAGTTTGGTTTTTGCTCAGAACCGAAGCTACAATATTTAGTTAAAAATTTGTAAAAATTTCTCACTTCAGTTTTTTTAAAAATTTTGTATAGGTGTGGACTATCTTAAAATTAGACAATCCCCAAAATTTAAGCTTTCAATTCCAAAAATTGGCGGAATTATGTCGATTTTTAATTTTCCAAATTTTGGTGGTTGGTCGCCAAAAAATGGCGACAATTTTACTTTTTTTCTGTATGATTTGACATGGAAATGCCCGTATATAAAACGTATAATAGTCTTGATTTAACTCTTTCCCACTCTTATATTACTTTCTATGTTTCTTTTCATCTTTTTATTATGTTCGATTGACACATATTAGCCTTATAATTACATAAGTTATTATTTATACACTAGCAGGGCCTGTGGATATACCACAGTATGATAATTTAATTATTACAACGGTTGATATGTTTACTTAAGAGCTATTGCGAAATAGTTCAATATGTAAAAAGTATAATAATCTTAATTTAACTCTCTCTAGCAGGACCTGTGAATATACCACAGTATGATAATTTAATTATTACAACGCTTGATATGTTTACTTAAGAGTTATTGTAAATAGTTCAATATGGAAAAGGTATAATAATCTTAATTTAACTCTCTCTCACTCTTTTTTTCTTCTTTTCTTCTTTTCATTATGTTCGATTGAAACAGATTAGCGTTATCGCTTCCGCGCGCTTCCTCCCTCTCTCTATATTTCCCCTACTCCCTAGTAGCAAACGAGTTCGAATTCCAGACACTCTATTACGTTCACTTTCGGACTAATACTATTGGGAAAGGTATGAACACCCTCAACCTCCCAGCTATGGGTTAAATAGTACCACTGTTGCTCTTCTACAGTTGTGGCTTCGGCAGTAAATAACTCGCGAAGGTTGATATACCGTTAAACTGTGGGGGGTCAGTCTACTCGGATTTTAGGTGGAAGAAAGACTTCAACAGAAAATTATAAACAATATGAAGATATGATCTCCGAACAGAAGAAAACTAAATTAAATATAACGGTAACATTTATAAAAGTACATACATTTCTTTACAGTTAATAGCATGAATATGCGCCCACCGCCGGGCGTAAGTTTATAAGTTTTAATGTAATGAAATATATTAAATTAGAAAGTCTTATGAAATTAAATAAGAACGCATATAAAAAGATTACACTTATTTCAATTATATTTTAATTGGTTTCTATATAAAAATCTTCATAGGATTGATTTTAATATGTTGGAGAATAAAACAGTGATATTGGAGATCAATAACACCAAGTAATTATTTATTAAACCCGATTTTGTTAAAACCTGTTTGCAAATTACCCACGCCATATATTATGTAAACCTTTATTTCTTAGTAATATATAAGACACATTTCAGGATTTTAAACGTACTAATAACATGGGCTGTTTTGAGGCAGATCTAACTCAGATTTTCATCTCTCTCTCTCACTTTGTCTCTCTCTTTCTCTTTCTCTTTCTGTTTCATCTCTCTCTCTCTCTCATCTCTCTTTCTCTCTCTCTCTTTCTCTCTCTCTCTCTCTCTCTTCTCTCTCTCTCTCTCTCTCTCTCTCTCTCTCTCTCTCTCTCTCTCTCTCTCTAAACTAGTCTCTGAACTGAAAAAAGGATTTCCCCCAATCATATGCTTGTTGGTATCCCCCCCCTTTTTTTCTTAGTGATATATAAGACACATTGCAGGATTTTAAACGTACTAATAACAGGGGAGTTTTAAAGCAAATCTAACCTAGATCTTCATCGACATGGTTAATAAATTAAGATTTATTCTGTATTAATGAAATGATTTTGTCTATAGATTAAATACTCATGTACTAACTTACTTAATTCTTGAAATGACTGTGACGTAAGCAGTGACATAGTTTCAGTTACAGACAAATAGATACCGAATCTTCATTATTAATAGATATATACTCACCTGGTTTCTCGAGTCCAGTGGCTTCGGCTATTGACCGGTAAGATATATAATATTAACCTGATCCCAGAGTGTCATCCCCAAGCCACACCTGCCTCCTCGATTTAAAGGGGCAGGGCTAGGTTTATTACCAGTGAATAAGGCGACCCAAAAGAGTATTGCCGAAGAGATACACGCAGTTTTTAATACTGGCCACCACATGAGCTTCGGTTTGTGCGTGCTCTCCATGTTAATCGATCAATGGGCAATAGGGTCGGGACAATCATATAGGTGCTAGGGCTGGAAGTGCGTGTGTGATGGTTAAAGTCATGGGAAATGGACTCGTCGCCCCGAGTTCAAATCTTGGATGTGGTAATTGCATTTCACTTAGCGCTAATACCCTTGGAAAGGTATGAATCCTAATCTCCCTCCAGATATGGTTAAATAGTAGGGCAGACCGGGCTCTTTAACCTTGGTTAGGCAACCGGTCTAAGAGAAGGAAAACTCTGAATTCAAACCCGTTGAACTCCGTTTAAGAAATTGACTTTGTGTCACATCCTGCTCGTGCGGAGGAGTTGGTAAATATATATATGTGCTAGGGCTTGACATGACCAACCGATAGAGCGGGAGGGAACTCTCCAACTGCCCGTCTAGCCTAAGTAAAGGCCGGCCAAAGTGGAGTGTTGCATGTCATGGACAGCTCAGGATATCATGTACAGCAAAGGCTGGCATGGAGAAAAGGGGAGCAAAGACTTACAAATGTTCATTGTGTATATTAGTGAGTCCTCTTTTATTTCGAGCATTAAGAAAAAAAGAGACAGTCGCGTTTCAAGGATCTCAGGTGCTTTGGCATTACCCCTTCCAACTGGGAACATTTGGCCCCGGACCGCCTTCGGTGGCGGTGGGCTCTCCGTAGCGGACTGTTCATGTCTGAAGCCACCCTGACGCAACACCATGAAGCCAAGAGGTCCAGGAGAAAGCAGCAGCAACAAAGTACCGGCACATCAATATCTTCAATGACAGCCTTTACATGCTAAATCTGTGGTCGAGAATGTTTTTCAAACATCGGACTTCACAGTCACGGGAGGTGCTGTAACTTTAGGAACACAAGAACTATATGATAGGATATATCAGAGGATATATTATATAATAGTATGTATTTGATTGGCACGTCTTTTATGTTTGGCTCATTGGTCGTAAAATATCGGGGTTTATCCTATAAAACAAAGAGACGAAACCTTTATTGCTTCGGTGATCAATCAAGTGGATAGGCTCGGAAAATTAATTTCACATGAAGTCAAGGACATGAAGATCAGTGGGCGTTTAAAGACGTGTCTCCCTCATTATTCGCTTGAACCATACACACACACACACACACACACACACACACACACACATATATATATATATATATATATATATATATGTGTGTGTGTGTGTGTGTGTGTGTGTGTGAAATAAAAATTCCTGCTCCGAACTAGAACGTTCGTTTGTACCACTTTTGTTTTGTACCACTTTTGTTTTGTAACAAATTTCGTTCTTGATGAAGACCGCTTTAATAAAAGGTCGAAACAGATTTCTGTCAGCGAATTATAACATCATGTGTTTGATTTTCTAAAAATATTTATTTCATACTGTCGGATTCACTTCCATTCACTTTTTCACATATATATATATAATCCAAAAATCCGGAGAAGAAATCTTCCTTACGACATAGGAGTTTTTTTAGAAACGTGTCACCGTTTGCAGAGCTCAATGTGTACTCTAATTGTTAGAGTCACAGAACAAATTTATAAGTAAAAATAAACCGCTCAAGCGCCGGCTCGTTTCGCTCTTTGGTTCTAGTTAATCGAGCGTCTCGGGTCGCAGTTGCAGTTACCAACATTTTTTCCATTCGACGACGCCTTAGAATGCAAAAATTCTAAGTCTTTTATTATATTTTGGAGAATTGCAATGGAGACTACGAGGCTATGACGAGAAGAAAGCAACATAACAGACGATCTGATTGCGTTCGTACAGCAGAATTCCTCGAAAATCGGCAGAAAAAAGTGTTGGAGGGACCTGGCATTGGAATTCGGACTTTGTCACTTGAATTCAATGTTTCAGCCTCTACCATGAAGCTTGCACTACTCATACAACTGCTCCCAGAAAAGGCCCATGAAAATCGTCTGACAAAGGCGAAGAAACTTCTGAGCAAAGTGAAACATTCTGCTGAACCACAAAAAATCTGGTTCTTTTCCGACGAGAAAAACTTTTGCCAATATCAAAAGCATAACACGCAGAATGGCTTGCATACAGTCCAAAGGACATTCCTCGTGTTATGCAGACTAAATGTCCCCAAACTGTGTTGGTTTTCGGATGTGTGTCCTCTGAGGGTGATGTGATGCCTCCGCACTTTTTCAGAGAGGGTAGCAGGTTGAATTCAGATGCCTATGTGGAGTTGCTAAACACTGTAGTCAAGCCCTGGATAACAAGGGTAGCCAAAGATAGGTCATATGTATGGCAGCAGGATTCAGCTTCCTACCACACCTCTGGTAAAAGTAAAAAATGGTTGTCGGCGAATTTTTACGACTACACCAGTCCCAATGTTTGGCCTCCGAACTACCCATATTTTTAGCCCATGGATTATTATGTATGGGGCGCTGTTGAGAAAAACACCAATCACTGTGCCAGTACTACAAAAGCCCTGTTAATCGAGAGAATTAAGGTAGTTTTTGAGACCTGTCCGAAGGAATACTGTAACATTCCTGCTCCAGGTTCCGGAGCAGGAATGAGGCTGTGATCGACGCTAATGGCGGGTATTTTGAGTGAAAATTGTTGTCCGGAGTGTAATTTCTGCGCCTGTTGAATTTCTTTACAATCCATTAAATTTTGTAGTTACCAAGCACATTTTCTTTTTCCTTATGAAACAGTCAAATTTATTCCGAACACCCTATATATATATATATATATATATAATATATATATATATATATATATATATATATATATGTGTGTGTGTGTGTGTGTGTGTGTGTGTGATGATTATAAAAAATAAATGTACTAGATTATTTTAAGCATGAGAAGGTGATGTAATTAATAATTCAAAAGTACAAATTATATATATATATATATATATATATATATTATATATATATAATATATATAATATTATAAAAAAGAAGGTCCGCAAAAATGGATTATATTTTTAGAAAAAAATCTTTTACTTTTATTTTTATCTTACATTTGCGACACGTGTTTCAGATCTTCTGATATCTTCTTCAGGCATTGATTAATCATATGGATATGAATTTGTACATGCATGCATGTATGTACATAAGTATCCAACTTATCCCTTCCTGTTCGGTAGGAGTGGGGTATAGAGTAATTTTCATTTTTAACATCTGTGTTTTACATCTATTATATATATATATATATATATATATATATATATATTGTGTGTGTGTTTGTGTGTGTGTGTGTGTGTGTGTGTGTGTTTGAGAATCGTATTGGCGAGAACGTTTCAGTAGCCAAGCGCCGTTGACTTCATGTCCACGCTACTTTGACTTAGATATACAGGCTCTACCCTGGAGATTGAGCACTATTTACTGATAAATTTTCTCTGATTTATTTTCAAGTCGTATACATCTGCCCTCACAGGTTGTCACACATCTGGCTTTGTGCTCCCATGTAATAATGAGCTAGAAAGAAGTATGACATGCCCTCTCGAAGCTCCCCCAATCCAAAAAAAAACGTTACCCAAATGGACACTAACATAATAACATTTTATGTTTCAAATAAAATATGATAAGGAATAAAAAAAATAAAAAAAAAATATGAATAACAGTTATTGAAGTATTTACTTAATAACACTATCTTATTATAATGGAGATTGTGGGTTTGTCTGTCTGTAACCGAAACTATATTACTATACAAGTCACAATTCCCTTTGTTATTTACATCACATTCTCGATGATTTTATTTTTTATTTAAACCTCAATTATTAGTAAAATTGTTTTACATCATTAAGACTGTTAACAATATCAACATACTAACAACATGCAATTATATTTATATATTCAACGAAATAGCGGTTTACAGTGTGAATGGGAAGGCTAATTTGCATATTGATCTTAAAAAATTTGATTTTAATAAATATATGCTTAGTATTATTGATTTCTAATTGTTTGGTTTTATCTTAATAAATATGAGCAAAAATCTCGGGGATAAATCTTAACAGAAATCTATTAACATAAAGAAATAACTGTAATTTTGTTCTTTTCTTCCTATTTGAACTAAATAGTTAAATTAGGGAAATTTACCACTGAAAGACGGGAGTAAGGGAAAATGGTGGAACAGTTAGTTTCAAAGTTGTTCTATTTTCCGATTATACCCCCTCTGTTCCAATATTTTTTATCTGAATTCTTATTCAGTTTCATTAGCCTTTCTAATTTAACATGATATTTTATTAGATTAGAACTTAAATACTTGCACCCGGAGGGTGCATATATTTGCTAGTTTTAATAATAATTATTTGTTTTATTTTAGATTCAAAATGGATAGTATTAGAATTTTAAAATAGATTTCTTGTTTGAATAAGAATTAACAATAACAACACAAGTAAAAAAAAAACAGACAAATAAACTAATAAAACTATAATTAAAAAATATATATTGTTAATAATCATTAAAAATAATTATACTTATTATTTAGATTTGAATGATATATTAATTAACTATTATAAATTCATACAAAGTCGTTTGTCTTTTCAATTCTGGCATATCATAGAATTTGGTATTCTATGCACAAGAGGAAGCCTGGAGGATAGGCGGCGAAATCTTGCCCAACTAAGGATAACACACACACACACACACACACACACACATATATATATATATCAATACAAATACAATATACATATATTTATTATAGTGTATAATACATTTGAGGTGCAATTGTTACCATTGGTTTCAAAGCAGCATGTTAACCACTTTTCTTTAAGACAACGCGTCTGTTAATAAATTTAGTGAATGTCAATTCATTTTTATACTGTGAATTAGCGGGGACCAGTATCGAACCCGGAACGTTGCGATTTCAAGTCGGGTGCTCTACTGACTGAGCTAAACCGGTCCCAGTTACCAGTACTTCATATGAAATAAAACCAGTCAGGAATAAAACTAAGGGAAGACGCTTAATCATGTATGTATCTAAACAAACCTGTTAATTTTTTTTTTAATGGGAAATATTGTGATTTAATAAACATCTGAATATATATTAAATACTTTAAAAGTGACCTGATACTTTGGAGCGTATATATATATATATATATATATATATATAATATATATATATATATATATATATATATATTATTCATTTAATCATGTATGTATCTAAACAAACTTATTAAGGTTTTTTTAAATGGGAAATATTGTGATTTAATAAACATCTGAATATATATTAAATACTTTAAAAGTGACCTGATAATTTGGAGCGTATATATATATATATATATATATATATATATATATATATATATATATATATATATATATATATATATATTTCATTTAATCATGTATGTATCTAAACAAACTTATTAAGGTTTTTTTAAATGGGAAATATTGTGATTTAATAAACATCTGAATATATATTAAATACTTTAAAAGTGACCTGATAATTTGGAGCGTATATATATATATATATATATATATATATATATATATATATTATATATATTATTTCATTTAATCATGTATGTATCTAAACAAACTTATTAAGGTTTTTTTAAATGGGAAATATTGTGATTTAATAAACATCTGAAATATATTAAATACTTTAAAAGTGACCTGATAATTTGGAGCGTATATATATATATATATATATATATATATATATATATATATATATATATATATATATATATTTCATTTAATGTATGTATCTAAACAAACTTATTAAGGTTTTTTAAATGGGAAATATTGTGATTTAATAAACATCTGAATATATATTAAATACTTTAAAAGTGACCTGATAATTTGGAGCAAATTATATATATATATTATATATATATAATATATATATATATATAATATATATATAAACACGACAAAATCGAAAGATCAAGGCTATCATAAGCACCGCACAAAGTCCAGTAATCCCTGCCTGTAACTGTAGAACGAAGTTTAAAATCCTTTGAACGGGAAATGCCTCCAAACCAGCGTACCGTCAGATTTAAAGATATCAGTTAACTTTTCTTCAGCTGCTACCTTCAGTTAGTCTGACAGCAGTACTTGTTTAAATCAATTATTTGATTCTCCAGGTGGAAGGGGGGGGGGTTATAGCAGTCCTTCCAAGCTAAACATATTAGCAAAATCTTTTTTTTTTAGGTGTGTATGAGAAGACTATTAATAATAGTTAATTTAACTTGCCTCGTTATCATTTATGCGGAAATCACACTTTAAAGTGACTACCGCCCTGTCGAATGTAGCTGTAGAATACACCGATTATTTGATTCTCCAGGTGGGTGGGGGGAGTTATAGCAGAAGAGGTCTTTCCAAGCTAAACACATTAGTAAGATCTTTTTTTATAGGTGTGTATGAGAAGACTATTAATAATAGTTAATTTAACTTGCCTCGTTATCATTTATGCGGAAATCACAGATTAACGCTCTGTCGACTAGAGCTGTAGAATACGCCGACTGCACCTCTTTAGAGGAGTACCCTCTAATCGGACCACCTGTTGGCCGTGGGTGGTATCCCGTGATGCTTAGGGTCCTCTCCAATCAATCGGCTGGTCAAATCACACCTATATGATTATCCCGACTGTATTGCTTTTATAAAGAGATTGCCTAACCTGCTTCAGAGTGCTTCGGCCTCTGGAACGGCTAAGTAAAATTAACAGCGTTGATCCTAGGGGGCTACCCCTCTATGCAATACCTGCACCCTTGATTTAAAGGGACAGGGCTGGGTTTATTGCCTAGTGCCTGAGGCGCCCCCTTTAGTGTGAATGCCGATGGGATCAACGCATTTTTTGTGCTTACCACCCATGAGCTTCGGCTTGTGGGTGGGCCACACAAAACTGTTCTTGTGTCACGCCCTCATAAGTGAGCTGAGAGGCTTTTTAACAAACCCACGGCCCTTTTTATCATATGCGCAAGAAAGCGATAGTGTCCTGTGTATTAATCAGCATCTAGTGATGAAGCTTTGGGGGAGTGTGGAGTACCATTCATTGTCATTATCAGAGACAATCACCGAGGATCGCCTCGTATTAGAAATAAAGTAGAGGAGACCACAGAAAACCTCCTCAAAAATACTTTAATGTTTGGTTAGATTTCGTTTGTTCGTTTTACGGCATGTCAACCCTTGTTGGGTTATTTTATGCCGAAGAAGATTTTGTTCTACTCATGCTTGATGGGTACTCAATTTTTTAACATTTTTTAAAAACTCATTTATTTCCTATTCAACCCCTAGATATGACCCTAAAAAGTACTGCCACTTCGGGTCCGAGTGGACCTGAGAGTAATGGCGATCTAGGAGTACTCTACACTCCCCAGAGCTCTAGAATTTTGTGTTTTCCTTCTCCTAGACTGGTTACTTAGCGAAGAAAGAGCCCAGTCCGCCCTACTATTTACCCATAGCTAGAGGGGGAGTAGTTAGATGCATACATTTTCCAAGGGTATTTGCGCAATGTGAAATTCAAACATCCTTGTCTGATTGATCGTGTACGAACACGTTTTTGTTTTATTCATTGTTGATGGGTAACTCAATTTATTTATTTTTAAACTCAATCTTTTTTTGTTCTATTTAACCCCTAATTCTAACTACTATCACTCTGGGTCAGAGTGGACCTGGGAGTAATGGTGATGATGGGATATTCCACACTCCACAGAGCTCCATAATTGGAACTTCACCATCAGATAGAGTTTAACGTCATATCCAGAACACTAAAACTCTAAATCACCGCCTTCTAGCACATATATGATAAAAAGGGTTGGGGCTTGCCATAAGGGCAATAGGGTTGGAACAATCATATAGGTGCTAGGGCTTGACATGGCCAGCCGATTGATCAGACTGTCCGTCTAACCTAAGCATGGGCCAAAGTGGAATGTTGCATGCCACAGACTGCTTAGCTATTCCGTCATTAAGAATCACGAGTCGCCATTCACAGCCAACAGGTGGCCCCAATTGGTGGTGGTGGGGGTCTTACCCCTCTGCAGAGGTGCAGTCGGTGTATTTTAAAGCCCCAACTGGGCTGATAGAAGACAGTAATATAATGAAAGGATTAATATTAATAAGAAAATCAAATTGTACACACATAAATGTGAGTAAAATAAGCGGAGTGGACGCACAACGAGGAAGTCTATCACCCTTTCATTAGCGCTAAATCAGGGATTTTGTTCTTGCATCTAAGGTGGCGCGCCACACCTACTATTATCTCCACACTTTACCGCAAACATCCAAGCTGTGCTACACATGCGCTGAGTTGGTGAGGACTAGTATCGAAACCAGAACCTTGTGGTTCCGAGATAAACAGTTTAATACATGCCTTGCGAGTGCGATGAAAAGTTACGTAGACGCTTATAAATAAATAGCTACCTAGCGCTGCATGACCGATGTCTGGTCGGAGGAGCAGATTCTGGGAGGGGGTCCTCGTTGCGTAGGGGCTAAGCTTCTGGACTGCGACATCGTGGTAAGCAAGTTCGAACTCCAGTCGCGCTATTACGTTCACTTTGGGACAAATACCCTTGGGAAAGGTAAGAAAAGTATCATCCCCAACTACGGGTTAAATAGTACCACTTGTTCTTCTACAAGGATAGCTTTGATATAAAATGACTCACGAAAGTTGATATGCCATTAAAAAAAAACAAGCGAAACCTCAGCCGTATTCATTTCCTACGACCATAACCATTACATGAGAACGCCTCAATTTTCATACATGTACGTGGTGTAATGGTTAAGTTGTAGGAAATGGACTCCTTTTTAACCAGAGGGTGTTGCAAGATGATAACGGTCGTACAATTAAGGAACTCGAGTATTGATATACGAAAATAATGTTAGAGTTAGTTTTTATTTTTGTTGTTTTTAGTTTTATGCTGTGAATAAATGTTTAAAAATCAGGCATTCGTCAATTCTTTTTTCTTAAAAATTCCAGTGAATTTCATTCCCGATTTGAAAAGACGCAGAAAAATCTCTTGTTTACGGCGAAATTTGAGAATTGACGACATAAAAACTCGGATGTTATCCATTAAAAAAAAATGGCGGAAGAATTAAAGCAAACTATCGCTCGTCTCAAGATAAATAAAAGATAAACAAATGGTCCTTCACATCATCGAGCGGGAAAAAAAGGGATCTTTTCTTTCATTTCTTTCAATCCTTCCTTTCTTCCTTCCTCCCTTTCTTCTTCTTCTTCTCTTCTTCTTCTTCTTTTCTTCTTCTTCTTCTTCTTCTTCTTCTTCTCTTCCTTTTCACCACTTCTTCTTCCACCAATTCTTCTTCTTTCTTCTTCTTCTTCTTCTTCTTCTTCTTCTTCTTCTTCTTCTTCTTCTTCTTCTTCTTCTTCTTCTTCTTCTTCTTCTTCTTCTTCTTCTTCTTCTTCTTCTTCTTCTTCTTCTTCTTCTCTCTCTTTTCACCTCTTCTTCTTCCACAATTCTTCTTCTTCTTCTTCTTCTTCTTCTTCTTCTTCTTCTTCTTCTTCTTCTTCTTCTTCTTCTTCTTCTTCCACCAATTCTTCTTCTTCTTCTTCTTCTTCTATTGAGTGAAATTCCCTTCCAGTCTTTTCTGTATACTTTCTCTTTCTCAAGAGCCGATTGTCTCTCCCCTTAATTTATGTCCTTTTGATGTACCGTATTTGACTGCATATAAGACGCACTTATTTAAAAAAAAAAATTTGCCCCTGTGTCTTATACATTGTAGGTAAAGTTTGAAGTTTTATTATTATTAATTTTATCATTATCATTATTTCCTCATATTAAGATGTCTTGTGTATGCTTATTGCTTGCCTGTACTGTCAAATTGCTTTTATACACCTATGTTTCTGCGTGTATAATGCACAGCTAGACTGTTTTCAACAATATAGCTTAAATATACTAAAAACTTTTCCCCTGAATCTGACCTGCTAAAATGGGGGTGCGTCTTATATGCCTGTGCATCTTATAAACCGTCAACTATGGTAGTTTTGTTTGTGTGCCTTTAACTTTGTCGCCATCTTATTTTCCAATATATTTTCCGGACTATTGGTCTCATTTCTTTTTGATGTTACCACAACGTTTCATTTAATCCATTACATTCTATTTTGTTATTATACAATACACTGGGATGTTTCTTAATAAAAAAATGTAACAAAAATATTTTAGAGGTGCTGGAACGGATTAATAGCATTTCAATTAATTTCAATGGAAAAAATTGGTTTGATATACGATGAAATTGAGTTACGAGCGGAACGAATTATACTCGTAAGTCAAGGTACCACTGTGTTTGGTTAATTTATAAGTTGATCTCAATTCTTTGAATAACAATAATTCGTATCACAGAGAAGGTAATTATTATAGAAGGTAATCATTATAGAATAGAATTATTATAGAAGGTAATTATTATAGAAGGTAATTATTGTAGAATAGAATTATTGTAGAAGGTAATTATTATAGAAGATAATTATTATAGAATATAATTATTACAGAAGGTAATTATTATAGAAGGTAATTATTATAGAATAGAATTACTGTAGAAGGTAATTATTATAGAATAGAATTATCATAGAAGGTAATTATTATAGAATAGAATTATTGTAGAAGGTAATTATTATAGAAGGTAAATATTATAGAATAGAATTATTATAGAAGGTAATTATTATAGGTAATTATTATAGAATAGAATTATTGTAGAAGGTAATTATTATAGAAGGTAATTATTATAGAATAGAATTATTGTAGAATTCTGGACTATATGACCTTTAGGCACCCCTTTTGCGATCTCGATTCACATGGATATTTTTCCATTTACACCGTCAAAATCCGGTTGTTTGTTAGGGGTTAGGATTAGGGTTAGGGTTAGGGTTAGTTTTATAATTAAAATCTCTCTAAAAAACGTCTGTTAACAAACAACCGGATTTTGACGGTGTAAATGGAAAAAAGGTCCTTATGAATCGAGATCGCAAAAGGGGTGCCTAAAAGTCTTATGGTCCGTAATTCTTCTTCTTCTTCTTCTTCTTCTTCTTCTTCTTCTTCTGTGTGCTTTCATGCGTATTAGCCCCGAATTCCTCCGGTAAAAGTAAACATGAAATCACTTAAAAACAACTACTCCTACAAATAGAGAGAAGAGAGAGAGAGAGAGAGAGAGAGAGAGAGAGAGAGAGAGAGAGAGAGAGAGAGAGAGAGAGAGAGAGATAAAATTTCTAATTGCTTTTTCATTGCAAAATGGGCACAGATGAATAAATAATTAAAAACAAAAATAAGTCTCTATGATAATATAATTAGCAGTTACAACAACCCCTGTCAACCCTGACCTCCTGACCCTCTGACCCCTGACCCCTGACCTCCCGTTGTAAGTACTAATTACTACTATGACACCCTGGACTGTCTTTTTGGAAAATGGTTGGCTTCAATGTATAATTTGCAGCAACCAAGGAATATTCTTTTGGTCTAAATTAGAATCTGAAATGATCTGGAAAAATGGCACCCATTGGAAATCGACCCCCCCCACACACACACACACACACATTAAAATAAAGGGGACTCCCAGATGTGTAGTGGATAACGTGCTGAACTGCGACAGTAAAGTAGGTGAGTTCGAACTCTAGTCTAACTATTACGTTCACTTTCGGACTAATACTCTTGAGAAAGGTATGAACACCCCCATCTCCCCCAGCAATCGGTTGAATTCTGCTACTACTGTTCTTCTACAAGGTGCGAAGGAGTCCCCGTGGTGTAGTCGTTAACGTCTTGGACTACGATATAGTAATAAGCGAGTTCGAACTCCGGTTTAGCTATTATGTTCAATTTCACACTAATACCTTTTCGAAAGATATGAACCACATCATCCTCATCCTCATCCCCAGCAAGTATCATTACTGTTCTTCCCCAAATAATGACTTTGGCATTAAATAACCCACAAAAGTTTGATATACCATTAAACAAAGAAACCAACCAACCGACTAAAGAAAAGTACGTATGAACTGATTCGAAAGAATCCGCCTTGGAATCGCAAGATTCTAAGTTCGATAGCGATCCTCGCAAACTCAGCAAAATTATTTTTCAAAATAATAACATTTTTATCAATAATAATGAATTATTAATAATAATAATAATAAATTATTTTTTATTGAAAATATTATTAATAATAAAAAATAATAATAAAAATATTAATAATAATAATAAATTATTTTTCAAAATAATAAAAATTATATATTCTAAGTTCGATAGCGATCCTCACAAACTCAGCGTATGAGTAGTAATCTGTAGCAAAAATAATCTCCCTGGTCTAGCGCTAGCGAAAAGGGGATAGACTCCCTCGCAGTCCGGCTTTAAGCCACTCCGCTAACTTTACTTTGTTGTTTTCTCTTTGGAACCTTGCAAACGAAAACCACCGCCTTTGGACTTTCCCCAAATATAAAAACTCGAGTGAGTCCCTGTGGCGCAGTGTCTAACGTGCTGGACTCAAACATCTGTCGTGCTATAACATTCACTTTCGGACTAATACCCTTTTTATTTGATAACTAAGCATTTTCCCAGCTATGGGTTAAATAATGCCACTACTGTTCTTCTACAAGGATGGCTTTGGCATTAAATGACCCCCGAAGATTAGTCTGGAAGTTTTAAAAAAAGCCTCCTCAAGTCTAACCAATAATGGTGAATTGGCAATACTCTGGAATCTCTCATCCTCCCTTCACCTCTGTTCCAGTTTGTCTGTCTGTTTGTCTGTCTGTCTGTCTTTGTCTCTGTCTATCTGTCTGTCTCTTTCTCTTTCTCTTTCTCTCTCTCTCTCTCTCTCTCTGTCTCTCTCTCTCTCTGTCTCTCTGTCTCTGTGTCTGTCTGTCTGTCTGTCTGTCTGTCTCTCTCTCTCTATATATATATATGTGTGTGTGTAAGAAAACTTAGATGGTTAATTGGCAATACTTTTGATATTCCCACCCTCTTTTCAACTCTTCTGCAGGCTGTCTGTCTGTCCCATCTCTCTCTCTCTCTCTCTCTCTCTCTCTATATATATATATATATATATATATATATATATATATATATATATAAGCTTAGACGGTGAATTGGCAATACTTTTAATTCTCTCACCCTCTGTTTGTCTCTCCCTGTCTCGTCTCTCTGTCTCTGTCTCTGTCTGTCTCTCTCTCTCTCACTCTCTCACTCTCTCTCTCTCTCTCTCTATATATATATATATATATATATATATAATATATGTGTGTGTGGTGTTGTGTGTGTGTGTGTGATGTGTGTGTGTGTGTGTGTGTAAAAGAGAGAAAGAAAGCTTAGTTTATTCTAACGTAGATTTTTAATTGACAACCGTAATAGATCTTCTTAATTATTGCAACCGCTTTGAAAACGCCTGTGTACAATATGAAATCTATACGAGGCTTTTAAACAGAAAACTGAAAGGCACTTGCTTAGAGTAGATGTATCAGTTTTAACATAAAAACATTTCGAAAAAAAAAAAAAAAATAAAAAAAAAACAGTAACAAAATAAATCCCACCAAAAAACAATCAAACAACAAAAAAAATATTTTAACCGAGTCTCGTTCTTTTTTTTTGTTTTTTGTAACTTGTCTTGATGTAATTGAGTTATTTCGTTTTACAGTATCGTGCACAAAGAGAAAGGAATTACCACTTTTTTCACAATTAAATAGTAATTATCTGAAAGGGTAAAAAAAAAAATTAAATAAAAATAAGGATAAAAATAAAAATAAACTACTATAAAAATGAACTGTTAATTTAAGACCGTTTCTATTTTTGTTTTATTTTTATATACACAGATGAATATGCATACACACATACATACATACATACATACACACACACATACATACATACATACATACATTTATGCATAAAAACGTTTCTAATTTTTATTTTTATTTCTATATACACACATCTATATATATACATACATATATACATATATTTTATATACAAACATACATATATACATATATATTACATACATATATTTTATATACAAACATACATAATACATATATGTATATATATATATACATATATATTATATATACATACATATACTTTATATACAACATACATATATACATATATATTACATACATATATTTATATACAAACATACATATATAATACATATATATACATACATATATTTTATATACAAACTACATATATACATATATATATATATATATACATACATAATTTTATATACACACATACAGGGGCCAGTTTAGCTCAATCGGTAGAGCGTTCGGCTAGAAACCACAAGGTTCCTAGTTCGATACCGGTCCTCGCCAACTTAGCGTATGAGTAGCACAGGGATCTGTGCCGTAAAGTAAGGAGCTGATGGTAGGTTCGGCGCTCCGCCTCAGATGCCAAAACAATCTCCTTGGTCTAGCGCCATTGAAAAGGAGATAGACTCCCTCGCTGACTGGCTGATACCGACGTTAGGCCGCCCTAAAAAGTGCTATAGGGATGTCATAAAAAACAACCTCCTTAAAGCCCTCGATATAAATCTACATGAGTAGGAAAGGATAGCTACGAACCGTGTGGCTCGAGCACCGCACCCTGTAGCGGGCACTACGTAAACGGGACATGACGGATGTCCTGGACACATTCCCTACATTTACGCCTGAACACATATGTGATGTATGTGGCAGGGCTTGCATGTCGAGGGCCGGACTTCTTAGTCACATACGGTCCCATACGGTCCCATACGAGAAAAAGCCGGGGATCTCGAGGCGCATTCGTGTGCCAATCCGCGTAAAAGCTGGACTCTGAGCCATCTGAGTGCTCACAAACTGAACTTGTAGAAATGGTCTTCCCTGTAAAGAAGTGGCAATCCTCAAATATATATAATATAATATAATATATATATATTATAGAGAGAGAGAGAGAGAGAGACAGGCAGACATTTATACATACATACATACATGCATACATACATATGAACGTAGATACACACATGTATGCATACATAGGTACTGAAATGCGTACATACATACATACACTTGGGCGTATACAGCTAGATACACAAGAATACACTTAATCTTGTTTGCAACCACACACACACACACACACACACACACATATATATATATATATATATGTATATATATACATATACATACAGATACATATATATACACATACATATACATACACTGCTAGATACACAAGAATACACTTACACAATTTCTTTCGTTCGCATCCATGCACACATATACAGATATATACACATACATATGCATACACATATACAGATATATACATACACATACACATAACAATAGCATAATCTTTCCAGATCACTGCCGTCCCTTACAATCCTATAACCCCACTACCAGAACCTTTCCTCTCATCAACCCTCAAATGACTCATCAATTCACAAAGTCTGATGCAAATATGACATAGGAAGGACGTCTTTCCCATTGTATCAGATGATAAAATGTTATACTTATGCACCACCATATGTCTCTTAAGACCAGAAGCCGACTTACAGACTCTGCCACAGATAGCACAAGACACATTGTTGGTTCCTGGGATTTGCATGAATTGACCCTGGTGAGATTTCCTATGATTGACATATCCAGCCTTAGAAAACAGAATCCGACCACATGTTTGACATTTCCAACCCTTCACGTTCTCTCCAATATGACAGGTGTATCCCTTTCGAAGTTGACGCTTGAGGTTTACATACTCAATTCTTTCACTCTCAAAACTGGTACAGCCATCACCCTAAACTAAAGAAAAAAAAAACGCATTAATAAGTAAAGAGTGACCTATAGTCACATCATCCGGACAGCGAAGGTGTCTATCCCCCTTTCGCTAGCGCTGGACCAAGGAGGTTGGTTTTTTTTTTGCTGAGTTGGGCGCCACACCTACCGTCAGTTCCCCCACGCATTAATAGACATACACGAAATTCTCTCTCTCTCTCTCTCTCTCCTCTCTCTCTCTCTCTTACACACACACACACACACACACACACACACACACACACACAACCCCATTACAGTGTGACTGTTTTTTTTTCTGACAGTTGCATCTTTTAAAACAGAACCTGATTTCTTTCTTATTTGTAAAAAAAACAAGCTATTTAGCTCATTTTATCACCCTCTCCCCACCTCTCTCTCTCTCTCTCTCTCTCTCTCTCTCTCTCTAATATTATAATATATATATATATATATATATATATTATGATTTTATTTAAACGTGTTTTTTCAATTTCTTAATATACTACATACCGTCGGATTTCACTTCCATCTCTTCATATATATATATATATATATATATATATATATATATATATATATATATATATATATATACATAATCATCCACGTATGTAAGGTATTTACACAACAGAATGATGTATACACATAGACCAATGCAATTGCCGCCATCTTTTTCACAAACATTTAATCTTGTTCCAAACAGCCGGGCTCCATGTGCAAAACGTTCCCGCTCACATGTGTACGCAATCTTCCATGCGCGTGGATAGCAGTCATTTCAAGCATTTACGCATGTACTTATAAGCACTTGCCCACCCACATGCCTCCCTATAGTTCTACCACTACCCCCCACCCCCGATTCCGAAACACGTGCTCGCGCGTTTCAAACTCTCCGTTTTTGACCCATGCCACAACACAACAATTTAGCTATGTTTAATATCTATATACACAATGTAAAAATTAACAGTCAATTAAAATAAAATAATAATAAAAAAAAATAAAAATTAAAAAAAATCTAACGTATTTTCTTCAAGATGGCTACGCATCCTCCCCATTTTTTGTGGGGCTCTGTCAAAATGCACTGTCGAGGCAAATTGTACATTTCAGCCGTTCTTGTTGGATGATCGATTGTTGGTTGGTTGGTTGGTTGGTTGGTTATGACGGCATGTCAACCCTTGTTGGGTTATTTTATGCCGAAGACGTTTTGTTTTATTCATTCTTGATGGGTTTTCAAATATTTTTAGCTCAATTTTCTAAAATATTTTTAAAAACACTTTTTCTATTTAACCCATAGATGGAACCTTAACAGGTACTACCACTCCGTGTCAGAGTGGACCTGGATAGTAATGGCGATGAAGGGGTACTCCATATTCCCCAGAGCTCCTCAATTGGAACTTCGCCATTAGATGCAGTTTAACGTCTTACTCAGGACACTAAGACCCACAGCCACTACCTTCTAGCACATATAAAAGAGATCGGGGTTTGCCATAAGAGCTATAGAGTTGGGACAAACATATAGTTGCTAGGGCTTGACTTGACCAGCCGATTGATCAAAGGGGGCTTCTCCGACCACTCGTCTAGCCTAAGTAAGGGCCAAAGTGGAGTGTATGCATGTCATGGACTGCTCAGCCATCAGAATCACGGGTCGCCACCTACGGCCAACAGGTGGTTCCATTTGGGATTTTACCCATCTGCAGTGGGGCAGTCGGTGTATTCCAGAGCCCCAACCGACAGGGCAATGGTCGATTATTGTCTCATATATATATATATTATATATATATATATATATATATATATATATATACCAACCCCTCCGCACGAGTAGGATGCGACACAAGGTCAATTTCTTAAGCGGAGTCTTAACAGGTTTGAATTCAGAGCTTTCCTTTTCCTAGCCATGGTTAAAAAGCCCAATCTGCCCTGATATTTACCCATAGCTGGAGGGAGAATTGGATTCATACCTTTCCCAAGGGTATTAGTGTAATGTGAAATGTTAACAGCTTCGTCCAGGAAATGAACTCGGCTTGACGAATTCATTTCCTACGACTCCAACCATTAGACAACGCGCCTCCATATATATACTATATATAATATATATATATATATATATATATATATGTTAAGCTCAGCAAAGTAGGTATTTGCCTAACCCGTTCGTGGCCGGTGGAATGTGACACAAGGTCACGAGTATGGAGCATCCAGCAAGCATCCAACTCTCTATTCAGTAGTAATTGATCCAGAAGACAAGCTTGCTAAACATTATACCTCGATGGAGTGCCAACCGAACTACGAGGGTGTCTATCCCCTTTTCGCTAGCGCCAAAACAGGGAGATTCTTTATAGTTGAGGTGCATGGTGTAATGGTTACTGTCGTAGGACACAGCGAGACGAGTTAAAATCCTGCACGCGAGTGTTTGCATTTCACATAGCGCTAATACCCTAAGGAAAAGTACGGATCCAATTATTCTCCATCCAGTCAAGTGCACATTGTAGGATAGACTGGGCTCTTTAACTTTGTTATGGCAACCAATCTAGGAGAAGGAAAACTCTTGATTTAAACCAAACGGGCTCGTTCGTCAAAACTACTTTGAAAGTTCCTTGGTTATACACTAGCATAGTTTTGGCTGAGGTGGAGTGCCACACCTAGAGGCTTTACCGCACAGATCAGAGTATCTATGATGTGCTACCTATGCACTGAGTTGGCGAGGACCGGAATCGAACCCGAAACATTGCGATTAGTGATACTTCCGGTTTAGCTCAGTCGGTAGAGCGTTCGGCTGGGAACCGCAAAGTTCCTGGTTCGATACCGGCCCTCGCCAACTCAGCGAATGAATAGCACAGGGATCTGTGCGGTAAAATGGGGAGCTGATGATAGGTGTGGCGCTCCGCATCAGACGCTAAAAACTTTCCTTGGTCTAGCGCTAGTGAAAAGGGGATAGACTTCCTCGCTGATTGGCTGATACCGACTTTAGGCCACCCTGACAATTTTTATTATTGTTGCATTTCTTTCTAAACGCTTTGAGTCGATGCACTCTTTAACCGTCCTAACAAACAACTTTATCTAAAAATCGTCGGGGTGGCCTAAGGTCGGTATCAGCCAGACAGCAAGGGAGTCCATCCCCTTTTCACTAGAGCTAGACCAAGGAGATTGTTTTTGCGTTTGAAGTGGAGCGCCAAACCTACCACCAGCTCATCACTTTATCGCACTAGATCCCTGTGTTACTCATATGCTGAGTTGGTGAGGGTCGGTACTGAATCCGGATCCTTCTGGTTCCTAGGCGGGCGCTCTGTCAGCTGAGCTAAACCGGTCCTAAGTGGAATTTGTAGTGAAATAATTATAAGGAATATACTTAATTTAAAAAAGACACAATAAATTGTGTAAAAGGAGTAATATAACAACTAGCAGGACCTGTAGATATGCCACAGTATGATAACTTAATCATTACAACGTTTGATATGTTTACTTAAGAGCTATTGCTAAATATTTCAATATGTACAAAGTATAGTAACCTTGATTTAACTGTCTTTCACTCTTTTGTTCCATTATTTCTTTTTCATCTTTTCATTATATTCGATTGAATATTTTTTGGTTATTTTAGAAGCATGAAAAAATTAAAATCAGAAACAAAATGATGAAAATTATGTTCCCATATATATATATATATATATATATATATATAATATAATATAATATAATATAATATATAAAAAATAAATATATAAAGGTATTACATATCTATTTATTTGATGGCAATAGAACAGTCACAACCTTTGGTTTCATTCATTCATTAGATATTCGGATCAACGTCACCTGATGAATGCATGCAATTTTGCATGTATGAAACCTAAGGTTGTAACTGTTCTATTGCCATCAAATAAATAGATATGTAATACCTTTATATATTTATCTTATTATATTATATAATAGCTATATTCTTTATATCGAGCACTCTCCTAATACAAATGCAATTTGGCGCACCATTCCAGTGAAAGCTGAAGCATGTCGAAATCGGGCGTCTCTACAAAACTTGAAACCGAGCCCATTATTTAATCTACCAGGATAGACTGTTCTCATTCCGATAACCATGACCGGGTACAAGAGTTAATCTATGTCAAGTATACAACCACAAAGATAGGCGTAATAAATTTGGAAACTTAATTTTTTAGTGAACCTATTAACATAAGCGTATTTGAAGCTTGCTCGTACCTCAAATTTTAGCTCTCAACACGAAGCAAAAGTTCGATCGAGTGATTGCTCTTAACTTCAAAAATTCGTAAGTTGGGGCATCCTTAAATCAAGGTATAACAATACATAAAAAAAAACAACAACAAAAAAACAAGATATGGCATTAAATAACCCACAGGTGTTGATATGCCATTAAACCAAACAACCAAACCAAACCTAACTTATGTTATCTATTCTCTTCGGGGTGGCCTGAAGTCGGTATCAGCCAGACAGCGACAGAGTCTACCCTCTTTTCACTAGGGCTAGACCAAGGAGATTGTTTTTGGCGTCTGGGGTGGAGCGCCACACCAACCATCAGCTCCTCATTTTACCGCACAGATACCTGTGCTACTCATACGCTGAGTTGTCGAGGTGCTTTGTTGTCGCTGTTTTCTTCTGGACCTCTTCGCAACACCATGAAGCCAAGAGGCCCAGAAGAAAGCAGCGGCAACAAAGCACCGGCACATCAACATCTTCAGGGACAGCCTTCACGCGCGACATCTATGGTCGAAAATGTTTTTCGAACATTAGACTTTACAGTCATAGGAGGCGCTGTAACTTCAGGGGCACAAAATCTAGATTATAGTCTTCCGAGACTGAAATGCCAATGAAATGAACCTGTGCTACTCATACGCTGAGTTAACGAGGACCGGTATCGAACTAGAAACCTTGACGTTCCCAGACAGTCACTCTACCGACTGAGCTAAACTAAAGATATGTAAATATCAAATATATTTCTTTTATATATTATATTTTATATATTTCTTTATTTTACTCTTTAATGTATTTTAATTGTGCACATATTAAAATTGTATGTTATTATTTGTGTATACCGAGTAGACACAAATAATAATACCCGTACTGTGTTGTTGTATGACCTCGTGTTGTTGTACATGCTGAATGTTTACAAAGATTGTCCTTTTAATTCATTTCATTTTCACTGTTTTATAATTTCATTCATTGACTGCATGGACATTTAAAATTTAAAAATATTTAAATGTCTTAATATACAAGGAAAGAGATCCACAGTTATGTGAATGTTGCAATATCAGTACAACCGTCAAAATAAATACAGAAGTCAATTCCTAAATTTTTTTTTCGTGGTTTAAATTCTTTTTAAAAAATCTGTTTTTATAGTATTTGATAATTTGCTTTTGATGCATTGTTAAGTAAAGTATATTATTATTTTATTATTTATATGTTTTGCTTGAAGGCAATTACAATGCGTATATCGCATAAAATTCGATAATTATAGTAAATAAATATGACAAGTGAATTTCGGCAAAGGATCGTTCAGTGTGTAGAACATCGTACAGACGGTTTCAACTTTATTAAGTCTCATCAGCGATCTATACATCGCTTATGAGACTTAATAAAGTTGAAACCGTCTGTACGATGTTCTACACACTGAACGATCCTTTGCCGAAATTCACTTGTCATGTTTATTTACTATAATTATCGAATTTTATGCGATATACGCATTGTAATTGCCTTCAAGCAAAAATATAAATAATACTATATTCAACAATGCTTCTAAAAACAAACATCTAAAAAAAATCTTATATTATTATTTATATTTTTGAAGGCACATATTAAAATTGGATGTTATCATTTGTGTATCCCGAGTATATTTTATATTTTTACAATGCGTATATCGTATAAAATTCGATAATTATTGATAATAATCATGACATTTGGCGTGTTTCGTGTACGACGGGTCGGTAGCCCAGAGGTAGAGTGTCTGATTCTGCGTGCTGGGTTCCCGGTTTCGATCTCTGTCAGAGGGAGATCGTAGGTATATACCGCCGATGAGACTTAATAAAGTTGAACCTGCTGTACGGTGCTCCACGTCGCACGCGTTGCTCGCCGAGTTTGCTTGTCATGATTATTTTCAATAATTACCGTCTGTTTTTATGTTTTTCTTTTATTGACAAGATCTTTACTTAAATGTAGTAAATTAATTTTTGGTTAGTTTTATGATTAAAGATGATAAAAGTCCTTGGTAGGTAACATGATACGTGAATTCAAAAAACAAATATTACACCCTCTTAAATTTGCACTTAAAATATAGAAAAGAATTTTCCTGGTGGGACTTTTTTCCTGACTATTTTATTCAATTATTTCTTATGCGTTCTGTCAACTCAGCTAAATAATTGACCATTCCGTTTTTATTAGGAAGAAAGAAAGGGAAGGAAAAGAACATGCTACACAGAAAAATACAATAAGAAAGTGAGTAGGAGAAAGATAAAGGTGGTGAGTGTGTGAAGCGATAATCCTAATTGGTTTCAATTCAACATAATGAAAAGAAGGAAAGAAAGAAAAAAAGAACGCAAGAATTAAATCAAGATTATTATACTTTTTATACATATTGAACTATTTAGCAATAGCTCTTGAGTAAAAATATCAAACTTTGTAATAATTGAATTATGATACAGTGGTATATCCACAGGTCCTGCTAGTACAGAGGGTTAAATCAAGATAGTTGAATTTTGTGATGGAAAATTCGTTAGAGATCATTTGCAATTGTTAAATTGGGCAATTATTGGTAAATTATTCACGAATTAAGTTTTTGATAACATTTTTCGACTTATTTGTCCTTTTCGTTACGTTTTTCGTATTAAATCTCAACTTAAAGAAATAGTGATTCCTTCAATTTAGAATAATCCTCATTTTTATTATATTTAGCTTTTTAGAATATCAGTGTGAAAGATAAATAACCGCGCTTTTAAGCGATTAGAGTAAATCAACATAGTTTTGCATTTGAATGTTCGGTCCTTTAATTAATGTGTCAGTTAACTGTGTGGTAATCGTTATAGACAGTGGACGACCGTTCCTCCCCTATCAATGGGTCCGGGCTGACAGGAACTAAAGCTGTCTCTTCATCGCATATCACTCTTCGCGAATGTCTAAAAAGAATGAGTGGCCTTTACTCGAAAAAAGATATCAATTTGTCAGTCGAGGCAGAGGCCAAACGAAGGCGGTCAAGTACAAAAAGACGAGTCTATTAAGGAGTAATTTTAAGATTGTAGGAATTTCTGAAATGGAAATCAGGAGTTTAAAGACTTTGGATGTTGACAGGCACGAAGGGCGATGGATCAACGGTCTTGGTGAGTAATAATGGAACCATGAATTCTTCAAAAAAGGGCAGGAATACATTCCAACTAAAATTAGTTGCATATTTCCCACCAAAAAAAACAGTGGTTTCGAGCGCAGATAAAAACTTAGCATTTCGAATGCTGTTTTTCAAGACAGGCATATCTCTAATAATAAATATGAATGTCAGTGTGTCATGTTTCTTTTTCTTCAAATTTACTCCCATAGGCCGTATACCAACATATTATACCACTTTGGAATCAGGCCGAATCCGTGAACAAATTAAAGACAATACGGCCCAAATCCGGATCCACAATCCTTAAATGTTGGATTCCCAGAGGCAGTATACCAACATATTATAACATTTTGGAATCAGGCCAAATCCATGAACAAATTAAAGACATTCCGGGACCAAATTCGGATCCACAATCCATAAATTTCCCAAGTTTTAATTACCACGATTGTTTTCGGCGATTTTTTACGTGATTTCTTTTTTCTTTTTTTTTTTTCGCGACGATAATTTTTTTGTACGATAACAATTTTTAT
>CM042160.1:68661129-68688629 GCA_023376005.1 Doryteuthis pealeii | reverse complement strand
TACAATTATTTATATCTCCATATTGTTAGTCCTAACTAAGTAATAATTTTATACAATTATTTTATATCTCCATATTTTAGTCCTAACTAAGTAATAATTTTATACAATTATTTTATATCTCCATATTGTTAGTCCTAACTAAGTAATAATTTTATACAATTATTTTATATCTCCATATTGTTAGTCCCAACTAAGCAATAATTTTATATAATTATTTTATACCTCCATATGTTAGTCCCAACTAAGCAATAATTTGTGTTATTACATCTGATATATTGTTAGTTTCTATATATCATTTTATTACAATTATTTCATATTAGCATGTGTGAATGATCAGTGACTTGTTTATATTTTATATAGATGTTAGTGACAACCACATTTTATTCCGAGGGACAATTAGGACAATATACCCTTTAAAACCAGTTCTTTAGTTCTTTGTTAATGGCAAGTAAGCAGTTGTCTGAGTCTTAACTAAGTAATAATTTTATACAATTATTTTATATCCCCATATTGTTAGTCCTAACTAAACCACCTTTCTGTTCAATACAATATAATTTTTCGTGGAGGCAACATAGGAAACATTGTTAATTAAGAACCCTGAATATATTTGATTTCCTTAAGATATCTCATTTAATAATCGGTGTTAGGTCTTGATCTTTTAAAAACAAAATAATATACCAAGTTGTGGAGTTTCTTAACAACGGCGACTTAGTTTAATTTTTTTTCTTCATCATACAACGTGTGGTAGCACGTGCGATATCTTGCCCTCATCAGCCGCTAAAATAGGAGTGATAACACAGTTTCGGTAGCTCAAGGCGGGACTGCCACTCCAACCGCTACCAAGCAGCTTTTGCCACCGGACAGGGTATAAAAAAGACATATATCTTAGAACAAAGAAAAGAAATTATAACATCCGTTAATCTTGGGAGTTTCGTTTTAGTGCAGTTTGTGATTAAAAAAAACCAACAAAAACAAAAAAAAAAAACGTGTTTACTTTCGGCCGTTGATGTCATTATATATATTTACCAACCCCTCCGCACGAGCAGGATGTGACACAAGGTCAATTTCTTAAGCGGAGTTTAACAGGTTTGAATTCAGAGGTTTCCTTCTCCTAGACTGGTTACCTAGCCAGGGTTAAAGAGCCCAGTCTTCCCTGCTATTTATCCATAGCTGGAGGGAGAATTGGATTCATACCTTTCCCAAGGGTATTAGCGCTGTGTTCAAATGAGAAACTAAAAATAGCAGAATGCAGAGACCCAGGGAAGATATTGAACTCACGATCTGAGTTAACAAACAAATGTAGACATTTGAATAAACATAGACTGAGCCAGGTAGGTTCTGGAATTACGTAGGGTGGCACACCCACGCGCTTGAGAATGGATACAACCGGGATATTAATAAGAGTAGATGACTAGAAGAAGTGATTATTCCCTGAAGAATTGCCCCGACAAGAAACTGCAGTTGGAATTTTGTAGCATTCGCTTTAAAAAAAAACAACGTATATTTAGCTCTTTTTATTGAGCACTTTTTAACTCGATTTTATTAACCCAGAAGTAAATTTATTTGCTTCGTGGATTGAATTTTCCAAGTTCTGGGGGATGTTATGTTTTTTATTCTTCATCATCATCATCATCATCATCATCGTGTTTTTTTTTATTTCTCCAACATCATCATGTTTTATTCTCCATCATTATTATTATTATTATTATTTCCTGCATCTTCCCCCCCCCACCCCACCGGTATATATATTATCCCCGGACAGTAACCTTTTGTGTTATTGTTTTATTTTCAGCCTCGCTTGATATGTGTGTGTAATTCCGTCACGGTACACTTATTCTTGACATGAAAAAGTTGGTAATATCGACGAAATTTACCCGGACCGTTAAATATGATTACTGCTTAATGGAAAAAGCACATTGCCTTCTCTCTACTAACAACACACATATATATATATATATATATATATATATATATATATATATATATATATATATATATATATATATGGATAAATATATATGTTTCTTCTCCTCTCTATCTCTTCTTCTTCTTCTTCTCTTCTTCTTCTTCTTCTTCAGTATCCCCCTCTTCTCCTTTTCTCTCCCTGCCTATATATCTATCTACCACATCTTTCTGTTTTTCCCCTTTCTCTTCTTTCTGTATTTCTCTCTCTGTCTCACTGTCTATCACTTCCTCTTTCTATGTCTCCCACTCTCTCTCTCTCTCTCTCTCTCTCTCTTCTCTCTCTCTCTCTCTCTCTCTCTCTCTCTCTTTCTTCTCTTCTTCTTCTCTCATATATAATTATGTATGTATCTGCGTACCACGTATGTTAGATTAATACAGAAGTCTCAGCAATATCTTTTCCATCATATTATTGAAATATTAGAAGTCTCTTGAAAAGTTTACTCTTTTTTTCTTTTTGTTTGTTATTATGACTGTTTGTTGTTTATATTAGGAGTATGTTGTTTATAAGCCCGAATGAACATTCAGAAAACTAGGAAGCTGGGTTTCACATTACGGAAACAAATATTGAAACATTTTCCTGTCTTTGTACGAAGAAACTTGGCCTGAAAAGTGTTACGTTGCTTGGGTTCGGTTCTTTCTGTGCAAAACGTCCCTTCAACTCCTCCGTGGCAACCCGTCTCGATTAACAACAAGCCTGCTCTTTCTTTTAACAAATGTTTATTTTTTGCTGTGACAAATACTAGCAGTCGTCGTCGCAGAGAGAGATAGAAAGAAGGTTACAATAACAGAGTTGCTTAAATTAGATACACTAAGCTTGTCATTCGCATGTTAGCTGTCGGTATGGAGAGGAAGAAAGACAGAAATAAAGGCCGTTCTATTTTCGATAGGCTAATTCTAGCCTGCGTCGTGGTGTCTGCCTTAATATACCCTTCGTGGTCTGGAGTTCGTTCTCCTCTAGTTCTGAGCTAGTTCTCCCTTTCGACTATTCAACCCTTTTTTATAATTTACCGATAATCAGCTGATTATTGTCTTACGTACCGATAATCAACTGATTACTTTCTTGTGACATATTTTAATTCCATTGTATATTAATATTTTGTATACACTGGAATTTTTAGCCAAAACAATTCCTCTGGCTAGTGTTTATAATTTTCCTGAAAATGAAAAGGTGAAGAAATCTTTTAAAAAATTGACGACAATGAAATAAATAAAATAATAAAAAGAATAACCCAGTTGACTCAAAATCTTAAGTGTGGGTCAGCAAATGAATAAATGGATTCCACACACAGATGGGGTAAAGGATTAAAACTCTAGAGTGTGCAGTGGCCATCCTCAAAGGAGATCCCTTTGAAGTTGATTCAGTTTCTTCTTTTTTGTATGGTATAATTACAGAATAATCAGCTGATAATTGTCTTACATCATATATTAATTCCATTGTATATTGTCAAATTGCCACACTGGAATTTTTAGCCAAAACAATCCGACATTCATCTGCCAGTGTTTGTAATTCTCTCAAAAATATTCAACCCCAGCAAATCTCTGATGGAATCTCAACAAATATTTTTAAACAAAACGCATTCCAAATAAATTCTTTCTTTGAAAATATTTTTTCAAAACATTTATTTCCTTCTTCAATCACAAATTATTATTTTTTTTACTAAAACTGATCCTTTTTCGAACGTTAATTATCCAAGCCCCCGCCCCAACTAATAACGTAACAAAAAGTGGAATACCAATTGCCTATGTTCTTGAATAATCTTTTAATAGTTTTTAAAGCACAAGTGAGTGACACACCTACTGAACTGGGGATAAAATAAAAGGGAGTCCCACGGGGACGCATACCGTCAGTGACACTATTCAATATAAAGCTGATTTAGTGAAATGCCTCAATCCGAGTGAGACCAGAATTGGAATTTCACCATCAGATAAAGTGTAATGTCATACCCAGAACACTAAGACCCTCACCCACTGTCTTCTAGCACATATGATGAAAAGACTTGGAGGATTGCTATAAGGACAATAGGGTTGGAACAATCGTATAGGTGCTAGGTATAATTACAGTTTAGTCACGTCGCTAGATCACTGAAGTTAAGCAGCGATGAACATGTTCAATACTTAATTGGGGGACCACACAAAAAACTGCTTATACTGTAAGCAACACGAGTAATATTGTTTTTTAAATCAAAATGAATTGGTATTTTTTAAAACCTTTAGGGCATGCTCTTTTTACAATTTGAAAACCCTCTTTTTGAACCCTGGGGAATTTTTTTTATGGTTGGGGGCATGCAAACTAGATCTAGTCTGAGTCTTCCATTCGTAACTTTAATATTTAATGTTGAACACGTTCCACAATATCTTTTCTCTTTTTACTTGAGACTCCATGAGCAATCTCAACAGCATAAACTCTGTTTGCATCATAAGAATCTCCAATTCTCGGACATTGTTGTACAAGGAATTTTCGAAACCAAGGAAGCAGGTGTTTGGTCTTTTTTGCAGAACCTAACCAATATCTGGCCCTCAAATATTGACCCTTGAATCGACTCCTAACACGATTATCGATACCCTTAGGTTTTACGCCAGTTTTCAGTTTCTTTGTAACGATATGTCTGATGTCTGATGAATTCTTCGTTTTTTTGCAATTTTGGGTTATAAAAATGGTCGTGCCATTATGAACTTCGATTGAAGAACTCCTATCAAAAGAATCGGAAACCGAAAAATGCACTGTGATGGATCCAAGTTCTATGATGGAACCAAAATACCATAGTTAAGCAACATTTTCATTTTTTTATTCATTATTATTTATTCCTCACATCAAACAGTCAAGAGTCAACTGTAAGTAAGCCATCCAGCTGCTGATAGTCGTCTGGTAAGATAAGAAAGGTGGACCGGGAAAAAAAAATTGTTACCAAACTAAATTTGGGTATTTTTGAAAAAACTTAGAGTAAATCATCTTTTGAAATTTGAAAACTCCTCTTTTTTAACCCCTGGGGATTTTTTTTTATTGGGGGGTGGGTGCTGCAGACCAGATCTAATCTTGTAGATTAGAAGGTGGACCGGGGAAAAAATTGTTACCTAGCTAAATCTGGTATTTTTGAAAACTTAGAGTATCCTCTTTTGAAATTTGAAAACTCCTCTTTTTTAACCCCTGGGGATTTTTTTTATTGGGGGGTGGGTGCTGCAGACCAGATGCTAATCTTGTAGATTGAGGTGGACCGGGGAAAAAAAATTGTTCCCTGCTAAAATCTGGTATTTTTTGAAAACTTAGAGTATCCTCTTTTGAAATTTGAAAACTCCTCTTTTTTGAACCCCTGGGAGAATGTTTTTAATTGAGGGTGGTGCAAACCATATCTATAGTGGTTCACAACTACTGAGATGCCAATATAAAATAAAGTTTGATTACATTTATATCAGGTGCTGATATGTACAAAACTGGACTATAGTTATTTACTAAGCTTAACTTAGATGTGGCACAAGGACAGATTATGGGCACTTAGTGAGAATCGAACTCACTAACAATGGTCTGCGAATCTAGCTTGCAAACCATTACACCATATAAAGCGCCCCAGAAACTGGACTATAACTGCTTATTTGTCTGAATTTTTAATAATTGATGTCATTGGATTTTATGTTTAGACTTGTGCAGGAAACGCCAATAAAGAATAGGTTTTTAAAAAATGATCGTGACGCTTCTTGTACGCATGTCGGGTTGATAGGCGTTGAAAAAAAAAATGGCATAATCATTTGAATGCGATCTTCAAAAGTTCTTTGTGCCATTGTTACACTCGTACACACAGAGGACACACGAAGAAGGTTTTTATTCTCAAACGTATTAAAACAAACCTATGTATAATCTTATATTGAAATAATATAACTTACGAAATTTCTGAGGGCACTGGGACATAAACAGTGACGTAGTTTTGGTTACAGACAGATAGACACCGAATCGCCATTATAATAAAATACGATATTCACTATGCGTTGATATTGAAATAATATAAGTTAAATACTTATTGATAAACTTACGGAATTTCCGAGGGCATTGTGACGTGAGCAGTGACGTAAGCAGTGACGTAGTTTCGGTTACAGACAGACATCGAATCTCCATTATAATAAAATATGATATTCACTATGCGTTGATATTGAAATAATATAAGTTAAATTCTCATTGATAAACTTACGGAATTTCTGAGGGTATTGTGACGTAAGCAGTGACATAGTTTCGGTTACGGACAGACAGACACCGAATCTCCATTATAATAAGATATGATATTCACTATGCGTTGACTAAATGTACAATGGTGAATTTGGCAGCTGTTTACTTCCCATATAAGCTTTTAGTATTTGATATGGTATTAAATATGTAATAATTAGCGGAAATTCATTTTTTGACATATTAATCCTAATTAATCCTGATTAATCCTAATTAATCCGAATTAATCTTAATTAATCTTAATTAACCAAATTAATCCTACTTGTGACATCACAGGTTACATAAATCATACTATCTACATAATTTCTAGTGCTTTTTTAATCGTAAAATATTTCCCAATGGATTTTTATATTAAAAAAAAAAAAAACAATCTTTAATGTTTGGATACATTTCCAGAGATGCTGATAGGTGCACGTACTGCGTCCCAGACGCACACAAATGGTAAAGGATGCAGTAAAATCGTATCCATGCATCCCAGTGTTTTTCTTTTTTCTTCCCTCGCCATTTCAAGCTCACTGTAAATACATTTCAATAGTTTCTTAGAAATGAATTACACAGAATAGGTTACAAGGTAGGAGTTGGATGGTTTTAGTT
The DNA here is from genome assembly GCA_023376005.1 of Doryteuthis pealeii. Taxonomy (NCBI): domain Eukaryota; kingdom Metazoa; phylum Mollusca; class Cephalopoda; order Myopsida; family Loliginidae; genus Doryteuthis; species Doryteuthis pealeii. The sequence continues at coordinate 68,681,860 of CM042160.1, read as the reverse complement.
GTGACCCATGAATTTTCCCGGGGACTCATTCAAAGCAAATATGTGCGTCCTGGGACGCACTAAATGAAAAAGCTATCAGCATCACTACATTTCTATAACATTTTTAAATTGTAATATATATATATATATATATATATATATATATTATATATATATATATTATATATATATGGGAGTAAATATGGAAAATAAATCCGACAATATAAAGAAAATTTGAAAAAACAAGTGTTCTGAAAATGGGATGAATTTAATTATCGATGTTTAAAACATGTCGGTTTCATTGAACCTTCATCAGGATGTATCTTGGGGTGAAGAAAATGAAGGATGTTTTTATATGTGACAGGAGATGAAAATCTTTTTAGTTATGTAACTGTATTTGATCAGCGTTATATTTTTGAAAGGCAAGTCACGATCCACGCACGCGAAGATGTCATGACGCGTGACGCAACTCGAAGAAATGCAAAAGACGAGAAAAAGTATTAATGGACTGATTATTTTTAAGAGAACAAAGGGAGCAAAGTGGGAATGATAACTAAATAAATAATTAAATGAAACCTAGTATTTAGTAATTATTTAACACTATTTTAGCTAAAAACGGAGATATATTAAAGAAACCATGTCGATTAATAAGGGAGGGCAAATGCGAAATTGCACAGGCTTCAAAAATCTGTCGTAGTCTTTTGTTCACCAATCATTTTCTTAACCCCAAGATACATCCTGATGAAGGTTCAATGAAACCGAAATGTTTTAAACAACGATAATTAAATTCATCCCATTTTCGGAACACTTGTTTTTTCAAATTTTCTTTATATATATATATATATATATATATATATATATATATATATATATATATATATATATCAGAATGGAGGTGTCTACGATATAAAAGAAGAATAATTATGTTTAACCAACTCCTCCCCGCGAGAAGGATGTGACACAAGGTCAATTTATTAAGCGGAGTTTAACGGAACTGAATTCAGATTTATTTCCTTATCCTAGACTGGTTGCTTAACTAAGGTTAAATAGCCCAGTCTTCCCTAATATTTACCCATAGCTAGAGAGAGAATAGTTGAATTCATATCGCAGTCCTGTGAGTTAGCCTATACACCACGGGGATATCCCCATGGATATGAACTCGATGGCCGTATCCATTTCCTATGACGATAACCATTAGACTACAAGCGCCTCCATCAAATAGTTATAGCTTGGATATTTAAAAAACAAAAGACAGACAGTGTGTGGTTTTCTGGAGATCTAGAAAATGTGGAGTACCTCTACATCATTACTCCCTGGTCTGCTCTGATCCGGAGTGGTAGTACCTGTTAGGGTCCCTTCTATAGGTTGAACAGAACAAAATGAGTTCTAAAAAATGTGTTTAACAAAACGAGTTTAGTTAAAAATTGAGTAAGAATGAATAAAACAAAGAAAATAAGAAAGAAAGAAAAAGAAAGAAAAAAAAAAGAAAGAAAGAAAGAAAGAGAGAAAGAAAGAAAGTGACCGAAACAATATGAGGATAAAAATTAATTTATAAGAGGAAAAGTGAAAAAAGAGAAAACAGGTCGAAGAATGAACAAAAGGAAAAAGCGAAAATTAGAGGGAAAAAAAGAACAGAAGAAATAAAAAGAAAGATTGAAAAAGAGACAGACAGACAGATAGATAGATAGATAGATAAAGGGATTATGCAATTACGCTTAGGACAATTATGATGACTACGTTTGATATGCTTACTTAAGAGCTATTGTTATCTATATTCATCTCTCTCTCTCTCTCTATCTCTCTCTCTCTCTATCTCTCTCTCTATATATATATATATATATATATATATATATATATATGTATATATATATATATATATATAGAAGAGACAGAAAACCCCCCCCCAAAAAATATAACCCACACAAAAAAGACTGAAGCACGTACATTTCTGATAAACCATCTCTGAAGATAAAGTTCTACTTTGAAATCGATAAGACAAAAATAACCTCTTTTTGTTTTTATTTTTTATATGAATTGTAATTGCCTTCAAATCATTAATATATTATACTATATATATATATATATATATATATATATTGGTTTGTTGGTTGGTTTTGAAGGCTGTCACAATGCGAAACCAACCAACAAACCAACCAACAAACCAATATATACACAATGCTTCAAGCAAATTACAAAACCCTTTTATATATATATATAATATATATTATATATATATATGTGTGTGTGTGTGTGTGTGTGTGTGTGTGTGTGTGTGTGTTCATATCTATCTATCTATCTATCTATCTATCTATCTATCTATGTCATATCTATCTATCTATCTATCTATCTGCATATTCATATCTATCTATCTATCTATATATCTATGTTCATATCTATCTATCTATCTATCTATCTATCTATCTATCTATCTATCTATCTGTCCGTCTGTTCATATCTATCTATCTATCTATCTATCTATCTATGTTCATATGTATCTAGTCTGTTCATATCTATATCTATATCTATCTATCTATCTATCTATCATATCTATCTATCTGTCGATCTATCTATCTGCATATTCATATCTATCTATCTATCTATCTATCTGCATGTTCATATCTATCTATCTATCTATCTATCTATCTATCAATGTTCATATCTATCTATCTATCTATCTATCTATCTATCTATCTGACCGTCTGTTCATATCTATCTATCTATCTATCTATCTATCTTTCTATGTTCATATCTAAGTCTGTTCATATCTATATCTATCTATCTATCTATCTATCTATCTATATATATATATATATATATATATATATATATATATCTGTCTGTCCGTCTGTTCATATCTATCTATCTATCTATCTATCTATCTATCTGCATATTCATATCTATCTATCTATCTATCTATCTATGTTCATATCTATCTATCTATCTATCTATCTATCTGTCTGTCTGTCTGTCTGTCGGTCTGTTCATATCTATCTATCTATCTATCTATCTATGTTCATATCTATCTATCTATCTATCTATCTATCTATCTATCTATGTTCATATCTATCTAAGTCTGTTCATATCTATATCTATATCTATCTATCTATCTATTTATCTATCTATCTATCTATCTATCTATAAATATATATATATATATATATATAATGAATCAGTCCTTTCATATCTATCAGACTGTATGTATGTATGTATATATGTATGTATGTATGCATTACAACCTATCCTTGTAATATGAGCAAAGGTATAATCCATCATCAACTAACCCTTCTAACAATATTTAACTGGCTAGATATCAGCATTTTGTAAGTCAGCAATGCGCACTGACATTTTTAGCTCGATTAGAAATCCGACCATTATACAAACACACTCCTCACAGATTTCCATAGATTTCCTCTTTATTTCCAACCATTTTCTTTTTCTTTCTTCTTCATTTAATTATATCTGTTTATTTCATCTGACTTTTCGTGAAAATCCTGTTTATATATACAATGGTGCTGACGTACTTTCTTCTTTAGCTCAACGCCGGCCATTTTCTCGAATTGCCCAAAAGCAACAAGTCGATGTCGTGGCCCAGGATTCTTCTCCTTGATACGCTTAGCAAAATATACAACAAGATATCCCTCATCGTTTCATGTCAATTGAGACAGCGTAAAAACCAGATGAGAATAAGTTTAGTAAATACCTAAAAGCACTTAAATTACCTACCCTAACATCGAAGTTTCCACCGGTTCCTTCGAAGTAACCTCCTTGGACATGTACACATCGATCTCATAATTGTAATACGAAAAGTGCTATATTCGGACGATTGTCCCAACCCTATTTCTCTTATGACAAACCCCAACCGTTTTTATCATATGTGTGTTAGAAGGCGGTGGCTGAGGGTCTTAATGTCCTGGGTATGACGTTAAACTATTTGATGGTGAAGTTCCAATTCTGGTGCTCTGGGGAATGTGGAGTTCTCTTTTATCACCATTACTCCCAGATCCACTCTGACCCGATGTGGTAGTACCTGTTAGGGCCCTATCTACGGGTTAAATAGAAAAAAATGAGTTAAAAACCCCTCAACTCTGGCCATTTCTCGAATTGCCGAAAAACTTCTATCACTTTTACATACCAACCCCTCCGCACGAGCAGGATGTGACACAAGGTCAATTTCTTAAGCGGATTTTAACAGGTTTGAATTCAGAGTTTTCCTTCTCGTTTACTGGTTACCTAGCCAAGGTTTAAAAACTCAGTCTTTCCCAAGGGTATTAGCGCTATGTGAAATACAGACAGCTTCGTCCTGGATTTGAACTCCGGTCGACGAGTCCATTTCCTACGACGATAACCATTACACCACACGCCTCCATTTTAAAAAACTGATCGAATGAATTGAAACAGAAAAAAAGAAAAAAGATTATTATAAGAAAAGGGGCTATTCGCATAATTGCGTCCCGGCCCCCTGCCTTAAAAAAATGCTAGGCAGTGATAGTTGAAAAAAAACAACCCTCCCAACGAATGAAGTCCCTAGGGGAGGCGGTGCCTGCTGAACCCCCCCCCAAAAAAAAAAAACAAAAAAACAACCAGTGCTTAAGGCATTTTTACCGAAAAGTTAATGCGATATTTTACCCCCTCCAGTCTTTTTTCGACAAGTAAATGTAAATATTTTACCCACAGCCTCTTTAAAATATTTTAAGGGGGGCTAAATACTTACATTTACTTGTCGATAAAAAATATGGGTTACTTTTAATGCCTTCAAACCATTGAAAATAATAATAATAATAATAATAATAATAATAATAATAATAATAATAATAATAATAATTTGTCGATAAAAAAGCCTTCAATCCGCTAAAGAAATATCTTTTTTTTCGGTATTTTCATTTTTTTTTCGACAATCAATTACAAATAAAAAATCAAAACATTTTTTTTCGGTATTTTTATTTTATTTTAATATATTTATTTCCAACAATCAATTACAAATTCATATTCATTCGTAGGGAGGGTTTTCAGCTATCATCACCTAGCGTTTTTTAAGGCAGGAGGCTGTGTTGCAATTGTGCGAATAGCCCCTAAGAAAAATAAGACGACATGTTGTTATACATTTTCCTGGTCCGTTTTCATGTCTTTATTTTTATTACAACACTTCGGTTGCTGTGCTCTTCGGGCTTCCTCGGAATGTTGTCGTAGTCATTAACCTAACATGCAATGTAAATAAGATGTACAAAAAATCACCGACCATAACATCGAAGTTTTCACCGGTTTCTTCGAAGTAACTTCTTTGGGCATGTATACATCGGTATTACGATGGTAATACCAAAACTTCTATATTCAGTTTGCTTGCAGTTTAAATTCCCAGAACTTTTAAATAGTTGACCAATGAAATGAAAAAAAAAAGATAGAAATAAAAAAATACTTGTAGAAGTACCCGGTCCATGACCGAACTGAAAGGATTTTAGGAACACCAAGGCGTGAGTGAGAAAGTGGGAAGTAGGGAGTAAGAGCGGAGGAAGCAGAAACATGATTTAGCAAATTCCTTATCAACGTTTTTTTTTTTTAAATTGCCAAGAATTCGCGTATCACAATATTTGTTTATTTTATTTTTTTATTTTGTTTACATTTAAAATGTTGTCTAAAAAGGTAACTTTAAACTCGTAAGTGTTTTGAAACCTAATTTCATTTTCTGATTTTTTTTTTTGTTCATACGGAAAAAAAAAATTAATTCAGTTCTTAATTGCTTGTTGTGATAAAATCTATTCCCAAATATTTTCTTTTTTATCCCTAAAAATGCAACAACAAAAAGAAACTAAGAATTAAACATGTGTCCTTACGTGTAGGAGGAAAATTTCGCCTACTAATTCAAATTAAAATATTCGTTTGTTCTATGAATAGTTTATTTCTTTTTTCTTTTTTTTTTAAATTTGAGATAAATTGATTAAAAAATGATATTTTCTTCTATACGAAAAGAAAAATTAAATTAATTTCTTAATTGCCTGTTTAGTGACAGTGAAAAAACATTTTACAAAGAAGATAATAATTATTTGTAGTTGGAAAATACAGTATTCATAGCACAGTGTTTTTTTTTGTTTTTTTTTCACTTATGATGAACTGTGAAGCGTCCCACAAATCAATTGATTTTTTATTATTAAATTATAAATATCTATGTTCATATCTATCTATTTATCTATCTATCATTCTATGTCCATATATATCTATCTATGTTCATATCTAGCTATCTATCTATCTACATCTATATCTATATCTATCTATCTATCTATCTATCTATCTATATATATATATATATATATATATATATATATATATATATACATGTGTGTGTGTGTGTGTGTGTGTGTGTGTGTGTTGTGTGTGTTCATATCTATCTAAGTCTGTTTTATCTATCTATCTATCTATCTATTTATCTAAGTCTCTTCATATCAATGTATCTAAACTCCGGAATTTGAAATAAATTGACTAAAACTTTCTGTTCTAAGAAAAAGGTCCTTATAAGACAAAAATGAAATTCAGTTTTTAATTGCCTGTTGAGTTACAGTAGAAGGATCCTTTAATGTATAATCAGTAAAAATAAAAAAATGAATTTCGAACTTTTCCTTATTATAACATATTAAAGTGTATGTGTGATTTTGATGCTCAATGACATCTCTTTTCTGAGTTATAAGACGACACGTACATACCAAAAACAGACGAAAATACTTTATGTATATATAAAAGACGAGTTATTACTATACGTTTCTTTCTGGTCCGTTTGGCCATCTTTATTTCTATTACAACACTTAGGTTGCTGTACTCTTCGGGCCTTCTCGGGATTTTCTCGCACTCAGTAACCTTACTGCAATGTCAACCCGAACCCATTACACACACACACACACACACACACACACACACACACACACACATATATATATATATATATATATATATATATATATATATATATATATATATGGAAAGGCGGTGAGGAAATTAATCCGACAATATGAGAAGAAAATATTTTAAAAATATAACAAACACAGGATATTATGATTAGGGGAAACAATTCTATGTGTCAATACTTAAGCATTTCGGTATATCGTACCATCTTCAGGACACTGTTAAGTAATGTTTATGTGAGGGACAAAATGAAAGATGTTAAGTTTATAGTGAATGTGTGAATATGATGTTATTAACCATTAATTTTTATATGTGCGTTTGTTTACGAAAGCCGATGACGTGATCATTGCATGTGCAAAAATGGAAGGTGAATATATATATTTTGGTAGTTAGGATCTTTCTTGGTTTAACCAAGCTGATGCGGGTAGAGAGTAAGGAGAGCAATTCAGTTGTCGATTTCCTTTATTTATCTTGCCACCGTCGTTATCATCGGCTTTACCCCACCACAATAATAGTTTCTACTCACCTCCTAATAACATGAAACAGCAAGTTTGTTTTATGTTCCCTGACATATTTTGATAACTCACTTTGATTTTACAAAAACAATCATTTTTAATTAGAAAATCACTACAATGGTATTAATAATAAATTAATAAATGAACCACCAACAAATCACACATACGTATAATTTCTATTTTTTTCTTAAAAAGTCCTTCATGCTTTGAAAATTAAAATTCCACATGACTTTGTTCCAGCCATCTTCTCTCCGTTTCAAAATCCGTCGCATGCGACATGACGTCATTATAACTGTCTTTCTCGACCGCGTTTGAACACTCTCTTCACGTGATTTTTTCAAAAAAAATTTTTTTTTCGAACATTTTAAAAATTCTCCGCGTTCCAACGAATTTTATTTAAAAAATAAGGATTTACTCTGAGGAAGGTCGATATTCCTTTGTGTGCGGAACATTTCTACATTTTTTCTATTATTATTATTTCAATTCATTTTGTTATTTAAAAATAATAATAGATAGAATAATGTACACATGGATAACTCCTGACCGAAACACGTGTAAGTTAAATTAATTAAAATAATCCTATTTTATCCATTCTATACTTTCTTTCCTTTATTTCTCTTTTCAACATACCGTCGGATTCACTTCCATTTTCATTTTTATATATATATATATATATATATATATATATATATATATATATATATATATATAAGTAAAGAAATAAAAAAAGACTTAGAGATTTAGCATTATAGTCTATTTCATAATAATAATAATTATAGTCTATTTCATAATAATAATGACTATAATGCTAAATCTCTAAGTCATTTGTTATTTCTTTAATATTTGCTCTGTGACTCTAACATTAAGAGCACACATTGAGCACTCAAACTGAGACTTGGTTTTTTAAAAATAAAACTCTTGTGTCGTAAGGAAGATTTCTTCTCTGGACTTTTGGATTATATATATATATATATATATATATATATATATATATATATATATATATATACCAATCCCTCCACTCGAACAGGATGTGATAAAACCTCTATTTTTAAAGCGAAATTTAACAGTTTGGAATTCAGAGTTTTCCTTCTCCAAGACAGGTTTCCCTACCGTGGTTAAAGAAACCAGTCTGCCATATATATATATATTATATATATATATATATATTATATATATATATATATATACTTTGTCGTTAATTGTTTTCTTTACGGAGTTTCATCCGGACATACACACATACACACATACACACAACTGCCCGTTATATATGTATAGATAGATAGGCGGAAAGACAAGTCTCTGGTGTTTATTTATTTATTTACGATCTACGCCGCTCACTTAGCATTAGTAGGAAAACGATTTAAGAGATGCGAACATTTTTTTAACAAGAGGGTTGCTTGTTAGCAGGTAAAGATAGTTTTACTCAAGTTGTCTTTTGATCTATCCAGCAAAGATTAACTTCAGAAAAACTGCTCGCTCATTTTAATTTCTCATTTAGATTTACAATTTACAGTTGGTACTTAGGATCAAGTATCCAATAGGCACCTCAAATCATCCCACTTAATGAACGGTTCACATTTTAACTCGTCATCGGTAACTTCCGCCTCCAAATTTTTGTAAACAAATGATTTTAATCAGAAGTTTATGGAGATGGTTGGTACACGTAATCAAATTAAAATTCAATAGCAAAATCTTTTTTAAAAAGACGAAAGACGTTTTTATACTAAAATAGTTTTTTCTTAATCAGAAGAGAAATGCAATTATGCTTATTTAAATAAAAATACAGTTTTTATTTGTAAAATATTTTTTTATGTTTATTTAAATAAAAGGATGCTGTTCAGGAATAGTATCACAAAATTTGTAAAATTTGTTTTTGCCAGATACAATATATGTTCAAAAATCATCTATTCGTTTATTTTCAAATATTTGAAAGTCGAAGTTGGTGATGAGTTAAAATATGAACTTTTCATTAAGTTGATGATTTGGGGTGCCTATTGGGTATTTGGTTCGGTACTCACAATTTTTTTAATAGTATGTATGTATTTACAAACTCCTCCGCACAAGAAGGGTGTGACACAAGGTCAATTTTTAAGCGGAGTTTACCAGTTGTGAATTCAGAATTCTCGTGAGAGAGAGAGAGAGAGAGAGAGAGAGAGAGAGAGAGAGAGAGAGAGAGAGAGAGAGAGAGAGAGAGAGAGAGAGAGTGTGTGTATGGAAATGTGAGTAGATTAATCGTTATATACATATAACTTTCAAAGAAAGAAAAAACTTAACAAACCGTCATTCCGTAATAAATTTATTTCGACCAAAAGCTCAAAAGGCTTTTTAAAATTTTAAAAATTAAAAAAAAAATCCTTAAGAGGCTGGCCTCTTCAGACGGAAATCACAAAATGAAGGAATTCACCTAAAGACAATTTCACCAGAAAAATCAGGCCAGACAGCAAGTATAAGGTTAAAATTCTAAGTCTAATAAAGAGATACAATGTATAAACAGTTTCCTGTTCAGCTGACTTCCTCAAAAAACAAAATAAGATATGTATATTTTTATAATAAGTAATATATATATATATATATATATATATATATATATATATATATATATATATATATATATATATAATCAATGGTAATATTATGGTTTTACACTCATAACTTGAAGTTTCATGGTAATCCAATCATCAAATTAGTTCAATGGTTGAGATCTTAAAAACCAGTCGTGAACTCATTTGATGATTGGATTACCATGAAACTTCAAGTTATGAGTGTAAATCCATAATATTACCATTGATTATAAATCTGCTCTGCTTTATTAGCATTGAGCACCTTTTCATGCAAATACTTTTCTCATTTTTTCATTCACTATTCATCATATATATATATATATATATATAATATATATATATATATATATATATATATATATAGGAGAGTTGCTTGAAGCATTGTGTATATATTGGTTTGGAGGTTGATTTGAAGGCTATCACAATGCAGGTGTAAAGAAAGAAAAATAATACGGTAACAATGGTGTTGTGTGTAAACCTGTATTTTATTCTTGAATTTTCGAGATAAAATCTCTTTTTCAGAAGATCACTGGAACTGAAGTCGTCTTGTATGGCATTTCTAGAAAAGAGATTTTATCTCGAAAATTCAAGAATAAAATACAGGTTAACACACAACACCATTGTTACCTTATTATTATTTTTCTTTACACCTGCATTGTGATAGCCTTCAAAATCAACCTCCAATATATATATATATATATATATATATTATATATATATATATATTATATATATATTTGTGAGAATATGTGCTTAATTGAAGTAACTTTCAAAAATTAGGTTCGACTTAAATTAAGCACATATTCTCCCAAATATTGTCGGCTGAAAATAGCCATATCACAAACATCGTCTGTTTGTTTACTTCTCATATATATATATATATATATATATATATATATATATATATATATATATATATATATATATATATATATATATATATATATATATATATATACTATATATATATATATATATATATATATAATTTGACTATATATATATATATATATATATATATATATATATATATATATATATATATATTTATGTTAGAGTTTTTTGTTCTATTCACAGTAGAACAGAGGAGAGTGCAGACATTATTCTATTAAGACGTATTTTTATTCTTAAAAATTGTGAAATTGTTCCAGGAATATATGTTGGCTTCGACACTAACTCTTCAACAGACGAAGATATCATTTACAAGAATCGGCCGAGTATTTGCAGTTTCTTCTTTAAAAAGTCCTTTTTGCAGTTTGTTTTGCGTTTCCTGTTCGCCTCATATCCATAACTCAGTAATCATGCGCTTTTTTAAAAGCATCGTCCCGTGAGGAAAGAAAAATGTCGGCCAATAAATGTCAGAAGAGAATATATTGTAAAATGGTGTCGGCTGTTCACAGACCGCCATTTGCAATTTTTTTCTTTCTTTCTTGTTCGTGTATATTCTTGGATGATTTTCTTAACGTTAAGCAAGGCACGAAGAGGAGTGAGGTGGAAAGGAGAATATCCTCGACAGCAAAGAGAGCCAGAAAGAGGGAGAAAAAAAAAACAGCAGTTCCAGAAAGCATCACAGTTTGTGTGCAGTCAATTCACCAAAGACTGTCACCCAAGGATAGGTATATTTGCCGCTCATCCTGTTACATAATCTATGCATAGATTATTGTCAACCCCCTGTATTTCTGAAGGGATGGCCCCTTTTCATATCACGGGCGGGACTTTCCATGGAATATTACAGAAAGCCCGCGAAATACGTGAAGCCACGTGGGACCTGGTTGGCTCCTCAGTTTCAGCTTGGACGTCAGGCAGATAAGGCCTTAGCTGGAGCTCACTGCATACGCGCGCCATGTTAGTTAGATGAAGATATTAGTTAAGTAAATAAAAGCTTACATAAATAATATGGTTTTGTGGTTGATGAATGTCAACAAAACTGATCTAGAAGAAGAAATGAATTAAGTGCGACCGACCACCAAGACGAAGTCCAGACGCTAGAAGATGAGCGTAAGGTACCAAAGATGAGCAGAAGAATAGAAGTAAGGAAAGGAAAAAGGGTATACAACAATCCCACTTATGAGGGCTTGACACAAGGACATTTTTATGTGGGCCCACCCATAAGCTTCGGCTTGTTAGTGGAAAAAATTGCGTCGACCCCGTCGGCATTCCCCCACAAGGGGGTGCCTCAGGCGCTGGGCAATAAACCCAGCCTTGCCTCCAGGTATTGCCTGGGGGGAAAGCCCCTGGGATCGACGCTATTAATTTTAACTTACCCTGATCTAGCGGCCGAAGCTCACTGAACCCCCAGCTATGCCGGGTGGAAGGTCTGTCACTCAAGGATAGGCCTGCACAACCACTTGAGCAGATGTAGATAATTATTTATTTATTATATTATATATTTATTTATTTTTGGACACTACGCCATCGTCCTTAGTGGACGGAAATGTACCAACAACAACAACAACAACAACAATATTTTTGGATGTTTTTCTTTAGGTAGTTTTCATATCATCATCATCATCATCATCATCATGTCGCATTAGTAGCACGGATATCTATGACAATCTCTCGCCAACCGTCCCTATCATTCATCGCTCCTCCCTCTGCGGTGGGAGGGGCATTGTAAAATATCTCAATTATTTTGCCGATAAAAAGCGTGAAGCGGTAAATATTTAAGGAGTTCCGTTTTTACGCCTGTGTAGCGTTAGTTTCGTATTTGCCTGGGAGAGTTGTCTGCCCGTTTAGTTTGCTGGTGCCCGCTAGGGGGCCGTTTTATATTTAAGCGGCTGGTTCAAACGCTTCTCCCTCTTTTCCTGTTCCGGTAACCACGAGACACATGGGGTAGACACGGTCTACCGCTTCTCGTTGGGGCTTTTAAAAACAGCATGGACTATCTCTAGTCTCATGTCTGTGGCTTTTATGTATATCTTGTACCATTCATGAATGTGTATTTATCTTTCTACATGTAACTTCGTTTTACCTATGTATTATGTATCTTGTTATATCCATGTGCTGTATATGTATTAAATGTTTTGTCCATTAACCCTTGTCGGAGATAGTATCTCAACCAAATATAACTTTGAATCATTTTCTTACACCTGTAACCGTTAAGGAAAAAGATAGCGTAATAAGGGCAGGAACCCGGGACAACAAAATGTTAACAGTCCCTCTTTTTTTGTTAGTAGTTAAATTTCAAGTTGGCTAGCGACATTGTTGATCTAACTTTGAAGATTATTTCAAACTTGATGAATAATTGATGCACTCGTTTGGCTTGAACTACGTTTGTTATTTTGACCTGAGATTTATCGAAAGAACGAAGCGGTGATGAGCAAACAATCACGTTTGACATTTACCGCTATTAGATCTTATTGTTTTGGTTTGGTGTGTATGTTTGTTTTACGGCATATCAAACATATTCGGGTTATTTAATGCCGAAACAAGCCATTTTGATAAAAGTTTCGGTTAAATCGAACTTAACGGACATAAATTCCACCATCGTATGTCACCCCCGCCGAAAGAAAAAAATACCAAAAAATCAGAGAATTAACCGAATTTAATGAAATTTTCAGTGTTGATACATTAATGAATAAAAGATATAATGCACCAGTTATTTTATCTAAAAACTTTTACATTTTTCAGGTCAGTTAACTTTTAATCACGTATCTTTAAGGCGTAACACAGATTCTCAAAGATACGTGGTTCAAAGACTGAGCTGAAAAAATGTAAAGGTTTTAAATAAAATAACTGATACATTATATCTTTTATTCATTAATGTATCAACACGGAAAATTCATTAAATTTGGTTAATTCTCTGATTTTTGGTATTTTTTTTTCTTTCGGCAGGGGTGACATACGATGGTGGAATTTAGATCCGTTAAGTTCGATTTAACCGAAACATTTATCAAAATGGCATGTTTCGGCATTAAATAACCCGAAAGTATATATATATATATATATATATATATATATACTAGCAAAAATACCCGGTCCATGACCGGACTATATATAAAGATTGGATCGTAAATAGGCAAGAGATTCCGAGCTGAATGGCTTAGACTGCGATTTTGTTCACTAAATTAAACTAAACTGCTGGTATAGCTATAATAGAAAGCAGACAGCAAACAATATTATCAGCAGCTATGAAGGTGTATGCAAGATTTCGAATCTGAGTGACCCCCCCCCCGTTTCGGAGTTATACGCCGACACGTACATACAAAACTTCCTTTTATATATATATATATATATCGGGTGTGTGTGTATTTACAATCACCCTGTATTCTATTCGAAGTTTTTTTTTTGTAATATCCGAAATAATTTGGTGCGTTTGCAAAATATCTCTTCCCTCTTTTCATATGAAGGATCAGAGGGAATAAGAAACAAAACAAAAGAAAAAAAGCCCGAATTTTTTATTTTTTTCATTTGGCTGGGATTTATTAATTCGTCAGATTCACATTGAAATATTTTTTTTTAAAATTCTTTTCTGTAAGAATTTAGCACGCCTGAGTATATCTATATAAAAAGAAGACAAAATAAACAGACAGACAAACAAACATATAAACAAAACAATGTATGTGCCAAGTTTCATCTCAGTCCATCCATCTTGTTACGTATGGGCTCTAAACACACACACACACACACACACACACACACGTGCGTACGAATGAAAAAGAGACTTTAATAATATATATATATATATATATATATATATATATATATATATATATATATATATATATATACAAAGTGTGTCAAAAAAGTATCGAGATTTTTGTACTTTTTGACACACCTAGTATTCTGAAAAAAAAAATAACGTTCTATTCATTCTTCATTTCTATCTTGGTAAATAAGTCTTTAAACTTGGTACTTTTGACACAACTTGTATTCTGAAAAAATGAATGAATGGAACGTTATTTTTTCAGAATACAAGGTGTGTCAAAATGTACCAAAAATCTCGATACTTTTTGACACACCTTATATATATATATATATATATATATTATTATATATATATATATGTGTGTGTGTGTGTGTGTGTGTGTGTGTGTGTAAAATGTTGTTCTGGTTCCAACGGGAGAAAATTCAATATTTTATAAAAAAGAAGGTCCGCAAAATGTATTATGTTTTCAGAAAATTTTTAAAATTCTTTTTATCTTACATATGCAACACGTGTTTCAGATCTTCTGGTATCTTCTTCAGGCTTTGATCAATAATATGAATTTTTTTTTTTTCATATTCTTGATCAAAGCCTGAAGAAGATACCAGAAGATTTGAAACACGTGTTGCATATGTAAGATAAAAATAATAAAAAATTTTTCTACAAACATAATACATTTTGCAGACCTTCTTCTTATGATATATATATATATATATATATATATATATATATATATATATTATATATATATATATATATATATATATAGTTCAATTGTGATAATACAGGTCATCCGAAGTGAGAGCTTAATGTGCCTTGTCGCAGGTGTGTGAACAGATAGAGCCATATAGATGAATAAATGGAGGAAAAAAATCTTTAAATTTGCTTCATGTAATAATTTATTTCACCTCCAATTCGCAGTATCTCTAGACAGAGAGCAAAAAAACATGGTTGAAACAACCACGTTTCGCCCGATGTACACTCTGGCCTTCTTGTGTTTCTTGTCGAACTCTGTAACCTTCACGGAACCTTAAACCGAGCCCTTAATTTAACCCATTGGAGTAGATTGTTCTCGGTCCATTAACCATGACCGGGTACAAGTGTTAAACTATGCTAAGTATTCTATTTTATTTTCGCCCGTAGTCAGGATTGAACGTGTAACCTACAAATGATTTTCACTTAGAATTGTATTAACTCAACCTTTATATCCGTTGTGCCATGTCTCCAACCGGAAACACCTGAAGAAACCAGGGTGCTCACCAGCCGAAACGTTGTGTATATAATAATAAAGATAAGAACAACAGTCCCAAAAATCCAAATAATACAGATTATGAAGCCTCGTCTAAAAAGATTTAGACAATATTTTTTAATACTTAAGGCGAGCTTTTTACTTTAAGGAATTTTTAGACGTTAACGAATGAAAATTATTTATTATTCTGTACTGATTCACTGAAATAAAAAATATATAATTTAGGTACTTAAAAATACCGGTGCCGTTTTAGTATGTGGCCTACCTTTTTGATTCTGTTATAGTATGTGGCCTACCAGGTTTGAATGTGTCCTACCTTAGTAAGAGTATATTTATAGATATAAGTAGTAGGCAATTTATTGAAACGAATTATTTTTCAATATATTCAATTTCAAGAAATGCAATTCAGTCATAAGCTGTATATAGTAATTAAGAATAATTAAAAACAGAATTTACATGAATCAGAGATCTATTTCATTCTAAAATATTCTAAAATTCTGAAATAGGGTTAGGGTTAAGGTTAGCAGTCATTATTATAACCTTATAATATGCTTTTTATGGTAGGTCACATACTATAAAAAAGTAAAGTCGACGTGGAGGCCTAAAGTCGGTATCAGCCAATCAGTGAGGGAGTCTATCCTCTTTTTACTTGCGATAGGCCAAGGAGATTGTTTTTGACGTCTGAAGTGGAGCGCCACACCTACCATCAGCTCCTCACTTTACTGCAAGATCTCTGTGCTACTCATACACTGAGTTGGCTAGGGCCGGTATCGAACCCGGCCGTACGCTCTACTAACTGAGCTAACACCACCCTTATATACTCACCCTCTGTTTAACAGTTACTGATTTCCTAAGAGAATACTCTTCGGAGTTACTTTTAATATTTTATTATCTGCAATCGTTTGATAAAGGTGTTAAATATTAGTCCCTACTTTTTGTAACAGTTTTCGGGTGTATACAAATGTAATACCCGAGGGAAGTGCGGACAGGGTTGTGTGTGTGTGTGTGTGTGTGTGTGTGTGAGAGAGAGAGAGAGAGAGAGAGAGAGAGAGAGAGAGAGAGAGAGAGAGAGAGAGAGAGACGTTTGTACCAACAGACGGTGGGGTTATTTTTTGCGTGACAGAGGTTACGAAAGGGTTGACGGCGCCTGTCATGACTGTCCGACCAGATCGACAGTAATAGCCGAAGCTTCCGTAACTCGACACTAGATCAGAACCGGACTGGCGAGGCGGACGGTGCACGGGCGTACGAAGGGGCCGGGGAAAGACTTTTAATTACGGACAAGCGTCGATAACGATACTTTCTGACAAGGCAAGGAGATGTTTTAACTGTCTTAGGGAAGAACGTTTCGTTAGAGGTCATGGCACAAGGATCTGTGTAAAAATGGCGCCGAATATAGAAAATTGGCGGGAAAAACAAAACAAAAAAAGATTAAAGCGGAAAGGAACAACTAACAATTGGGGGGGGAGCTAAGGTAGGAGGAGGAGGAGAAGGAGGAGGGGGGCAAAAGGAATGAAAATAGGCAATTAAATAAGACTAGAGATAGACTGATAGACAGATCGTTCGGTATGAGAAAAAAAATGTAAAAAGAAAAAGGAAAAAGGAAAAAAGAAAAACAAGAAAAAAACAAACAACAACAAATTGATAGATATGTAAACATTGAAATAGAATCAGATTGAAATTCATGAACAGACACACACACACACACACACACACACACACACAGGTGTGCGCGCGCACACACACACACACACACACACACACATATATATATATATACATATAAACATATATATATATATACATATATGTATATATACACACACACATATATATATATATACATATACGTATATATACACACACATATATATATATATACATATATGTATATATATACACACACACACACACATATATATATATATATATATATATATACTATATATATATATATACATGTACATACATACATAAATATACTTACATATATACACATATATATATATATATACACACACACGAACGCACGCGCGCACACGCACTCACACACACACACACACACATACACACACACATATATATATATATATGGTTGGAAGCCTTCAAAATAATGAATAACATATTACTTTTAATATTTCGAACATACCTCTGTTTTTCCACACACACACACAGAGACACACACACACACACACACACACACACACATATATATATATATATATATATATATATATATATATATATATTAAATAGTTACCTAATAAAAGTAACTTTTTCTATTCTCCAAACATTTTCTAGAAACGTTTTTTTTGTGTGTGTATATCAACTTTTTCGTGTCAATTAATGCTGAATCAAGTAATTTTGATCAATAAAAGAAGTGAGACAGCTTACAGTACCTGCTTTTGCTTAAGTGGTCACTCAATTGAGTATTGAACAGGCTCATCGTTGTTTCATTTCGGTGATCCAGCTGTAACTGACTTGACCGTAATATTCCACAAGTATTTTTCACATATATTCAATTTCAAGAAATGCCATTCAGTCATAAGCTATATATAGTAATTAAGAATAATTAAAAAGAATTTATCCATAATTTACAGAGATTTATTTAATTACAAAATATTCTAAAATTCTGAAATAGGGTTAGGGTTAGGGTTAGCAGTTATTATTATAACCTTATAATATGCTTTTTTATGGTAGACCACATACTATAAGAGAGACATGATTTCGTAGGTCACATTCAAAAGGTAGGCCACATACTATAAGAGAGACAGGATTTCGTAGGCCACATTCAAAGGTAGGCCACATACTATAAGAGAGACAGGATTTCGTAGGCCACATACTATTAGAGAGACAGCATTTCGTAGGCAACATTCAAAAGGTAGGCCACATACTATAAGAGAGACAGGATTTCGTAGGTCACATTCAAAAGGTAGGCCACATACTATAAGAGAGACAGGATTTCGTAGGCCACATACTATTAGAGAGACAGCATTTCGTAGGCAACATTCAAAAGGTAGGCCACATACTATAAGAGAGACATGATTTAGTAGGCCACATACTATAAGAGAGACATGATTTCGTAGGCCACATTAAAAAGGTAGGCCACATACTATAAGAGACACAGGATTTCGTAGGCCACATTCAAAAGGTAGGCCACATACTATAAGAGAGACAGGATTTAGTAGGCCACATACTATAAGAGAGACATGATTTCGTAGGCCACATTCAAAAGGTAGGCCACATACTATAAGAGAGACATGATTTAGTAGGCCACATACTATAAGAGAGACATGATTTCGTAGGCCACATTAAAAAGGTAGGCCACATACTATAAGAGAGACAGGATTTCGTAGGCCACATACTATAAGAGAGACATGATTTTGTAGGCCACATTTAAAAGGTAGGCCACATACTATAAGAGAGACATGATTTCGTAGGCAACATTCAAAAGGTAGGCCACATACTATAAGAGAGACACGATTTCGTAGGCCACATACTATAAGAGAGACATTATTTTGTAGGCCACATTCAAAAGGTAGGCCACATACTATAATGGTACCCAAATGCCTTCACTAGATGATTGACGAGTAATTATCATACAGATAAGAATTTGCATGCTGAATTAAATATTAACCTTATGTGATGTTAAACTATTTAATAAAACTATCTGTAAAAGAGAACGATAACAATTTTTAGTAGCTTTCCCTCTGGAGTTCGTTACTCAAACAAACTAATTCACATTTTTGCCAAAAATTGGCCCATTTCTTTTTTTCTCCTACAACGAAAATGTCCTTTTTATAAAGATTGCTTAATATACAAATACCGAAGTATAATTTATTTTCTCTCACAAAATGTAACATTGATTGATTACCATAGATAAGGGGGCAGATATTTGGCCTAAAAAACGTTGGTTTCTACCCCACCCCACCCCATTAATTTGAGATGTACCATAAATAATATATGGGTAATATTCGCGGAGTTCCGTCCCGGCCTCCTGACCCAAAAAACGCTAGGCAGTGGCTGCTGAAAAAAAAAACCAACACCAGCTACGATTGAAGTCCGTAGCCGAAGCGGTGTCACTTGAACAAAAATAAAAAAATTAAAAAAATAACTTGGGGTGTTTTTCCCGAAAACCCAAACCCAACCCTAACCCTTACCCTAACTCTAACCCTAAACCCTAATCCTACTTTAACTTAGGAGGGGGGCTCCTAGTTGAAATTAACAGTTTTATTACAGTTTTATTTGTGGGTTCTGTTTTTCTGGGTCAGCCTGTATACATGGTGACCCAGAAAAAACAGACCCCAAATTATTTATTTATTTTCCCATTAAACTAACCCTAAACCCCAACCCCAACCCTAACCATAGTTTTCTTTAAGTGACACCGCTTCAGCTACGGACTTCAATCGTAGCTGGTGTTTTTTTTTCTTTTCAGCAGCCATCGGTTAGCGGTTTTTGAGGCAGGAGGCCGGGACGGAACTCTGCAAATATATTCGATATATGTTATTATAATGTAACTCTCTGTCTGTAACCGAAACTACGTCACCACTAACGTCACAATTTCTTTTGTTATTTAAATTATATTCTCAACGACTGATGAAATAGTCATTATCTAATCTTAATTAGCATCTTATTTATTAACGATGTATTAAAGTCTAGCTAGGTTAGATTTGCTGCAAAACTGCCCATATTATTAATGCATTTAAAATCCTGAAATATGTGTTATATATCTCTAAGAAATTAAGATTTACATAGTATATGGTGGGAATAATTTGCATAATGATTTTAACAAAACTGGGTTTCATAAATAATAATTTGCTGTTACTTATTTCTATTACTATCACTAGCAAAATAAAAAATCGCCCTCTGGGCGACGTAAAATAAATATTGC
>CM042160.1:68648629-68656129 GCA_023376005.1 Doryteuthis pealeii | reverse complement strand
CCTCCATTATTTTGGCATATAAGGTGTGCTAGAATCCACTACTTAAATTTATAGACTCGGCGTGGGTGCGTGGATTAAAACTAGCCATTCAACAGCTCGAATACGTGGTTAGTTAACTATTTAATCGCCTATATTGAAAGCCGTTCATTTGCACGCATTGGACATTGACGAACGGACCTGCAACCTAGGATTTTGCTCAACGCAAGGATTTTACCCAACAATTAGTGACACCGAGAAACAACCAAAGGATTCTACCCAATACTAAGGGACACTGAGGAACAACCAAGGGATTCTACCCAACACTATGGGACACCGAGGAACAACGAAAGGATTCTACCCAACACTAAGGGACACCAAGGAACAACAAAGGGATTCTACCCAACACTATGGGACACCGAGGAACAATCAAAGGATTCTACCCAACACTATGGGACACCGAGGAACAATCAAAGGATTCTACCCAACACTATGGGACACCGAGGAACAACCAAAAGTTTCTTCACTCATGATCAGCCTTTGCTTAACACAATGGATCTCCACTGTAATGTGCTCTCACTTGAAGCCTAAAAGAGCCACAAAAATCGTGACAATCAGAACACTTTACAAAGTGAAGTTAATTTGATTGAATCCATGACATTACTAAAAATACCATTGTCTAATTCAATCTATCAATTTTGATCAAAGATTGACCAATTAATAATAAAACAGAAATAGAAATATTCTTAGCAATTCTCTTGGGAAACTTTTTGGTATTAAGATTCAAAGGAATCAGTCTTTGATTTTCTTCTGGTGCCATTGTCAGACCTTAACTAGAAATACGATAACTCATTGGAAATATTTTATTATAGAGTAATAGATGATAATGATATTCAGGAAATTCTACATACTAATATGTATATATATATATATATATATATATATATATATATATATATATATATATATATATATATATATATATGTGTGTGTGTGGTGTGTGTGTGTGTGTGTTTGAAATAAAATATAAATAAAGGAAATGTTGAATGGATAAAATAGATTTAATATGAGTTACTAACACGTGTTTCGATCAAGAGTTTGTTCATGTACACATGTATTCTATTTATTATTATTTAAATATAAAATAATAATAATAATAATAATAATAATAATAATAATAATAGAAAAGTATAAAATCTTTAAGCATACAAAGATTAACGGCCTTCATCAGAGTAAAATGTTTGATATTAGAAATATCAAACATAACGTCGTATTCATTTCCATTTTCAACTAACACACACACACACACACACACACACACAACACACACAACACACACACACACATATATATATATATATATATATATATATATATATATATATATATATAATATATCGTTCCCAAATAAATGAAAAGCTAAAACTTTTATTTGTCACTTCATTCAACTATATATATACTAGCTAAAGTACCCGGTCCATGACAGGAGATTACCTGTCTCTTAATTTATGTAGCTCATCTTGGAGATTGCCTGTCACTTAATTTATGTAGCTCATGTTAGAGATTGCCTACCTAATAATTTATGTAGCTCATCTTGAAGATTGCCTGTTTCTTAATTTATTTAGCTCATGTTAGAGATTGTCCACCTAATAATTTATGTAGCTTATGTTGGAGATTAACCGGTCTCTTAATTGATGTAGCTATGCTGAGATTGCCTGCTTTCCTAATTCAATGAATCTCTATGTTAGCAGATTACCCCGTCTCTTATTTATTGTAGCTACATAATTAATAGGTAGGCAATACTGAAGCTACATTAATTAAGAGACGGTAAATCTCCAACATGAGGCTACATAAATTAGGAGACAGCAATCTCCAAGATGAGCTACATAAATTAGGAGATAGGCAATCTATAACATGAGCTACATAAAATTAAGAGACGGGTAATCTCTACATGAGATTCAAAGAATTAGGAAAGAGGCAATCTCCAGCATGAGCTACATCATTAAGAGACCGGTAATCTCCAACATAAGCTACATAAATTATAGGTGGACAATCTCTAACATGAGCTAAATAATTAAGAAACAGGCAATCTTCAAGATGAGCTACATAAATTATTAGGTAGGCAATCTCTAACATGAGCTACATAAATTAAGTGACAGGCAATCTCCAAGATGAGCTACATAAATTAAGAAGACAGGTAATCTCCTGTCATGGACCGGGTACTTTAGCTAGTATATATATAGTTGAATGAAGTGACAAATAAAAGTTTAGCTTTTTCATTTATTTGGGAACGATATATTAATATATATATATATATATATATATATAATTTATATTATTATTATGTGTGTGTGTGTGTGTGTGTGTGTGTGTGTGTTGTGTGTGTGTGTGTGTGTTTAGTTGAAAATGGAAATGAATACGACGTTATGTTTGATATTTCTAATATCAAACATTTTACTCTGATGAAGGCCGTTATCTTTTGTATGCTTAAAGATTTTATACTTTTCTATTATTATTATTATTATTATTATTATTATTATTATTTTATATTTAAAATAATAATAAATAGAATACATGTGTACATGAACAAACTCTTGATCGAAACACGTGTTAGTAACTCATATTAAATCTATTTTATCCATTCAACATTTCCTTTATTTATATTTTATTTCAACACACAACACACACACACACACACACATATATAATATATATATATATATATATATATATATATATATATATATATATATATATATATATATACATATTAGTATGTAGAATTTCCTGAATTCATTATCATCTATTACTCTATAATAAAAAATTTCCAATGAGTTATCGTATTCTAGTTAAGGTCTGACAATGCACCAGAAGAAAATCAAAAGACTGATTCCTTTGAATCTTAATACCAAAAAGTTTCCCAAGAGAATTGCTAAGAATATTTCTATTTCTGTTTTATTATTAATTGGTCAATCTTTGATCAAATTGATAGATTGAATTAGACAATGGTATTTTTAGTAATGTCATGGATTCAATCAAATTAACTTCACTTTGTAAAATGTTCTGATTGTCACGATTTTGTGGCTCTTTTAGGCTTCAAGTGAGAGCACATTACAGTGGAGATCCATTGTGTTAAGCAAAGGCTGATCATGAGTGAAGAACTTTTGGTTGTTCCTCGGTGTCCCATAGTGTTGGGTAGAATCCTTTGATTGTTCCTCGGTGTCCCATAGTGTTGGTAGAATCTTTGATTGTTTCCTCGTGTCCCATAGTGTTGGGTAAATCCCTTTGTTGTTCCTTGGTGTCCCTTAGTGTTGGGGTAGAATCCTTTCGTTGTTCCTCGTGTCCCATAGTGTTGGGTAGAATCCCTTGGTTGTTCCTCAGTGTCCCTTAGTATTGGTAGAATCCTTTGGTTGTTTCTCGGTGTCACTAATTGTTGGGTAAAATCCTTGCGTTGAGCAAAATCCTAGGTTGCAGGTCCGTTCGTCAATGTCCAATGCGTGCAAATGAACGGCTTTCAATATAGGCGATTAAATAGTTAACTAACCACGTATTCGAGCTGTTGAATGGCTAGTTTTAATCCACGCACCCCACGCGAGTCTATAAATTTAAGTAGTGGATTCTAGCACACCTTATATGCCAAAATAATGGAGGCACGTGGTGTAATGGTTAGAGTCACAGGAAATGGACTCGTTTACCAGAGTTCAATTCCTGGACGAAGCTGTTGGCATTTCCATGGCACTAATACCCTTGGGAAAGGTATGAATCCAATTATCCGGCTATGGATAAATAGCAGAGCAGACTGGGCTCTTTAACCATGGCTAGGAGAAGGAAAACTCTGAATTCAAACCGTTAATCTCCGCTTAATAATTGACCTTGTGTCACATCCTGCTCGTGTAGAGGGGTTGGGTAAATATATGTATATGCCAAAATAATCCAACACTGATGCTTTCCTTATGGGATATTTCTATTATATTAGTTCTTCCTTTTTTCCTTTTTTCCTTTTTCCTTATTTTTTTTCCATTCTAAGAATGGCGCACTTTTCAATTCCAAATTCCAAATTCCTCATATCTTGGCTGAAGATTCTTAGTTTTTATAAGGGTTCTTAGTTTTTGGCAAACATCTTAAAATCATCAACGTACATGGGGTGGTTGATTTTTTTTCTTTCCCATATCGCTAATA
Source organism: Doryteuthis pealeii (assembly GCA_023376005.1). Lineage (NCBI taxonomy): Eukaryota > Metazoa > Mollusca > Cephalopoda > Myopsida > Loliginidae > Doryteuthis > Doryteuthis pealeii. The sequence continues at coordinate 68,651,974 of CM042160.1, read as the reverse complement.
CCATTGTGTAAGGTATGTATCCATTTGAAATTTTGGTGAAATATGCACGTATGATTTAAGGGTTATATCGAACTTAACGGACCTAAATTCACTATCCTATGTCACCCGCAGAAAGAAAAAAAATACCAAAAGTCAGGGAATTAACCGAATTTAATGAAATTTTCAGTGTTGATATATATTAATGAATAAAGATATAATGCTCCAGTTATTTTATTTAAAAACTTTAACTTTAACTTTGAACCACGTATATTTTGAGAATCTGTGTTTACGCCTCAAAGATACGTGGTTCAAAAGTACCTGAACTGAAAAAATGTAAAAGTTTTAAATAAAATAACTGGTGCATTATATCTTTTATTCATTAATATATCAAAATTTCATTAAATTCGTTAATTCCCTGATTTTTGGTATTTTTTTTTTGGGGGGGTGACATACGATGCTGGAATTTAGGTCCGTTAAGTTCGATTTCACCCTTATTCTATAAAAGTTTCAGCGTATGATCATTATGAAATTTTCATGGAATAATCATTGTTTTATTATGAGATTTTGAGGTAATAATCATAATTCTTTTAAACATTTCAATGAATTTTCAAATATTTTATAAGGATGATCTCGGGAATTATTTTTAACTTTTATTATAAAAGTTTCGGGTAAGAATCAATATCCCCCCCCCCAGAAGGTTTCAGGTAATGGTTTATCTTTTCTTTCGGTTTTTATAAATCTATTGTCTCTTTTGCATCTTCTTGAAACCTAACTGCTATATCAAATAGGAATTGGAGGCGGCTGGTGTAATGGTTATCGATGTAGGAAATGGACTCGTCGACGCAAATTCAAAATCATTGACTGGGCTGTTTGCATTTCACATAGCGCTAATAACCTTGGGAAAAGGTATGCATCCAACTCTCTCTCTCTCTCTTCTCTCTCTCTCTCTCTCTCTCTCTCTCTCTCTCTCTAGCTATAAGTAAATAGTAGGACAGACTGAGCTCTTTAACCAGTCTTGGAGAAGGAAAACTCTGAATTCAAACCTGTTAAACTCCGCTTAAGAAACTGACCTTGTGTCGCATCCTGCTCGTGTGTGTGTGTGGAGGGGTAAATATAGATATATCAAATATTAGATGCTTAGTTGGTTTGGTTGGTTGGTTGGTTTTTTAGGCATGCTAACCTATTGGGTTATTCTATGCCGAAAACGTTGTTTTAGCAAATACTAGTGGCGAATAACGAGCCTTCTGGCAGATGCTTCTTTAGATTTTAAACTCTGTTGAGGGTTAATAAGACTTTACGGTATGTCAACCTGTGTTGGGTTATTTTATGCTTAAGATGTTTTATTTTACTCACTCTTGATGGATACTCAAGACCCTTTATTTTTTAGGTTGGCGTTTTCTGGTTATAAGGTGTGTGCCTGAAGCCACTTCTACTTAGAGACTCGCCGATAACCATGTGACCATACTCTTGGCCAATCACTGGCAGTACTCTGTTGTTAATACAGTACTTAAGCTGAGCATACTGGTCATAACTACTCAAAGCTACTTTGAACCTTCGTGGACGACGGACCTCATAGGATTATATCACTGGACTTTGACACTACGTAGGATTCCATAACTCAGGACTTATTCACTTACCAAAGGATTCTATAGCTCAGGACTTACTTACTTTAAGTCCTTTTCAACTGGCCAAGGATGGAGGTCAGAAACTTAACATTTTAAACTATTTTTTTTAAACATTTTCTACAATCTCACTTTTTCTATTAAACTCATAGATGGTGGCGACCCGTGATGCTTAAGGATGGTGACCAGGTGGCTGAGCAATCCGTAATATGCAACACTCCACTTAGTTGGGCTAGACGGGCAGTCGGAGAGGCTTCCACCGATCAGTCGGTTAGTCATATCAAGCCCTAGCACCTATATGATTGTCCCAACCCTACTGCTCTATGGCAAGCCCCAACTTTTTATCATATGGGTGCTCGAAGGCGGTGGCTGTGGGTCTACATGTCCTGGGAATGACGTTAAACTTTATCTGATGGTGAGGTTCCAGTTTTGGAGGTTTGGGGAATGTGGAGCACCCCTTCATCACCATTGCTCCCTGGTCCACTCTGACCCGGAGTGGTAGTACCTGTTAGGGTCCCATCTATGGGTTAAATAGAAAAATGTATTTATAAAAAATTGTATTATCCATTAAGAATTGATTTATTTCAACTTTATCGGCATTAAATGACCCACTGAGATTGATATGCCGTAAAACAAAACAAACAAACAAACCAACTTTTTTATCATATGGGTGCTTTAAGGCGGTGGCTGAGGGTCTTCATGAGCTGTGAATGACATTAATCTGAACTTCTCTTCTTCTTCTTCTTCTTCTTCTTCTTCTTCTTCTTCTTCTTTCTTCTTCTTTCTTCTTCTCTTTCCCCTTCTCTCTTTATTTTTTTTCTTCTTTTTTTCTTTTTAATTTTTACCTTAATACGGTACAAGGAGAATCTAATAAGCATCTAACACCGAATCGTAGTAATTTTCCACAAGAGTAGAACATTACTATTCATGGCCCTAAAGTAATGTAACCACTGCCCAGGGATTTAGTTAGAAGTATTTCGTCTTTAGATTTCTGAGGAGACATCATCAAAAGAACATTACTGTAGAAATTTTATGTGTTAAGTACTTGCCAGTATAAAGTCGGCTTGTCACTTGGAGAGCAAGTTCAGATTTATAATTTATACACACACAACACACAACACCACAACCACACATTATATTATATACATATATACATATATTATATATTTCGAATACACACACACCACACACACTCATATACTATATATGGTTTCGAAATATATATCTTACCTATATATATATATATATATATATATATTATTATACACAACACACACACACACACAACACACACACATCATATATATATATATATTAATATTATATATATATATAATATATATATATATTATATATGGTTTCGAATATATATCTACCTTATCTATTATCTATCTATCTATATATATATATATATATATATACACAACACACACACACACACCCATATATATATATATATTTATATATATATATATATATGTGGTTTCAATATTATATATATGTGTGTATGTGTGTGGTGGTTTCGATATATATAATATATATGGTTTCGATATATATATATAGTTTCGAAATATGAGAAACAACTAATTTGAAATCCTTGCCCTATTACTTGAGATTAAACTTCAATCACAACACCAGAGGGAACTACTCAAAAAGGCATGAGCCAGTCGAAATATTTACAATGTTTAACTTAATCTCGCTGTAATAGAGGTGTAAAGTGATGGAATGATTTCTCTGTAAGTCA
>CM042160.1:68625813-68648529 GCA_023376005.1 Doryteuthis pealeii | reverse complement strand
TTTAAAAAATGATTCTGACGCTTCTTTACGCATGTCGTAGTTGTAGGCGTTCAAAAAATGGCATAATCATTTGAATGCGATCTTCAAAAATTCTTTGTGCATTATTACACTCGATACACACAAGGACACACGAAATGAAGGTTTTTATCTCAAACGTATAAAAGCAATCCTATTATAATCATATATATGAAATAATATAAACTTTCTGAGGCACTGACATAAACATGACGTTAGTTTTGTTACCGACAGGAATAGTACAACCGAATCGCCATTATAATAAAAATACATATTCACTATGCGCTTGATATGAAATAATAAGTTAGAATGACTATATAAATCTTACAGGAATTATCCGGGCATTGTGATGTGAGCATGACGTAAGCAGTACGTAGTTTCGGTTACAGACAGACATCGAATCTCATATATAATTAAAATAATATATCACTATGCTATATTTGAAATAATATTAAGTTAAAATCCATTTGATAAACTTATGGAATTCTGAGCTATTGACGCAATGGACATAGTTTCGGTACGATAGACTGACACCGAGATCTCCATATATAATAAGATATGATATTCACTATTGCGTTGACTAAATGTACCAATTGGTAAATTTGCAGCTGCTTACTTCCATATAAGCTTTTAGTATTTATTATGTATTAATATGTAATAATGAGCGGAATTTCATTTTTTGAGCATATAATCCTAATAAATCCTGATTAATCCGAATTAATCCGAATTAATCTTAATTATCTTAATTAACCAAATATAATCCTACGTTGTACATCACAGGTACATTAAATGCATTACTATCTACATTAATTCTAGGCTTTTTTAATCGCTAAAATATTTTTGCCAATGGATTTTATATTAAAAAAAAAAACAAACAATCTTAAGTTGGATACATTTCCAGAGAATGCTGATTTGGTTGCCGCCTACTAGCTCCCAGACCACACCAAATGGTTAAAGGATGCAGTAAAATCGTATCCATGCAGCCAGTGTTTTTCTTTTCTTCCCTCCCATTTCAATCACTGTAAATACATTTAATAGTTTCTTAGAATGAATTACACAGAATATTACAAGGTAGAGTTGGATGGTTTTATTGGACCCATAATTTTCCGGGGACTCATTCAGAGCAAATAGTGCGTCCTGGGACGCACTAAATGAAAAAAGGTATCAGGCATCACTACATTTCTATTAACATTTTTAAAATTGTAATAATATAATATTATATTATATAATATATATATATCATATAATATATATATATATGAAGGTAAAAAATGGATATTGAATCCGACAATATGTAAGAAAGTTTTATAGAAAAACAACAAGATGTTAAAAATTTGCTCGACAGATATCTGTTTCGACCATTATGAAATATGTCTTTATCAAAGTAACATTGTGAGCGAAAAAACGAAAATGAATATATCAGTAATTACAAGCACAGAACACTCTCGATCAGTACCGGAATTTTTTTTAAATTTTCAAAAATACATATTTGTTGTTAAAAATAATATAAATTTTATTTTTAAAATGTTTAAGCATTTTTATCATAAAAAGCTCAAAAGAGTTTGTAGTAAAAATGTATAATGAATATCAAAAAGTTCAGGAAAATGTTCCGGTTACAAATGAAAGTTTAAAAATGTAACAAGGTCCAGCAACATGAATCTGCAATGATGTTAAACTCGCAGAGTCGGGATCCTTATTACATCCGAAAATATTGAGCCTCCGGTGATATGATTTAAGTAATTCCAATTTGTTTTTTCTATGGACAGTATGAAGGTAAAAAATGGATATTGAATCTGACAATATGTAAGAAAGTTTTATAGAAAAACAAGATGTTAAAAATGTTTGCTGACAGATAACTTTCTTACATATATATATATAATATATATATAATATATATATATATATATCAGAATGGAGGTGTCTTCGATATAAAAGAAGAACAATTATGTTTAACCAACTCCTCCCCACGAGTAGGATGTGACACAAGGTCAATTTATTAAGCGGAGTTTAACGGAACTGAATTCAGATTTTTTTCCTTATCCTAGACTGGTTGCTTAACTAAAGTTAAAGAGCCCAGTCTTCCCTAATATTTACCCATAGCTAGAGATAGAATAGTTGAATTCATATCGCAGTCCTGTGAGTTAGCCTATACACCACGGGGACATCCCCATGGATATGAATTTGGTAGCCGTATCCATTTCCTATGACGATAACCATTAGACTACAAGCGCCTCCATCAAATAGTTATAGATTGGATATTTAAAAACCAAAAGACAAGACAGTGTGTGATTTTCTGGAGATCTGGAAAATGTGGAGTACCTCTACATCACCATTACTCCCTGGTCTGCTCTGGTCCGGAGTGGTAGTACCTGTTAGGGTCCCTTCTATAGGTTGAATAGAACAAAATGAGTTCTAAAAAATGTGTTTAACAAAATGAGTTTAGATAAAAATTGAGTAGCCATTAAGAATGAATAAAACAAAGAAAATAAGAAAGAAAGAAAGAAAGAAAGAAAGAAAGAAAAAAAAAAAGAAAGAAGAAGAAAGAAAGAAAGAAAAGAAAGAAAGAAGAAAGTGACCGAAACAATATGAGGATAAAAATTTATTTATAAGAGGAAAAGTGAGAAAAGCGAAAACACGTCGAAGAATGAACAAAAGGAAAAAGCGAAAATTAGGGGGAAAAAAAGAACAGAAGAAATAAAAAGAAAGATTGAAAAAGAGATTGATAGATAGATAGATAGACAGACAGACAGACAGATAGATAGATAAAGGGATTGTGCAATTACGCTTAGGACAATTATGATGACTACGTTTGATATGCTTACTTAAGAGCTATTGTTATCTATATTCATCTCTCTCTCTCTCTCTCTCTCCCTCCCCCCTCTCTCTCTCTCTGTATCTATATATATATATATATATATATATATATATATATGTGTGTGTGTGTGTGTGTGTGTTCATATCTATCTATCTGCATGTTCATATCTATCTATCTATCTATCTATCTATCTATCTAATTATCTATCTATCTATCTGTCTGTCTGTCCGTCTGTTCATATCTATCTATCTATCTATGTTCATATCTAAGTCTGTTCATATCCATATCTATATCTATCTATCTATCTATCTATCTGTCTGTCCGTCTGTTCATATCTATCTATCTATCTATGTTCATATCTATCTATCTATCTATCTATCTATCTATCTATCTGCATATTCATATCTATCTATCTATCTATCTATCTATCTATGTTCATATCTATCTATCTATCTATCTATCTATCTATATGTCTGTCTGTCTGTCCGTCTGTTCATATCTATCTATCTATCTATCTATCTATCTTTCTATGTTCATATCTAAGTCTGCTCATATCTATATCTATCTATCTATCTATCTATCTATCTATCTATCTATATTCATATCTATCTAACTATCTATCTATCTATCTGTCTGTCCGTCTGTTCATATCTATCTATCTATCTATCTATCTATCTATGTTCATATCTATCTATCTATCTATCTATCTGCATATTCATATCTATCTATCTATATATCTATGTTCATATCTATCTATCTATCTATCTGTCCGTCTGTTCATATCTATCTATCTATCTATCTATCTATGTTCATATCTATCTAAGTCTGTTCATATCTATCTATCTATCTATCTATCTATACATATATATATAATGAATCAGTCCTTTCATATCTATCAGACTGTATGTATGTATGTACGTATGTATGTATGTATGTATGTATTACAAACTTTCCTTGTAATATGAGCAAAGGTATAATCCATCATCAAGTAACCCTTCTAACAATATTTAACTGGCTAGATATCAGCATTTTGTAAGTCAGCAATGCGCACTGACATTTTTAGCTCGATTAGAAATCCGACCATTATACAAACACACTCCTCACAGATTTCCATAGATTTTCCTCTTTATTTCCAACCATTTTCTTTTTCTTTCTTCTTCATTTAATTATATCTGTTTATTTCATCTGACTTTTCGTGAAAATCCTGTTTATATATACAATGGTGCTGACGTACTTTCTTCTTTAGCTCAACGCCGGCCATTTTCTCGAATTGCCCAAAAGCAACAAGTCGATGTCGTAGCCCAGGATTCTTCTCGTTGATACGCTTAGCAAAATATACAACAAGATATCCCTCATCGTTTCATGTCAATTGAGACAGCGTAAAAACCAGATGAGAATAAGTTTAGTAAATACCTAAAAGCACTTAAATTACCTACCCTAACATCGAAGTTTCCACCGGTTCCTTCGAAGTAACCTCCTTGGACATGTACACATCGATCTCACAATTGTAATACGAAAAGTCCTATATTCGGACGATTATCTCAACCCTATTTCTCTTATGATAAACCCCAACCGTTTTTATCATATGTGTGTTAGAAGGCGGTGGCTGAGGGTCTTAATGTCCTGGGTATGACGTTAAACTATTTGATGGTGAAGTTCCAATTCTGGTGCTCTGGGGAATGTGGAGTTCTCTTTTATCACCATTACTCCCAGATCCACTATGACCCGATGTGGTAGTACCTGTTAGGGCCCTATCTATGGGTTAAATAGAAAAAAATGAGTTAAAAAAACCCTCAACTCTGGCCATTTCTCGAATTGCCGAAAAACTTCTATCACTTTTACATACCAACCTCTCCGCACGAGCAGGATGTGACACAAGGTCAATTTCTTAAGCGGATTTTAACAGGTTTGAATTCAGAGTTTTCCTTTACGTTTACTGGTTACCTAGCCAAGGTTTAAAAACTCAGTCTGACCTGCTATTTACCCATAGCTGGAGGGAGAGTAGCTGGATACATACCTTTCCCAAGGGTATTAGCACTATGTGAAATACAGACAGCTTCGTCCTGGATTTGAACTCCGGTCGACGAGTCCATTTCCTACGCCGATAACCATTACACCACACGCCTCCATTTTAAAAAGCTGATCGAATGAATTGAAACAGAAAAAAAGGAAAAAGATTATTATAAGAAAGCGGGCTATTCGCAAAATTGCGTCCCGACCCCTGCCTTAAAAAATGCTAGGCAGTGATAGTTGAAAAAAAACAACCTCCCAACGAATGAAGTCCCTAGGGGAAGCGGTGCCTGCTGAAACCCCCCCCCCCAAAAAAAAAAACAACCAGTGCTTAAGGCATTTTTTACCGAAAAGTTAATGCGATATTTTACCCCTCCAGTCTTTTTTCGACAAGTAAATGTAAATATTTTTACCCACAGCCTCTTTAAAATATTTTAAGGGGGGCTAAATACTTACAATTACTTGTCGATAAAAAAATACGGGTTACTTTTAATGCCTTCAAACCATTGAAAATAATAATAATAATAATAATAATAATAATAATAATAATAATAATAATAATAATAATTTGTTGATAAAAACGCCTTCAATCCGCTAAAAAATTTTTTTTTTTTTCGGTATTTTCATTTTTTTTTCGACAATCAATTACAAATAAAAAATCAAAACATTTTTTTCGGTATTTTATTTTATTTTAATATATTTATTTCCAACAATCAATTACAAATTCATATTCATTCGTAGGGAGGGTTTTCAGCTATCATCACCTAGCGTTTTTTAAGGCAGGAGGCTGTGTCGCAATTGTGCGAATAGCCCCTAAGAAAAATAAGACGACATGTTGTTATACATTTTCCTGGTCCGTTTTCATGTCTTTATTTTTATTACAACACTTCGGTTGCTGTGCTCTTCGGGCTTCCTCGGATTTTTGTCGTAGTCATTAACCTAACATGCAATGTAAATAAGATGTACAAAAAATCACCGACCATAACATCGAAGTTTTCACCGGTTTCTTCGAAGTAACCTCTTTGGGCATGTATATATCGGTATTACGATGGTAACACCAAAACTTCTATATTCAGTTTGCTTGCAGTTTAAATTCCCAGAACTTTTAAATAGTTGACCAATGAAATGGAAAAAAAGATAAAATAAAAAAATACTAGTAGAAGTACCCGGTCCATGGCCGAACTGAAAGGATTTTAAGAGTGAGGAAGCAGAAACATGATTTAGCAAATTCCTTATCAACGTTTTTTTTTTTTTTAAATTGCCAAGAATTCGCGTATCACAATATTTGTTTTTTTTTTTTTTATTTTGTTTACATTTAAAATGTTGTCTAAAAGGTAACTTTAAACTCGTAAGTGTTTTGAAACATAATTTCATTTTCTTTTTTTTTTTTTTGTTCATACGGAAAAAAAAAATTAATTCAGTTCTTAATTGCTTGTTGTGATAAAATCTATTCCCAACTATTTTCTTTTTTATCCCTAAAAATGCAACAACAAAAAGAAACTAAGAATTAAACATGTGTTCTTACGTGTAGGAGGAAAATTTCGCCTACTAATTAAAATTAAAATATTCGTTTGTTCTATGAATAGTTTATTTCTTTTTTCTTTTTTTTTTTAAATTTGAGATAAATTGATTAAAAAATGATATTTTCTTCTATACGAAAAGAAAAATTAAATTAATTTCTTAATTGCCTGTTTAGTGACAGTGAAAAAACATTTTACAAAGAAGATAAGAATTATTTGTAGGTGGAAAATACAGTATTCATAGCACGTGTATTTTTTTTCACTTATGATGAACTGTGAAGCGTCCCACAAATCAATTGATTTTTTTATTATCGAATTATAAATACCTATGTTCATATCTATCTATTTATCTATCTATCAATCTATGTCCATATCTATCTATCTATATTCATATCTATCTATCTATCTATCTACATCTATCTATATCTATCTATCTATCTATCTATCTATCTATCTATCTATATATATATATATATATATATATATATATATATATATACATGTGTGTGTGTGTGTCTGTGTGTGTGTGTGTGTTCATATCTATCTAAGTCTTTTTTATCTATCTATCTATCTATCTATTTATCTAAGTCTCTTCATATCAATGTATCTAAACTCCGGAATTTGAAATAAATTGACTAAAACATTCTGTTCTAAGAAAAAGGTCCTTATAAGACAAAAATGAAATTCAGTTTTTAATTGCCTGTTGAGTTACAGTAGAAGGATCCTTTAATGTATAATCAGTAAAAATAAAAAAATGAATTTCGAACTTTTCCTTATTATAGACATATTAAAGTGTATGTGTGATTTTGATGCTCAATGACATCTCTTTTCTTGTTATAAGATGACACGTACATACCAAAAGACGAAAAATACTTAATGTATATATAAAAGACGAGTTGTTTATACGTTTCTTTCTGGTCCGTTTGGGGCCATCTTTATTTCTATTACAACACTTAGGTTGCTGTACTCTTGGGGCTTCTCGGGATTTTCTCGCACTCATAACCTTACTGCAATGTCAACCCGACCCATTACAACACACACACACAACACACACACACACACACACACACACAATATATATATATATATATATATATATATATATATATATATATATATATATATGGAAAGACGGTGAGGAAATTAATCCGACAATATGAGAAGAACATATTTTAAAAATATAACAAGCACAGGATGTTATGATCAGGGGAAACAATTTTATGTGTCAATACTTAAGCATTTCGGTATATTGTACCATCTTCAGGACACTGTTAAGTAATGTTTATGTGAGGGACAAAATGAAAGATGTTAAGTGTATAGTGAATGTGTGAATATGATATTATTAACCGTTAATTTTTATATGTGCGTTTATTTACGAAAGTCGATGACGTGATCATTGCATGTGCAAAAATGGAAGGTGAATATATATATTTCGGTAGTTAGGATCTTTCCATGTGTGGTTTAACCAAGCTGATGCGGGTAGAGAGTAAGGAGAGCAATTCAGTAGTCTATTTCCTTTATTTATCTTGCCACCGTCGTTATCATCGGCTTTACCCCACCATAATAATACTTCCTACTCACCTTCCTAAATAACATGAAACAGCAAGTTTGTTTTATGTTCCCTGACATATTTTGAATAACTCACTTTGATTTTACAAAACAATCATTTTAAATTAGATAAATCACTATAATGGTATTAATATAAATTAATAAATTGAACCAACCAACAAATCACACATACGTATACTTGATTTTCTATTTTTTTCTTAAAAAAAGTCCTCATGCTTTGAAAATTAAAAATTCCACCGACTTTGTTCAGCCATCTTCTCTCCGTTTCAAAATGTGTCGCATGCTACATGACATCATTATAACTGTCTTTCTCGACCGCGTTTGAACACTTTCTTCATGTGATTTTTTAAAAAGTTCTTTTTTCGAACATTTCAAAAATTCTCCGCGTTCCAACGAATTTTATTTCAAAAAATAAGGATTTACTCTGAGGAAGGTCGATATTCCTTTGTGTGCGGAACATTTCTACATTTTTTCTATTATTATTATTTCAATTCATTTTGTTATTTAAAAATAATAATAGATAGAATAATGTACACATGGATAGTTAAATTAATTAAAATAATCCTATTTTATCCATTCTATACTTTCTTTCCTTTATTTCTCTTTTCAACATACCGTCGGATTCATTTCTATTTTCATTTTATATATATATATATAATATATATATATATATATATATATATATAAGTAAAGAAATAACAAAAGACTTAGAGATTTAGCATTATAGTCTATTTCATAATAATAATGACTATAATGCTAAATCTCTAAGTCATTTGTTATTTCTTTACTTATATATTTGCTCTGTGACTCTAACATTAAGAGCACACATTGAGCTCTCAAACTGAGACTTGTTTTTTTTAAATAAAACTCGTGTGTCGTAAGGAAGATTTCTTCTCTGGACTTTTGATTATATATATATATATATATATATATATATATATATATATATAATATATATATATATAATCTCCTCGAACAGGATGTGATAAAACCTCTATTTTTTAAGCGAAATTTAACAGTTTGGAATTCAGAGTTTTCCTTCTCCAAGACAGGTTTCCCTACCGTGGTTAAAGAAACCAGTCTGCCATATATATATATATATATATATATATATATATATATATATATATATATATACTTTGTCGTTAATTGTTTTCTTTACGGAGTTTTTCATCGGACATACACATACACACATACACACAACTGCCCGTTATATATGTATAGATAGGCGGAAAGACAAGTCTCTGGTGTTTATTTATTTATTTACATCTACACCACTCACTTAGCATTAGTAGGAAAACGATTTAAGAGATGCGAACATTTTTTTTAACAAGAGGGTTGCTTGTTAGCAGGTAAAGATAGTTTTACTCAAGTTGTCTTTTGATCTATCCACCAAAGATTTAACTTGAGAAAAACTGCTCGCTCAATTTTAATTTCTCATTTAGATTTACAATTTACAGTTGGTACTTAGATCAAGTATCCAATAGGCACCTCAAATCATCCCACTTAATGAACGGTTCACATTTTAACTCGTCATCGGTAACTTCCGCCTCCAAATTTTTGTAAACAAATGATTTTAATCAGAAGTTTATGGAGATGGTTGGTACACGTAATCAAATTAAAATTCAATACAAAAATCTTTTTTAAAAAGACGAAGACGTTTTTATACTAAAATAGTTTTTACTTAATCAGAAGAGAAATGCAATTATGTTTATTTTAAAAAAAATACAGTTTTTATGTGCAAATATTTTTTTTATGTTTATTTTAAATAAAAGGATGCTGTTCAGGAATAGTATCACAAAATTTGTAAAATTTGTTTTTGCCAGATACAATATATGTTCAAAAATCATCTATTCGTTTATTTTCAAATATTTGAAAGTCGAAAGTTGGTGATGAGTTAAAATATGAACTTTTCATTAAGTTGATGATTTGGGTGCCTATTTTGGGTATTTGTTTCGGTATATTTTTTAATAGTATGTATGTATTTACAAACTCCTCGCACAAGAAGGGTGTGACACAGGTCAATTTTAAGCGGAGTGTTACCAGTTTGAATTCAGAATTCTCTGAGAGAGAGAGAGAGAGAGAGAGAGAGAGAGAGAGAGAGAGAGAGAAGAGAGAGAGAGAGGAGAGAGAGAGAGTGTGTGTGTATGGAAATGTGAGTAGATTAATCGTTATATACATATAACTTTCAAAGAAAGAAAAAACTAACAAACCGTTCATTCCGTAATTAATTATTTCGACCAAAAGCTAAAAGGCTTTTTAAAAATTTTAAAAATTAAAAAAAAATCCTTAAGAGGCTGGCCTCTTCAGACGGAAATCACAAAATGAAGGAATTCACCTAAAGACAATTTCACCAGAAAAACAGGTCAGACAGCAAGTATAAGGTTAAATTCTAAGTCTAATAAAGAGATACAGTATAAACAGTTTCCTGTTCAGCTGACTTCCTCAAAAAACAAAAATAAATGATATGTATATTTTTATATAAGTATATAATATATATAAATAATTAATATTATAGAATATAATAATATATATATATATATATATAATCAATGGTAATATTTGTTTTACACTCATAACTTGAAGTTTCATGGTAATCCAATCAATCAAATTAGTTCAATGGTTGAGATCTTAAAAACCAGTCGTGAACTCATTTTGATGATTGGTATTACCATGAAACTTCAAGTTATGAGTGTAAACCATAATATTACCATTGATTATAAATCTGCTTGCTGATTTATAGCATTGAGCACCTTTTCATGGCAAATACTTTTTTCTCAATTTTTTCATTCACTATTCATCATATATTAATATATATTTATATAATATATAATATATATATATTATATTTATATATATATAGGAGAGTTTTATAATTGCTTGTTAAGGCATTGTGTATATATTGTTTTGGGAGGTTGGATTTTTGAAGGCTATCACAATGTTAGGGTGTAGAAGAAAATAATACGGTAACTGTGTGTGGTAAACCTGTATTTTATTCTTGAATTTTTTCGAGATAAAATCTCTTTTTCAGAAGATGCACTGGAAAGCTGAAGTTCGGTCTTGTTATGGCATTTTTTTCTAGAAAAAGAGATTTTATCTCGAAAATTCAGAAATAATACAGGTTTAACACACAGACACCATTGTTACCTTATATTATTTTTTCTTTTACACTGCATTGTGAATAGCCTTCAAAATCAACGCTCCAATATATTATATATATATATATATATACTATATATATATATATATATATATATTTGTGAGAATTGTGCTTCTTGAAGTAACTTTCAAAATTAGTTCGACTATTAAGCACATATTTCCAAATATTGTGCGGCTGAAAATAGCCAATCACAAACATCGTCTGTTTTGTTTACTTCTCATATATATATATAATTTGACTATATATATATATATATATATATATATATATTATTATATATATATATAATTTGACTATAATATATATATATTTGAGACTAATATATATAATAATTTGACTATATATATATATATATATATATATATAAATTTGACTATATTATATATATATATAATATAATATATATATGAATATATATATATATATATATTATGTTAGAGTTTTTTTTGTTCTATTCACAAGTAGAACAGGGAGCGTGCGAATTTTCTATTAAGACGTATTTTTTATTCTTATAAAATTGTGAAATTGTTCCAGGAAATATATTTGGCTTCGACACTAACTCTTCAACAGACGAAAGAATATCATTTATCAAAGAATCGGCCGAGTATTTGCAGTTTCTTCTTTAAAAAGTCCTTTTTGCAGTTTGTTTTGCGTTCTGTTCGGCCTCATAGTCATAACTCAGTAATGCATGCGCTTTTTTAAAAAGCATCGTCCGCGTAGGAAAGAAAAATCGTCCGGCCAATAAATGTCAGAAGAGAAATATATTGTAAAATGGTTGTGGCGTGTTCACAGACCGCCATTGGCAATTTTTTTCTTTCTTTCTTGTTGAATGGTATATTCTTGGCATGATTTTCTTAGTTAAAGCAAGCACGAAGAGGAGTGAGGTGGAAGGAGAATTATCCTCGGACAGCAAAGAGAGCCAGAAAGAGGAGAAGAAAAAAACAGCAGTTCCGAAAGCATCACAGTTGTGTGCAGTCAATTCATCCAAAGACTGTCACCAGGATAGGTTAATATAAATTTTGCCGCTCATCCTGTTACTAATCTATGCATAAGATTAAATTGTCAACCCCCTGTAATTTCTGAAGGGATGGCCCCTTTCATATCACGGGCGGACTTTCATGGAATATTACAGAAAGCCGCGAAAATACGTGAAGCCACGTGGGACCTGGTTGGCTCCTGAGTTTCAGCTTGGACGTCAGGCATCGATGGCCTTAGCTGGAGCTCAACTGCATACGCGCGCCATGTTAGTTAGATGAAAGATATTTAGTTAGTATAAAAGCTTACATAAATAATTGGTTATTGTGGTTGATGAATGTCTTGGCAACAAAACTGATCTAGAAAGAAGAAATGAATTAAGTGCGACCGACACCAAGAACGAAGTAAGCAGACGCTAGAAGATGAGCGTAAGGTACCAAGATGACAGAAAGAATAGAAGTAAGGAAAGAAAGGGTATACAACAATCCCACTTATGGAAGGGCTTGACACAAGGACATTTTTATGTGGGCCCACCCATAAGCTTCGGCTTGTTAGTGGAAAATTGCGTCGACCCCCGTCGGCATTCCCCCACAAGGGGGTGCCTCAGGGCTGGCAATAAACCTCAGCCTTGCCTTCCCGGTATTGCTGGGGGAAAGCCCCTGGGATCGACGCTATTATTTTAACTTACCACTGATACTAGCGGCCGAAGCTCATGAAGGCCACGCGAGCTTATGCCGGTGGAAGGTCTGTCACTTGCTGCAGGATAGGCCTGCACAAGCCAATTGAGCAGATGTAGATAATTATTTAAATTTATCTAATTATTTATTTATTTTTGGACACTACGCAATCGTCCTTAGTGGACGGAAATTGTACCAACAACAACACACAACAACAATATTTTTGGATGTTTTTCTTTTAGGTAGTTTTCATATCATCATCAATCATCATCATCATCATGTCCAATTAGGTAGCAGCGACTGGATATTCTATGAACAAATCTCTCGCCAACCGTCCTTCATTCATCGCTCCTCCCCTGCGGTGGGGAGGGGCATTGTAAATATCTCAATTATTTTGCCGAATAAAAGCGTGAAGCGTAAATATTTCGGAGTTGCCCGTTTTTTTACGCCTGTGTAGGTTAGTTTCGTATTGCCTGGAGAGTTGTCTGCCGTTTAGTTTGCGGTGCCGCTGGGGGCTTTTATATTTAAGCGGCTGGTTCAAACGCTTCTCCTCTTTTCCTGTTCCGGTAACCACGAGACCACATGGGGTAGAGCACGGTCTACGCGCTTCTCTGTTGGGGGCTTTTTATACACAGCATGGACTATCTCTAGTCTCATGTCCCTGTGGCTTTTATGTATATCTTGTAACCATTCATGAATGTGTATTTATCTTTTCTACATGTAACTTCGTTTACACTATGTAATTATGTATCTTGTTATATGCCATGTGCTGTATATGTATTAAATGTTTTTGTCCATTAAACCTATGTCGAGATAGTATCTCAATCAAATATAACTTTGAATCATTTTCCTTACACCTGTAACCGTTAAGGAAAGATGCGTAATAAGGGCAGGAACCCGGAAACAAAAAATGTTAAGCAGTCCCTCTTTTTTGTTAGTAGTTAAATTTCAGTTGGCTAGCGACATTGTTTGATCTAACGTTGAAGGATTATTTGCAAACTTGATTGAATAATTGATGCACTCGTTTGGCTTGAAACTACGTTTTATTTTGACCTGAGATTTATCGAAAAACGAAGCGGTGATGAGCAAACAATCACGTTTGGAATTTACCGCTATTAGATCTTATTGTTTTTGGTTTGGTGTGTATGTTTTGTTTTAACGGCATATCAAACATATTCGGGTTATTAAAATGCCGAAACAAAGACATTTTGATAAAAGTTTCTTAAATCGAGCTTAAAACGGACATAAATTCGCACACCATCGTATGTCACCTTCCCGCGCCGAAAGAAAAAAGAATACCAAAAATCAGAGAATTAATCCGAACTTTAATGAAATTTTCAGTGTTGATCAACATTAAATGAATAAAAAGATATAATGCACGCCAGTTATTTTATCTAAAACTTTTACAATTTTTCAGGTCAGTTAACTTTAAATCAGTACTCTTTAAGGCGTATACACAGATTCTCAAAGATACGTGGTTCAAAAGTTTAACTGAGGCTAAAAATGTAAAGGTCTTTAAATAAAAATTAACTGATACATTAATATCTTTTATTCATTAATGTATCAACACGGAAAATGTCATTAAATTTGGTTAATTCTCTGATTTTTGGTATTTTTTTCTTTCGCAGGGGTGAATACGAATGGTGGAATTTAGATCCGTTAAGTTTCGATTTTACGATAACATTATCAAATGGCTTGTTTCGGCATAAATAACGCCGAAATTATATATATATATATATATATATATATTACTAGGCAAATACCCGGTACATGACCGACTATATATAAAGATTGGATCGTAAATAGGCAAGAGATTCCGAGCTGAATGGCTTAGACTGCGATTTTGTTCACTAGAAATTAAACTAAACTGCTGGTATAGCTATAATAGAAAGCAGACAGCAAACAATATTATCAGCAGCTATGGAAGTTGTATGCAAGATTCGAATCTGAGAGTGACCCCCCCCCCGTTTCGGGATTATACCCGACACGTACATACAAAACTTCCTTTATATATATATATATATATATATATATATATATATATATCGGGTGTGCGTATTTACATCACCCTGTATTCTATTCGAAGTTTTTTTTTTTTGTAATATTCGAATAATTTGGTGCGTTTGCAAAATATCTCTCCTCTTCATATGAAGGATCAGAGGGAATAAGAACAAAACAAAAGAAAAAGCCCGAATTTTTTTATTTTTTTCATTTGGCTGGATTATTAATTCGTCAGATTCACATTGAAATCATTTTTTTTTAAATCTTTTCTGTAGAATTAGCACCCTGAGTATATCTATATGAAAAGAAGACAAAATACAGACAGACAAACAAACTATAACAACAATGTATGTGCGCAAGTTTCATCTCAGTCCATCCATCTTGTTACGTATGGGCTCTAAACACAAACACACACATACACATCACACACACGTGCGTGCGAATGAAAAAGAGACTTATATATAATATATAATATAATATTATATATATATATATATAATATATATATATATATATATATACAAAGTGTGTCAAAAAGTATCGAGATTTTTTGTACTTTTTTGACAGCACTGTATCTGAAAAAAAAATAACGTTCATTCATTCTTCATTTCTACTTGGGTAAATAGTCTTTTAAGACTTGTACTTTGACACAAACTTGTATCTGAAAAAATGATGAATGGAACGTTATTTTTCAGAATACAAGGTGTGTCAAATGTACCAAAATCTCGATACTTTTGACGACCCTTATATATATATAATATTAATATATATATATATATATATATAATATATATGTGTTGTGTGTGTGTGTGTGTGTGTGTGTGTGTAATGATTGTTCTGGTCCACGGGAGAAAATTCCAATATTTATAAAAAAGAAGGTCCGCAAAATGTATTATGTTTTCAGAAATTTTTAAATTCTTTTTTATCTTACATATGCAACACGTGTTTCCAGATCTTCTGGTATCTTCTTCAGGCTTTGATCTAATAATATGAATTTTTTTTTTCATATTCTTGATCAAAGCCTGAAGTAAGATACCAGAAGATTTGAAAACACGTGTTGCATTGTAAAAAAATAATATAAATTTTTTCTGTTACAACATAATACATTTTGCAGACCTTCTTCTTTTATGATATATATATATATATATATATATATATATATATATATTATATTATATATATAAATATATATTATTAGTTCATTGTATAATACAGGTATCCGAAGTGAGAGGTCTTAATGTGCCTTGTCGCATGGTGTGTGAACAGAATAGAGCCATTAGATGAATAAATGGAGGAAAAAATCTTTAAAAAATTTGGCTTCATGTAATAATTTATTTCCCTCCAATCGGCAGTAGATCTGTAGACAGAGAGCAAAAACATGGTTGAAACAACGCACGTTTTCGCCCGCGATGTAACTCTGGCCTTCTTGTGTTTCTTGTCGAACTCTTGTAACCTTTACGGAACCTTAAACCGAGCCCCTTAATTTAACCATTGGGGTAGATTGTTTCGGTCCATTAACCATGACGGTAAAGTGTTAACTATGCTAATATTCTATTTTATTTTCGGGCCCGTAGTCAGGATTGAACCCGTAACCTACAAATGATTTTCACTAGACTGTATTAACTCAAACTTTATATCCGTTGTCCATGTCTCAAACTGGGAAGCACCTGAAGAAACCAGGGGTGCTCAACCAGCCGAAACGTTTGTTGTATATAATAATAAAGATGAGGACAACAGTCTCAAAAATCCAAAATAAATACAGAATTATCAAGCCCTCGTCTAAAAAGATTTAGACAATATTTTTTTAATCTTAAGGCGAGCTTTTTACTTAAGGAAATTTTTAGACGTAACGAATGAAAATACTCTATTATTCTGTACTGATTCACTGAATAAAAAATATATAAATTTAGGTACTTAAAAATCCGGTGCCGTTTTAGTATGTGGCCTACTTTTTTGATTCTGTTATAGTATGTTGGCTACCAGGTTTGAATGTGTCCTACTTAGTAAGTATATTTATAGATATAAGTAGTAGGCAATTTATTGAAACGAATTATTTTCGCCACATATATTCAATTTCAGAAATGCAATTCAGTCATAAGCTGTATATAGTAATTAAGAATAATGAAAAACAGAATTTATCCATATACATGAACAGAGATTTATTCATTCTAAAATATTCTAAAATTCTGAATAGGGGTTAGGGTTAGGGTTAGCAGTTATTATTATAACCTTATAATATGCTTTTTTATGGTAGGTCACATACTATAGAATGGATCGCAAGACAAATAGAGGCAGGAAAGTACATGCCTATATAATGCTATTAAAATAACTATAGAGGTATCGCAAGACAATAGGCAGAAAGTACATGCCTATATAATGCTAATTAAACATACTATACGAAATAGGTATCGCAAGCATAGAGGCAGGAAAGTAACAATGCCTAATATAATTGCTATTAAAAATAACTATACGAAATGGTATCTCAAGACAATAGAGGCAGGAAAGTAACATGCCTATATAATGCTATTAAAATACTATAGAATGGTATCTCAAGACAATAGAGGCAGGGAAAGTAAAATGCCTATATATGCTATTAAAAATACTATAGAAATGGTACGCAAGACAATAGAGGCAGGAAAAGTAACATGCCTATATAATGCTATTAAAATACTATAGAATGGTATCAGCAGACAATAGAGGCAGGAAAGTACATGCTATTATAATCTATTGAAAATACTATAGAAATTGGTATTGTAAGAATAGAGCAGGAAAGTAACATGCCTAATATAATGGCTATTAAAATACTATAGAATGTATCCAGACAATAGAGGCAGGACAGTACATGCCTATATAATCTATTAAAATAGCTATAGAAAATCGATATCTAAGACAATAGAGGTAAGAAAGTAACATGCGGCTGCAATAGTAGCAAAAACAATCAAAGGTAATAATTGTATGGCCTGCTGAACAAGTTGGTGAGAAAAAGGTATAGTATTAAAATAAATAATATATCGTAATAAATGATATTACCCCCCAAAAACACGATAGAAACTAGTTCTCTCAGCTACCAAGGTGTCTCTACAATATCTAACAAATAAAAGTACCAAACACGTTTATACAAGTCTGCTTTCCTTCCCTACTGACAGGTAATCACAAGTAGACAAGGAGTTAAGAGATTTTGAACAAGGTCAGTTGACTGTCAGACACCATCAGATTTAAATCTTATTATAATAGGAGTGTGTGTGTGTGTGTGTGTGTGTGTGTGTGTGTGTGTGTAACCAAACTATATCACATAACCAAGTCAGTCTTTATTCCCTTAGTTATTTACATCAAAATTCTCCTGATTTTATTATCTAATTTAAACCTCAATTATTAATAAAAATTGGTATATCATTATGATATACTGTCGGCCTTAATCTAGCATATTAATAACATGCAAATGAGGCTTGATAATCCTGTAATAATTTAGATTTTTAAGACTATTGTCCTCATCTTTATATGCACAAATTTCGGAATGATGTGTCCTTCTATGGCCTTCTTCAAGTTTTTTATTGAAATCGGAAGAAACCTTCATGGATTTTCAATCTGATCATTTTGGGGTGAAAGCATTCTTATTCTGGTTAAGCATATGAGATACAAGTCTTAATGTTGTTAAGTATTCAATGTTATTTTAACCTGTAGTCTGAATTTAACCCTGCAACCTGGCAGATTGTATTAGAATGTATTAAAACATCAACCATACTACCTGTTACACTAATAATATAAAATATGCTACCTTGTTTAATCAAATTCTAATTTTGGTTTAGGGTGAGGCAACAAGAGGCCCTTTCTGCTGAAAAAGGAGTCCTAGCCCTAGTGTTTAAAAATCAGGACACAACCCACAATCAATTTACGTAGCCATGGTTCATGGCGGAAAATAAGACAAAGGTTATATAATTTCTCTGCCGAAATATTGAGACTTGGGCTTTATTTTTTCTGGGATGTTGAGTATTTGCATCACAGATGTATTGTGAAAAATGGATTATTTCTTCATCTGTTTGCCCGCTCTAACTTATTTGAAGGGGAGGGATTTTACTAAATTCATCTGAAATTCACGCTAGGGTTTATTTTGCAGGGAAAACAGTCTGGACATTACACCATCTTTCGCAGATGGAAGGATGCCAACCATATGGAAAACAAGTTTATGAAAATTTCCAAATTTTAATGCATTAAGAAATTTGTGGATACAATTTCCTCAGTTATTTCTCTGTCAGATAAGTAAATGGTTAATCTACTTCTTCACTGCATTTAAAGAGGAAGAAATCACCATTTACTTTAGGATTTTCATTTTTTTTTTTTTTTTTTTTTTTTTTTGTTAAGGAAATAAGAATGTACCAATTTTTCCAGATATTAAAGCTTCCCATAATTAATGATAATGGATATGAAAACTAAATGTCCAACTTGGACCATTTTAACAACAGCTTGAAGTATAATCATCCAGACACCTTATATGAAATCTAACACTAATGTATATTCATCACTTGAATATGTTTTTTAGAGTCAGTAAGAGAAGATATAATCAAAATAGAAGGGAAATTTTCTATGTTTAGGCGGCATCTGTTTGGGCAAAGAGACACTGAAAGTCTACAACAGTCCTGACTCTAATACCTCCTCCTCCTCCCTTCTTATTCTTCCTCCCTCCACTCCTGCCTCTGTACTGAAGCATCGTTTTGTGACTTGTTAGAAAGAAAGGGATTTTTTAAAAGTATTTCAATTTGACAAACGCATTTCCTTATATTATAACTACAACCACAGTCCAGTCTTGCTACTTTCTTCAAAACAGGTCACAATGCTGATGGTAGAAATAGTAGCAGTAGTAATAGCAATTGACTTAGTCACTTTCATAATATGCTAGTGGTGCAGAGGAACGATCAAAAGGTCAGAGCTGCTCTTTCAATCGGAATGGGAAATAATTAGTCCAAAATTAACTTGCATTCCCCCATAATTATATATCAAGGAAGTTCTCAAAATTCCAAAACTTTAATCAGCTTAAAACCTCAGTTTTCAGTCAGCTCGACTACTTTAAAACACCACATTGAATTATTGGCTATTAAATAGGAAAAAAATAAAAATAATAATAAATTAATATAAATAAAAAATTAAAAAATTGTTGTGTTGCTGTTTATTTGTTTACGGGCATATCAACCTCGGTGGGTCATTTAATGCGACAATTTTGAAAATAAATTAATTCTTAATAGATACTCAAATCTTTTTTTTTTTAATAAACACATTTTTCATATTTGACCATAGATAGGACCCCTAACAGGTACTACCCACTTCCAGGTCAAGTGGACAGGGAGCAATGGGTGATGAGGGGTGCTCCATCATTCCCCAGACCTCCAAGAACTAGAACCTCACATCAGATAGAGTTTTAACATCATTCCCAGGACATTAGGTTCTTGACTTAACGAGTTTAATTTGTTCTGCTACGTAACACAAATGTCCTCGTTCATTAAATCATCCCCCCCTCCATTGAAAATAAGGATGAACCATAATTGATGTCCTCTATGGAAACCAGCAACATGGACATGCCTAGTGCAAGTTGTCCAAGCAAGAGCTAATAATAAGACAGCTCTATGCGAATACTGCATGCTATGTGGAGGACCTAATGGTAAAATGAATGATAGCCGAACTGACATGACATAGAGATCTATACATATAAAGTTCCCTTGTTTAGATAGAAAGTGAATTATTTCATCACTTAGACTTGTTGCAATTTGATTTACGTCCATTTTGCCAATGGGATATTTGTTGGCTCTATTTCATTTTCAGTTGTTTTAGTCTAAATTCTCCAAAGAGCAAATAGTACTGGCCCTCTTAATTAAGTTTCTCTTGGGATAACAATATTCTCATTACAATTTAACAAGGAAATGTTCAGACTCTAATTTTGTTCCATTTAGCTTTTGGGCTTATCTATGGATCATATTCAGGTTTCCTATTTCTTAAAAAAAAAAAAAAGATTGGGTGGCGTGATTTTGGTTTAGTTCCAATATAAACTTTCAGTCCACCAGTAAACTTTGGATAATCATTTATACTCCCAATACTTGATGCGAGTTGCTTCTAAAATCAAAATTGTAAATTGAAATCCTTTTAAGAATTTCCCACAAATTATTTGAAACAATTTTACAATCTTTGAAGAAGCTTATTTGTTGAACATACACAAAGTTATTGGCATGTTTAAAAAATTTTTATTAATTATACTTGGCAAAAAAAGAAAAGAAAAAAAAAAAAAGGCCTCCAGGCTGTGTAAAAATTAATTTTTGAAGGAATATTGCCGAGGTGTGGGAAAATTAATAAAATGTTTAATTCTTAAAAATAATTCTTAAAAAAAAAAAAAAAAAAAGAATCATTTTCACATCCACTGAGATATTAGTTTTGGTTTTACAACAGGTAGGGACCTCCAAAACATTTCTAAAAAATTTTTTTCTGATTTAATTATTCAGAATATCTTAGAGAAAAAATTTTCAAAATCGTAGCAGGTAAAATACATTTTGTCGAATTTCATAAAAATAAATGGGTGCAGGTGTTACCTAGTAAAACATAAATATTTCCCCTAATGTATCTTAGGAAAAACTATTTTAAACATAATTCATCTAAAAGGTGAATAAGTATCAAAAATCAATCACCCTGACACAAAAAACGCCAGTGACTTCACCAGTAGCCAGTCAGGTCTAGAAAAATCTTTGTAAAATCCTTCGAAAATAAATGGAAACTTAGAACATAACATCCAACACAGTTTCTCATTTATTTCAACACATCACTCATGCTTCGCATTATCCAATATATATATAATATATATATACTAAAGTTTTGTGTGAAGCATAGGTAAGTGTGAAATAAATGAGACACAGCGTTAGATGGTGTGTTAAGTTTCATTTTATTTTCATTTCATATTTCGAGGGGAGAGTCCTCTTTTTCAGAATTTCTAAATCATGGCTGCTATACAGTTGGTTGGCACTTTATATATATATTATATATATTATTATATTATATAATTACATACTACCACATTAAGCCACACACACACAGACAGAATACATTTGATAAAAGGAAAGGTGTACTGAAAGTTCTAACAGCAAACCCTTTATTGAATGCAAGCAGCGTATAAATAATGTGATTAAAGAATGAACAATTTTCTAAATCTCTCCAACTAAGCAGATCAGATAGAAAGTAAAAACATAGAAACTGAAAGAGAGCAGAAATTATGAAAGATGTTTTCATGTTGAGGAATGTAAAAGGATCTAATAGTGATTAAACCTTATGACTCTACACAGAAACAAGACCTGGATGATAAAATTGCCCAATTTAATTCTATATAAGAAAAAAAATGGTTATGCTTGAAAAGAAGTAAAACAAATATAAACTAAAAGTGAAGCAAAAAAAAAAAAAAATCTAATGAATATTGTTGGATAAAATCAAGAGGCAATAAAATAATGGAGAGTAGACTACAAGGTAGGTATTTATACAGCCTGTTTTGAACGGGCAGGACGTGACAAAGTCGCAAGTATGGGGCATCATAAAGGATCAAACTTGCTATTCAGTAGTATCGAATCTGCAGACTAGTTGCTACCATTACACCTTTAATACCCAACACCATATTGCCAGTCAAGTAGAAATGTGACAAGGTTGCAAGTTTGGGGGGATTCCAGGCGAGTTCATCATACGGCAAGTAAATATTAATGGTCTAAAAAATATCAGCCTTCTCTAGAATGCGGCAAGAGTTCATCAATAGAGCAAGTCTAATCATTAGTGGGCAGTTTTTCCAGTCAATGTCATTTGTTCTAAAGTCCAAGAGGACTTTGAATTGTCATAGCACTAACTATGTCTGGATGGACAGAGAGATAAGACTCATTAATGCTTATGTTCAGCCAGACTCTAGAAGAAAAAGAACATGCCAAAAGACTTTTTGGATTGTCTTCAGTAAAATCCTTAGCC
>CM042160.1:68620027-68625713 GCA_023376005.1 Doryteuthis pealeii | reverse complement strand
AAAAGGAGAGTACACATGTGATAGGAGTCTCCCTGAAGATGTCCATTATTGTGTAAGTATTGGCATATATACATTTTTTTTTGATAAGAATGATTGGGCTTTGAAATAATGATTAGTTTTCCTTTTGGGTCTGAATTTCTACGAAGTAATAATATGAGAGATCAGATATTTATAATATGAATCTGAGTTGGTTTTGGTTTTGGTATCACATCTGTGGGTTTTAAGCCAGAAAGTATGTAGAATTTGGTTTTTATTTGGGTTTATTTTCAATCTTTTCTTGGCGTTCTCCACTTGCCTGGAATAGAATTGTCCACACTAAGGTCAGGATGCAGACCGGTATTCCACCAGTCTGTAAATTTTCTTAGTATATGGTTGAGTGGTAGCATCATTGCTATGACAATAGCAGTGGTGATAGGGAGTCCTCCCTGGAAGATGCCTCTTGAGTATTTTCACCTCTGCTAAGGTTGTCCATCCCTGTCAATTTACTTTCAAATTTCCATGGTTTCATTAATTGAATTTTATTATTTTGTCTGATAATTTTGTACATCTTAACACTAATCATCCAAGTTTGTGAGACCATGTCGTAAGACTTTTCTGTAGTCTTCCAAGCCATGGCAAATTTTTTCCGTTGTTTTTTACTTCTTTAAGAATGCTCTGATGTATATATAGTAGATAAGTTGTTCTCTGGTTCCTTGTCGCATCCTTTTAGTTCTTCTGAAAATTGTCCGCGCAATCATGAGAGTAGATTCTCTTCTTTTATCTGTTCGTCAGTATTTCCACAGCATGGTAGTACGTGTTAATTGGCCTTAGTTGCTATGGAGTGTCCGTTTTTGGGGGTCTTCTGGATCAGGGTATTTTTTCCCCTTTCATTCCTTCAAGTACGTCTGCTCCTTGAATCCATTTATTCATTTCTCTGGCTATTCTTTCGGGATGGATGTGTATTTTGAACCTAGTATCCAGAATTTCATCGTGACCCGGTGTTTTCCAGTTTGGTATTTTCTTAAGTGTTGCCCCTTGGCGAGTCCAGTGATGCTTGTTGGGTCTTCCTCGAGTCCTTTTTATCGTTATGTATCATTCAGCCCCTGACAGTTATCCTCTAAGGCTGGCAGGTTCAATCCTGATCAAAGTGTGAAGTAACATAGAATAATAATTAACGCAGTTTACACTTGGTACCCAGCAATGGTTAGTGGATGAGATTATGATTGATATTACAGGATTGGGTTCAAAGTTAAGGATGTCAGTTATTGACGAAGTTCCAGTTCGAAAGAAGGTTCCTGAGTTGTATGAAAAAGGCCGGAGGGCCATCGACCGAAACGTTGTACGGATAACTAAATATAAGAGAAGACAACTGTTCAAATAATACAAATTAACAAGCCTCGCTAAAAAAAATCAGGAAACGAAAAAAAAAAAAAGAAGCATTTTCGCAGAGTTCGCATGGCCATCTTTTTAATATTTGGGTGGAATTCGTGGATAAGTCCACCAAAGTTCAAGTCCCGAGTACTTTCGGCACTTCGAAAGTGCCATCGTCAGGGGTGATGTGTTCCAGTTTTTTAAAAAAATTATATTAATGTAGAGGCTGCAAAGAGAAGAATTGGTGAGAAAGGTGTTATAGGCATTTTAAAATGTGTGTATATGTGTATATGTATATGTATATATTATATTCCCGAATCAGAATTTCATCACTAGATGAATTTTAACGTCATACCCATGACATTTAGAACCTCAGCCACCGCCTTCTAGCTCGTATATGATAAAAAAAGAGGTTGGGGCTTGCGATAAGTGCATTAAGGTTGGGACAATCATATAGGTGCTAGTGCTTGATGTGACCAGCCGATTGATCGGAGGGGGCCTGTCCGAGCGCCCGTCTAGCCTAAGTAAGGGCCAAAGTGGACTGTTGCATGTTATGGACTGCTCAGCCACCATGATTCCATCATTAAGCATCACGACTCTCCATCCACGACCAAAAAGTGGTCCCATTGGGGTGGGGCTGGGAGTTTTACCCATCTGTAGAAGTGTAGTCGGTGTATTTTACAGCACTAGTCAGTAAACCACAAAATAATAATAATAATAATAATAATTTGTCGATAAAAAACGCCTTCAATCGACAAATTATTTTTTTCATATACAACAGGCACCGCTTCAGGTAGGGGCAGCCTAAAGTCGGTATCAGCCAATCAGCGAGGGAGTCTATCCCCTTTTCACTTGCGCTAGACCAAGGAGATTATTTTAGCGTCTTAGGTAGAGCGCCACACCTACCATCAGCTCCTTACTTTACCGCACAGATACCTGTGTTACTCATAACGCTGAATTGGCGAGAGCCGGTATCGAACTAGGAACCTTGCGGGTTTCTAGTCGAACGCTCTACCGACTGAGCTAACCCGGCCCAATGTTTTTTATGGGACTTATTATCATAAGCGTACCTGAAGCTCACACGTACTGCACGTTTTTGCTCTCAACTCAAAGCAAAAAAAGGTGACAGCTCGTAACTCGAAAAACTCGTAATTTGGGACACTCGAAAGTACTACAGTATTTTTCTTTGGTGTAATAAATTTGGAAACTTAAATGTTTTTAATGAACTTATTAACATAAGCGTATACGAAGCTTGCCCAAACCTTAAGAATTTAGCTCTCAACACAAAGCAAAATAACCGATCGAGTGACAGCTCATAATTCGGAAAACTCGTGAGTTGGGTCACTCGTAAGTCAAGTACCACTGTATTTAGATAAGTTATGTTTAAAAATGACTTTCATTGGCCATTGAATAATGGACATAAAGTCAGTGTTTAGTTTACATTAAATTTACATTGTGAATTGAACGTATGATGTTAGTGGAGGAGCAGTGGGTAACGTGCAGGACTGTGACATCGTAGTAAGCGAGTTCAAATTCCAGTCGTGCTATTATGTTCACTTTTGAAGCTCACTCGTATCTCAAATACCACTGTATTTTTCTTTGGCGTAATAAATTTGGAAACTTAAATGTTTTTAGTGAACTTATTGATAAAGGGGCCGGGTTAGCTCAGTCGGTAGTGCGTTCGGTTAGAAACCACAAGGTTCCTAGTTCGATGCCGGTCCTCGCCAACTCAGCGTATGAGTAGCACAGGGATCTGTGCGGTAAAGTAAGGAGCTGATGGTAGGCGTGGCGCTTCACCTCAGATGCTAAAACAATCTCCTTGGTCTAGCGCTATTGAAAAGGGGATAGACTCCCTCGCTGATTGGCTGATACCGACTTTAGGCCGCCCAGTCAACTTTATTGATATAAGCGTATCTGAAGCTTGCTCTCAGCATAAAGTAAAAAATCGACTGCGTGACAGCTCGTAAATCAAGATAACACTATATATGGCTAAAATATTCAACTGTCGAAGATAAGAATCAAATTAAAATTCGTTTAATAAGTTCATGTTTCATTGGGGATAATGCATCTTCTATTCACGTTGAACGAGTCAAGAAACGAGCTCTTCAAAAAAGAAGGTATAAAAGTTCTTGTCTTAACCGGCAAACATGTAAAATTGAAGAATAAACCTCTGTCAGGACTTGAAATCGCATCCCCTAATCCATGGGAGTCTGTCTTACCATGGCAACGCCTTACCAACTAGAACACGTTAGATTTCATCAATTACACGTCATTCAATGCAACCATTGGGTCGATTAAAAAATGTTCAGTCAATTTATGAAGTTTTGAATGAAGAGAAATGTAAAGAGGTTTTTGTCTAAGGAGCGGCAGAAATACCTCCTACATTTTAAACTGTCACTTCTTCTGCTGCAAGTAAACCTAGTAATTCTCAACAGTAATGACAAGTGACAGTGGTAGCGCAGTTGGTCGATAAAGGTCATCTTTCTTTGCTCTTTTTAGTGTATTCCTCAAGTCCTTACATTGCTGCATCTACGCAATCATCAATAATGGCGAGTCCTCTTCTTCCTCCTTCTTTTCTTAACACATGTAACATTTTGCAAGCAAAAAAATTGTTTAATTATAAAAATATAATACAGGATTTTTAAAGATCAAATGTCTAGGGGTGGTGTGTGTGGGGGTGTGGGGGGGCTAAGAGAGTATAAAAAGGAACCAAAGGGATCCATACGTAAAAAAAAGGTTGAGAACCACTGATCTATCTAATGTCCTACCGTTTTGTTTCGGAAACGGTCAGTTACGATCCTTGTTGGATTATTTGGTGTATATCGTTGTAGAGAGAGAGAGAGAGAGAGAGAGAGAGAGAAGAACGAAAGAGAAAGAGAGAGAGAAGCTATGAGTGAAGAGAGAGAGAGAGAGAGGGAGAGAGAGAGAGAAGAACGAAAGAGAAAGAGAAAGAGAGAAGCTATGAGTGAAGAGAGAGAGAGAGAGAGAGAGAAGAACGAAAGAGAAGAGAGAGAGAAGCTATGAGTGAAGAGAGAGAGAGAAGAACGAAGAGAGAGAAGAGAAGCTATGAGTGAAGAGAGAGAGAGAGAGAGAGAGAGAGAAGAACGAAAGAGAAAGATAGAGAGAAGCTATAAATGAAGAGAGAGAGAGAGAGGGGGGTGAGAGAGAAATATAAATTAACCAAAGAAGGGTAAAAATATATGATTTAGAGTGGTAGTACGTGTTAGGGTCCCATCAATGAGTTAAATAGAAAAAGAGATTTAAAAATTGAGCACCCATGAAGAATGAATAAAACAAAATGTCTTCAGTACGAAATAACCCATCAAAGGTTGCCATGCCGTAAAATCCACCCAATCCAACTCACCGCGCCCACATTTCTAAATTCCGTCATGGGTCGCCACCCCCGGTCAACATGTGACCCCATGGGGGGAGATTTTACCCCTCTGCATAGTTGCTGTTAATTTCGATATGCTACTCGTGATTATCTCCCCTTGCGTTGCACAAATCTATATATTGCATTGTCAATATGTTGTATACCCAACATCGCGTATATATATATATTTACCAACCCCTCCGCACGAGCAGGATGTGACACAAGGTCAATTTCTTAAGCGGAGTTCAACAGGTTTGAATTCAGAGTTTTCCTTCTCCTAGACCGGTTGCCTAACCAAGGTTAAAGAGCCCAGTCTGCCCTACTATTTACCCATAGCTGGAGGGAGAGTAGGATTCATACCTTTCCCAAGGGTATTAGCGCTAAGTGAAATGCAATTAGCACATCCAGAATTTGAACTCGGATCGGCGAGTCCATTTCCCATGACTTTAACCATTACACCACGCGCTTCCTATATCGTTGTATATAAGCCTGAAATCGACTACTTAAATTTATAGACTAAGCGAAGTCACGTGGTTTAAACCTCAGCCAATCAACAGTCCGAATACGTAGTTGGTTAACTACTTAATCGCTGATACTGACAGATGTCCATTTGCAATCATTGACGAAGGACCTGTAAGACTGAGGAGCACCAAAGAACAACCAAAGGATTTTTCACTAAGGATCGTGCTCTGCTTAACACAAACGATCTCCGTTGGACAGTGGTCTTGGTTGAAGCCTAAAGGATGGCCACAAAAATCGCAGCAATTGTCCTTATCTTTATTGTTATCCGTACAACGTTTCGGCCGATGTGCCCTCCAAACTATCCGGTGCACAACGTGAGTTTGCTGTTGAAACGGTTTTTAAGACAAGTGATTTTGTAATTGCCATACACAGAGATTGTTGTGCTCATTTCCTGTTACATAGGAATCATGCTATTCCAGATAGAAAATCGATTGAAATTTT
>CM042160.1:68612527-68615027 GCA_023376005.1 Doryteuthis pealeii | reverse complement strand
ACCAGTCATGTATTTATTAAAACTTGTTTAAAAAAACAATGAGGACTGTCTAATGTTGCATGTTCAAATTTTGAAGAATTGAGACCATCCAGACAACAGCATTGTTGAAATCGGCTAGAATACTCAGGTGAGTCCTGGAGGCCCGAGGTGACTTGTTGTCACTTACCCCAGCGAAAGACCATCAGCTAAGGTTAAAGAGCCCAGTCTGCCCTACTATTTACCCATAGCTGGAGGGAGAGTAGAATTCATACGTTTCCCAAGGGTATTAGTGCTATATGAAATGAAACAGTCTCGTCCAGGATTTGAACTCAGGTCAACGAGTCCATTTTTTACGACTTTAACCATTACACCACGCGCTTCCCTATATATGTGTTAGAAAGCGGTGTTTGAAGGTGTTGGATTTATTATATATATGGTGTGCTCTAATTACCCGCCTGGATTTATAGACTAGGCGAGATTATGTGGTCTATTCCTTAGCCAATCACTGACCATACTACATGGCTGATACATTACTTAAGCACTGATTCTTTCACAGTATACTTGCGACCATTGACGAAGGAACTTAGGATTCTCTACTCGAGAGGATTACCAAAGGATTCATTATTGAAGGACTGAGAACTCTTTACCAGAGGAACCAAAGGATTCATTATCGAAGGACTCTTTACCAAGGATCCAATTCCATTGGACAAGCGCTCTTGCTTGAAGGTCAAAGGATGGCCCATAAAAACTTAACAGAGGGTATTAGCACCCTGAGTATAACGTTAAACTACATCTAGTGGTGAAGTTCCAATTCTGGAGCCCTGGGGAATGTGGAGTACCCCCCTTTTATTGCCATTGCTCCATAGTTTATTTTTGAGATTTTTTCTTGTTCTTCTGAAGTATTCATATATTTTTTCTTTCATCTCTGTTTGTGTCGGCTTTGAACATTCCCAGGTACTTGTCATTTTCTTTCACCCCCAAATGTTCTGATTCTTTTCTGATGGGTACTTCTTTACCTTCCATAAACATTTCTATGGTTTCCATTGTTTCTGTGGATGCACCTGTGGTGTAATGGTTATAGTCGTTGGAAATGAAAAATGATGACCAGATTTCAAAGCCTAGACGAGGTTGGCAACATTTCACATAGTGCTAATACCCTTTGGAAAGGTATGCATCTCTGTTCTCCCTCCACTAATGGGTAAATAGTAGGGCATACATGGTTATTTAGCCTTGGTATGGCTATCAGCCTAGGAGAAAGAAAACTCCGAATTCAAACCTGTTGAATTCCGCTTAAAAATTGACCTTGTGTCACATCCCGCTTGTGTGGAGGGGTTGGGTAAATGCATATAAATTTTTTATTTCTTTTTCCTTTTTTGGCAAATATCTTAATATCATCCATATACATGACGTGGTGTATCCTTTCATGTGAATTTGTAAATTTGTAGCCCCCTGAGAATTTCTTAAGTACGTAATTGAGTAGCATTAATAATAGTGGCGAGAGTAATTTTCACTGAAATTTAATATATATATATATATATATATATATATATAATCTAAAAAAATTAACAATTATGTACAGAAACAACATATTAAAAAAATTTCCAAAGATTTTTTTATTATTTCTAATTTTTAATTTTTTTACATTTGATTTTTAGATTTTCGGTATTTTGCGCCCCCAAAATAAAGGGGGGCTCAAAGTTAAGTGAACTGAAAAAAATCAGAAAGTTTTAAAATAAAATAACTGATGCATTATAAAATTCATTCATTGATAAATCAACGCTGAGTATTTAATTAAAATCGGACAATTCACTGATTATTGTTAAATTTTTTTTTTCAGTCAGGGTGTTAGATTTATTTTGTAAAATATGTCTATGACGTTACAATTAGTGGTACATAATTCTATAAATTAGCATTTATTTTATAAATTAGAAAGCTTTAACATTATTTCTAACGGACACGGGTACGAAATACCTGATCAGCTTTTTTTAATGTTTTTTTCCTCTTTTTTATTTCTCTCCAGGAACGCGAGAAGCGGCCTTCGTTCACGCTATATCGGCAGCGGCCGTCGCCCACGCTGTGACTCGAGCGTGTAGTAGCGGCAAAATGGATCGGTGCGGCTGTGACAGGACTGTTCACAAAAACGTCACCGTACAGAATAGTTTCATTTGGTCGGGATGCTCGGACAATGTCGCCTATGGTGCTGCATTTTCACAAAGATTTGTGGACGCTCGCGAAAGGCGACGCAAAATTAATGGACGAGTACTCATGAATCTACACAATAACCAAGCTGGACGCAATGTAAGATACTATTTGTTTTTTTTTATTTATTTGAACATCATTTCATTGTCTCTGGTTGAGAATTATATATATATATATATATATATATATATATTTGTTGAATTTTTAAAAATATAATTGTTTTCCATAGGCAACTACCCAGGTTTCAGGCTATTTTGCTATCATCAGGTTGCTAATAATTCTTCTGGTGTTTATGCGAAGACATTTCTTGCTGTTATGTTTT
>CM042160.1:68602527-68607527 GCA_023376005.1 Doryteuthis pealeii | reverse complement strand
TTTACAGTTTGAACGAGAAGGCTTATTTGCATATTGATATTTAAAATTTTATTTTAATAAATATGTGCTTGGTATTATTGATTTCTAATTGTTTGGTTTTATCTTAAGAAATATAAACAAAAATCTCGTGGATAAATCTTAAAAGAAATTTATTTACAAGAAAAATAACTGTAATATTATCCTTTACTTCCTATTTTAACTAAATAGTTAAATTAGGAAAATTTACCAATGAAAGAGGGGAGTAATGGAAATGATGGAATAGTTAGTTTCAAGTTGTTCTATTTTTCAATCATACCCCCTCTGTTCCATATATTTTTATCTAAATTCTTATTCAGTTTCATTAGCCTTTCTAATTCAAATATTTCATTTATTAAAACTTAATACTTTTGCACCCGGAGGGTGCATATATTTGCTAGTATATATATATATATATATTATATATATATATATAATATATATATATTACCAGGCTCCTATATGCTCCATATATTATATATATATATAACATATAATTATATATTATATATATGAGAGTACATATAAATAAACATATATGTTATTTGATATGGCTTTTTTTTTAGCCGACAATTTTGAGGATACGTGCTTAATTGAAGTCATACCTAATTTTGAAAATTAATTAGTTATAATTAATGAATTTAGGCGGGCTATATATGTTCAAATGTACGGCTAAATTAAATCGAGAAATGTCAATCCCTGAAGGTACATTTCGACCTTTGCTGATGAGACCTAATAGGTCGAAATGTACATTCAGGATTGACATTTTCTCGATTTGTTTAGCCTTACATTTGAACAAATATGCCCGCCTAAATTCATTAATTATTAACTAATTAATTTTCAAAATTAGGGTATGACTTCAATTAACACATATCCTCAAAAAATATATATATATCATTATCTATCATCATCATGTCACGCTGATTTCAACAATGCTGTTGTCTGGATGGCCTCAATTCTTCCTCTGATTTCCAGTGTTTCAGTATTTTTCTAGGCTTATATATATATATATATATATTATATATATATATATATATATATTATCAAATAACCCTGAAAATTACCGTTACTTAACTATCACCCTATTTTTTTCTAAGTAGTTGGCCTTTCCTGCTGTTTCACACAATGACTTTCAACGATAGCGACAAAAGTTCTTCGTTTTTGTTGTTCAAAATTCCAACACTTTTTTTTCACTAGCAACTCGCATACTATATATATATATATATATATATATATATATATATATATATATATATATTATATATATATATGTTTAATCAAATTCCTATAGAAATCATCCCGAAATGGCCTTAAGATTATTTATTCCTATATGTATATTTATATATTATTGTATATGAAACGATATATATATATTATATATATATATATTATATAATATATAGTATAAGAAAATCTAATGAGTCAGGACGAACCTACTATTAGTTTCGCTTAATGCTCTTCAAGGCTAAGATCTTAGCCCTGAAGAGCATTAAGCGAAACTAATAGTAGGTTCGTCTGACTCATTAGGTTATCTTTATATTGCTCTACTTAGGTATTGAGCACTTTTTACTTATTAGCTTATTTCTCTAGTAGGTTTATATGAATATTATATTACTAATCTTATATACATATATCTATACATATAAATTGTTTTTTCTTTTTGCGTAAATACTCTACCAATAGATTATTTTGTTGGTACGACTATTCTTGGTCTTTTCTTTTCAAAAATTTTTTTCTCCCCGGTTGATGTTTGGTAGTATATTTTTACAATCAAACTATTTGCAGGGTTTTTTTCTCACGCGAGGATTTACAAACACGCTTGGTATATTAAATATATATATATTATATATATATATATATATAATATATATATATTATATATACAGAATGAATGGAATGATTGAATGAGAAAAAAGTATTGGTATATGAAGGTGCTCAATGCTAAAATAGCAGAGCAGTTATAAAATCAAATATTATATATTATGGACACATAATTCATGTTTATAAGTTTACTTCTCATCAGTGCGGCTCGACTTCTTAACAGCTACCTCTAACCGTGATCAAAACCCGGCAAAATTTTTGTCTGCCAAGTTTCTTACCCTTGCGGCCAACAGCGCTTGTCAGTCTGGGGTGAACAATAAATTGATACATACTTACGGGATATGTTTTTACAATCACCAGAGAACTCAAGTCTGTAAACAACAACAGGCGAGTAACGGCTTATATATGTGTGTGTATGTGTGGTGTGTGTGTGCGTGTGTGCATGTGTGCGTGTTGTGCGTGTAATTATTTTTCACAAGTAATTCGTTTTATTTTTCGAAAAAGTAATCATCTTTTTTTAAATATTATTTTGCTCACACTGAAGATATTATTTTGCTCACACTGAAAATTGCTGAATGAATCAGTATTGAATAATTTTGACTATTTCGGACTGTTGTTCTCATCTTTTATTGTGTATAATCACAATGTCAGACCACAATAACTCGGGCTCTGTTCAGATAGGACAACAATCCGAAATATCAAAAATATTCATACTAGCAAAAAAAAAAAAAAAAAAAATTGAAAAGATATTGCTGATCGGAGAGGGGAGTTAAAAAATTCATATACAGAGTAAAAACCATCAAATTTATTGAAAAGTAAAAAAAAAATAAAACACAATTCAAAAGGAATTTAGTTCTTGTCCCACACAAATAAAAATGTTTGACGTATCTATTAATTATTAATTAAAAAAAAATTATTTTTGAATATTTTACGCATAAATTATAGGCAAAATTATAGGTACCGTATTTGTACGGCATATAGGATGTGCACTTTTTTGCCAAAATTTTGGCTAAAAATTGCCCTGCGTCTTATACATCGTAGGTGAAGTTTATTATTATTATTATTATTTATTATTATTATTATTATTATTATTATTATTGACTCTTTTTGGAGTTTTCACATCAGCTGGATGGTCTTTCACTGGTGTCTGAGTGACAGCAAGTCTCCTCAGGTCTCCAGGACTCTTTCTGAGTATTCTGGCAGATTGCAGCAGTCAGTGTTCTGAATGTTTCAATCCTTCCTCTGATTTCCAACTTTCCAAACCTTTTCCAATCCTTTTGTGACTGTTCCAAGGCACCAACTACATTGGTATCACTTTCACTTTCATATTCCATAACTTTTCAGTTCTCTGGCAAGGTCCAGATATATGTCCATTTTTTCATTTTCCTTTAGCTTCACCCTGTGATCTGCTGGCACTGCAAAATCCACCAGTTGACAAGTTCTTTCTCTTTTGTTAATCAACACTAGGTCTGGTCTTCTTGCTGGGATAAGGTGATCCGTTTTTATTTCAAAGTCCAGAGAATGTTATGCGTTTTCGTTCTCAAGAACAGATTCTGGTTTATGCATATACCATTTTGTTGTATTGGTAAAATTTAATTTTTGCATAATTCCCAGTGGATCACCTTCCCAACCAGTCGTGTTTCTAGTTTTGTTGTTCGTTATTATATTATTATTATTATTATTATTATTATATATTATTCGTGTTTCAAACTCTTCTGTAAGTCAATCCTTTCAATATGTGTCTAATGTAATGAATACACAGTCAGCTTCTTAATCTCTTGAATTCTAAAAAGCAATTCTGATTTAACGCTGACGATACGCTGCATTGCTCGCTCATTTTGCTGTCGTTTCTTTTCTGACAATTAATGTAAACACATGATCACACAAACATGTACACAGACAATTAAATTTAATATACATACATACACACACACTCACACACACCTCACACACACTATATATGAGCGAGTTTGTTTTTACATGTACCATGTAATGAAAATTGATATTTCTCCTAAAATTTGCAAAGTCTTGAATTTTTAATAAATGTCTTTGGCTAACACATGCACACATACATTATATATATATATATTATATATATATATATATATATATATATATATATATATTATGGGTAATTCCCATGTCAAATCATCAGGGGCCATGTCACCCACCCTTTCAATTTTTCCTGAAATTCTTTACAGGTGTAGAGTGGGTTAAAATTAGACAATCTCCCAAATTTGAGCTTCCAATTTTGAAATATTCGCCCGAGTTATATCGATTTTATAAACTCAAACAAATTTTCAATCAGCGAGGGAGTCTATCCCTTTTCACTTGCGCTATACCAAGGAGATTATTTTAGCGTCTGAGGTGGAGCGCCACACCTACCATCAGCTCCTTACTTTACCGCACAGATCCCTGTGCTACTCATACGCTGAGTTGGCGAGGACCTGTATCGAACTAGGAACCTTGTGGTTTCTAGCCGAACGCTCTACCGACTGAGCTAACCCGGCCCGTGGGATCATCTTGTACATATTAATACTGGTGTTCCTTAATCTTTTGTTCGCTGTCATCTTGCAACACCTCTGGTTAAAAATGAGATCGTCCAAATCGTCCAAGATGAAATGCAAAAGTGTAAATTCTGATTATTTGGTGTTATTCATTTCTAATACTATTCTCAAACATATTAAAATCAATCCTATATATAATTTTATATTGAAATCAATTAGAATAAAGTAAAAATAAGTGAAATCTTTTTTGTGTTCTTATTTAATTTCATTAGTCTTTCTAATTCAATATGATATTTGATTATATTAAAACTTAATTATTTGTGCCCATTGGGCCCATGTTTTTGCTAATAATAATAATAATAATAATAATAATAATAATAATAACAATAATAATAATTCGTTCTTGAGAATGAAACACATAATATTCACTGGGACTTTGAGATATTGACGGATCACCTTATCCCATCCAGTAGACCACACCTCATATTGATGAACGAAAAAAGAGAACTTGTCAACTGGTAGATTTTGCAGTTCCAGCAAATCACAGGGTGAAGTTAAAGAAAAGGAAAAGATAGAGAAATACCTATACATCGCAAGAGAATTGAAAAAGCTGTGAAATATGAGGATGAAAGTGGTACCAATAGTAGTTGGGGCACT
>CM042160.1:68557527-68585027 GCA_023376005.1 Doryteuthis pealeii | reverse complement strand
CTTGGTATTCCTTTCTATGATAAAATCATTGGTATTTATTTTTGTATCAAAATATCTAGTATTCAGTTCTATAGTAAAATAGTTGGTATTCATTTCTATAACAGAATTATTGGTATTCATTTTTGTATCAAAACCGTTGGTATTCATTTCTATAGTAAATTAATAGATATTCTTTTCTATATCAAAATCATATATTTCTCCGGTTTTGAAAATTTTACAGATTAAAAAAATTTCTCCGAATTTTGAGATGAGGCATGATAATTAATATTATTTGTATTATTCGGACTATTGTCCTCGTCTTCATTCAATGAAGATGGGGACAATAGTCTGAATAATGCAAATAATACTAATCACTAAGCTCATCTCAAACATTCGGAGAAATAGTATATAATCGGTACGGACCCGATATAATCCGTCAATGGAAACTCCTAGAGAAACTAAATCAAAAACTGGCACGAATGACGAACCACCTCACATTCCTATACAGATGCCGGGATCTTATAATGAAGATGAGGACAAACCCATAGAAATACAAGTAAATAAAACAAACAAGATATTAGGATTAATACGAAGGTCATATGAATACATGGATAAAGAAATGCTGAAAAATTTATTCATTGCATTGGTAAGACCTCACTTGGAATTTGCTAATGTGGTT
Source organism: Doryteuthis pealeii (assembly GCA_023376005.1). NCBI lineage: Eukaryota > Metazoa > Mollusca > Cephalopoda > Myopsida > Loliginidae > Doryteuthis > Doryteuthis pealeii. The sequence goes on along the minus strand of CM042160.1, from coordinate 68,584,369 downwards.
TGGAGCCCAAGACTAATCAAGGACACAAAACTCATTGAGGGAGTTCAGAGGAGAGCTACTAAAGTAATGAATGATTTAAAAACCCTTTCATATGAAGAAAGACTTAGGAACATTGACTTACCAATTTTTGTTTATCGACGTACAAGAGGGGATATGATTGAAGTCTACAAATATACACATGGTTTTTATTCAACGAACTCTGACCTACTAAACATTGCTCAAAATAACAATACAAGGGGACATAAATTAAAACTCTTTAAAAAATTTTTAAAGCAAACGCAAGACAAAATTATTTTAGCAACAGAGTGGTGAATACATGGAATAAACTACCATCATCAATAGTGAATGCCATCTCTAAACTCCTTCAAGGCAATGTTAGATAATCTGTGGAAAGAGTATAAATATTCTGTGGAATTAGGATGAATATTTATAAGGAACAGCTGACAGGTCTCAGACCTAATATACTAGCTGAAAGGATATTGTTATTATAATAGTCCGAATAATACTGAAAAGAAAATGTTTAATTATTACAAAATGTTTGTTTTGAACGAGAAATTCACATCATTACGATCAGATAAAAATGTGTATCCATTATTTTGCATACAGAATCGCATAAGAGACATAATATATCACGATAATCTACAAATCGAAACTGAAAAACTTAATCATTTAATCTTTTGTTTCACGACTAGTGTCGTGTGTCATGTGTCGTGTCTCATTAGAGGAGACAAAACAACGCGCAGCCGACGGGAGTTTATTTGATGACTCATTTCGGCCATTGGTTTCCATAGTAATCGCTTAAACCATTTAAAACGACTAGTTAATAAAAGTCTCTTGTTGTGCCATTAACGAAGCTCCCGTTCGCCAAGTTCAATGGAAGAGGCAACCGGCGTCTACAAACGTGATGAGTGTTTTATGGAGTGGGAGTGAAAAATTTTGATGGTCTCTTGTCGTCCGTTGTCAGGGAGTCGCTGTTCCCGGCTACTCAAAATCTTTTAGTGAAATTCGGCTCGCTTTTATTGTCGGCCATTTATTTCTGTTCCGACACAACGACATTTTTTTTTTGTATCTTTTATTTCCATGAATTCTCAAGTATTTAAACTGTAAGGGTAAAATTTTTGTAACGTTAGCGATGAGTTGTATCTATAAAAGTGAAGTGTTCTTTTAATAGTTTCGGGGTAACCTGTGGGGTTTGAACTCGTTGCACTACGATGATATGTTCAGATATTTATTACTAAACTTTCTCGGTCAAATAGGGAGAATCAAAATCGCTATACAAACGAATTGTCTGCATAGTTAGCTAATTGATTATTGCCCGGTGGTAAATGGTTTTGTTCTTCTCTCTCTCTCTCTCTCTCTATCTATCTATCTATCTATCTATCTATATATATATATATAATCCAAAAGTCCAGAGAAGAAATCTTCCTTACGACACAAGAGTTTTATTTAAACAAAACCAAGTCGCATGTTGAGAGCTCAATGTGTGCTCTTAATGTTAGAGTCACAGAGCAAATATATAAGTAAAGAAATAACAAAAGACTTAGAGATTTAGCAGTATAGTCTATTTCATTATAGTCTATTTCATTATAGATTTTTATTTATATATTTTTTTAAAATCTGTTTTCAAATGCCTTTAAAGTAATAAAAAATTTCATCATTCGCATCTGATGAGTCAGGAGAGTTAGACTATTTGTCTAAGTTCCCTGAAATAGACTAAATAGCTAAATCTCTAAGTCTTTTGTTATTTCTGTACTCATATATATATATATATATATATATATATATATATATATATATATTATTATTATTATTATTATTATTTATTCTGTGTAGCATATCCTTTTTCTTTCATTATAATAAAAACGGAATGGTCCATTATTTACCTGAGGCGACGACACTCATAAGAAATAAGAATTCGGCAGATAAGCAACACCAGATAATCAGGATTTACATTTTTGCATTTCATTTTGGACGATTTGGATATAAATCTTGATTATCTGCTGTTGGTAATCCACCGAATTCTTATTTCCTAAAAGTGTCGTCACCTAAATAAATGACCATACTGTTTTTATTATAAAGAAAGAAAGGGAAGAAAAAGGACATGCTACACAGAAAAATATATTTATTAATAAAAGAAAGAAAGAAAGAAAGAAAGAAAAAGAGTATGCGAAAGATAGAGAGAGGGTGTGAGTGCGCGGAAGCGATGATGCTAATCTGTTTCAATCGAACATAATGAAAAGATGGAAAGAAGTAAAAAAAGAAAAAAAAGAGTGAGAAAGATTTAAATCAGTATTATTATACTTTTTACATATTGAATTATTTGGCAATAGCTCTTATGCAAATAGATAAAACGTTGTAATAATCAAATTATCATACTTTGGTATATCCACAGGTCCTGCTAGTTATGAATATTTCAGATAATAGTAATCATTTCTATCATCAATCTTTCATGTAATGATCATGTTTTATGCAAGCCTCGGGTAATAAAAACAAGTTTAAGACAATGATAGTCGAATTTATAATAACTTCAGGTAATAAACAGTTTTTAATAAAAGAGTTTCAGCTCATGTCTATAGTTTTTATTATGTAAGTTTCCGGTAACAATGTTATTTTTTTTCGAATTTTTTATGCTAATAACCAGAATAACAGGTAATACTGATAATGTTATTGTGAAAGATTCAAGTAATAACAGTTTTATCATTATTATTACGAATGATTCAGTAATATTTATAATATTACTATGTAAGTCAGAGATAATAATCGCAGTTTTATTTTGAAAGTTTCGTAGGACATTTTCAGGTAATAATTGTATTTTTATTGTGAACGTTTCCGGTAATAATGATTGTTTTATTTCAAATTATCAAGTAATAATCTTAGTTTTATTACGATTGAATTAATAATTACTTTCCTCGTGAAAGTTTCAGGTTAAGTTAATATAATAAAAAATATTCGAAAAGTTAATAATCATAGATTTTGTTAGGAATTAAACATTAAGGTCGTAATCCTTATTCTATGAAAGTTTCAGCTTATGATCATTATGAAATTTTCAAGGATTTTTTCATAATGATCATAAACATTCATAGAATAAGGATTACGGTCTTAATGTCCTGCTAATTATGAATATTATGTTTAAAAGAATTATGATTATTACCTCAAACTCTCATAATAAAACAATGATTATTCTATTGTTTTATTATGAGATTTTGAAGTAATAATCAAAATTCTTTTAAACATTTCAAGGAATTTTCATATATTTTATAAGGATAATCTCGGGGAATTATTTTAGCTTTTATTATAAAAGTTTCGGGTAAAAATCAGGATTTTCCCCCAGGAGGTTTCAGGTAATGATTATGCTTTTTTAATTAAAATTTCAGATAATACTTAGTTATTATCATGAAATATTCAGGTAATAACCATGATTTTTATGACGAAAAGTGCGAATTTATAATCATATCTTATTATGATGGAGATTGTGTGTCTGTCTGTCAGTAACTGAAACTACGTCACAATTCTCTTAGTTATTTACATTAAATTCCCAATGGTTATTAAATAATCATTATTTAATCTTAATTAGCAATTTATTTATTAACAATATCTCTATTAAAGTCCAGTTAGTTGTGATAGATTTGCCTCAAAACAGCCCATATGATAAATGTATTTAAAATCCTGCGATGTGTGTTTTATATCATTAAAAAATAAATGTGTACATAGTTTATGGTGTGAATAATTTGCATTCTGATTTTGACAAAACTGTGTTTAAATAAATAATTACTTGGTTTTATTTATTCATATTATTAGTTTTATTCTCAAACTTATCAAAAACAATATGTATAATTTTATATTGAAAACAATTAGAATAAAATTAAAATAAGTGTAATCTTTTTTTGTGTTCGTATTTAATTTCATTAGTCTTTCTAATTCAGTATAATATCTAATTATATTAAAACTTAAATACTCGTGCCCGGAGGGGGGGGGGCATTTTTATAGTCTTTTTAATGAAACTTCATGGTAATGATAGTTTTTTTTTTTTAGTGAAAGTTAAGGTAATTATAATATATTATAAAAATTTTAGGTAATAGTAATAGTTTTGTTTTAAAATAAATTTTAAGTTATAATTATAATTTTATCGTATTAATTTATTTTCAAGTAATAATGAATGTTGAAATTTTTTAAATAAAGATTTCAAGTAATGAACATGAAGTGTTTAGGAAAAGTCTATTTTAATGTGAAAATATCAGTTTTAATAAGAAATTATCAATTAATGATTATTGTCATTTTTATAATAACCTAAAGTAATGATCATAGTTTTGATTTCAGGTAATGACATTTCAAGTAATAATCTTTTTAATAGTTTTTTCTTTCAATAATTTTATTATAATCATTTAATCATTTTTAATTGTAATAATCATTTTATTTTATAAGAATTATTTTTTAAATAATCATTTAATCAATTTTTTATAATTTCAGGTAATGATATTTTTGAATAAAGTAAAAAAGAAAAGGAAAGGTTCACGTAATAATTCTAGATTCTAGGTAATAATCAATAATAATTTCATAATGATAATCTTAGGTTATTACAATAATGATTCTTATAAAGTTTTCATTTAATAATCTTAGTTTTTATTGACACTAGAAACGGTTACCCAGCGTCATTTGGGTAGAGGAGGGGGAGGTGTATTGAGTTGTTTACTTTTGAGATTTACAAATGTTGAATATTTTAAAGAAGAATTTTAAATCTATTTCTATGTGTATTTTAATTTTTGAATATCTTCGAATATAAATCAAACCTTCATAATTTTTACACAAAAAGTAAAAATCCATTATATTTAGTGTTTATATATATATTTACTTTGTTGTTAATTGTTTTATTTTCGTAGTTTCAACCGGACATACAAGGTGTGTCAAAAAAGTATCGAGATATTTTTGTACTTTTTGACACACCTTGTATTCTGAAAAAAAAAACAACAACAACGTTCCATTCATTATTTTTTTTTTTTTCAGAATACAACGTGTATCAAAAAAAGTACCAAGTTTAAAGCTGTATTTACCAAAATAGAAATGAAGAATGAATGGAACGTTACATTATATTTTTATTATGTTTTATATAGGGACTGGGAAAAAAAATCGGATACTACGAGTTTTAAAAGCGAATTAAGAATAATTAAATCTATTATTTAAGGTTAAACTTTGTCTAAATCGATAAGTAGTAATATAATAACCATCATTAAAAAAAGAAAAATATAATTACATATGCAGTTTATTTTTAAAAGATTTAAAACTATTTGTTTTGGTCAATTTCGACGCGATCCGCCTTTTTGGCTGTTTTTCAATGGTTTTAGGCGCTTGTTTACAATTTTAACGTAACATTTGGGATGGAAATTTTTTTTACCAAAAATCAGGTAATTATCCGATTTTAATGAAATTTTCAGTATTGATTTATCAATTAATGAATTTTATAATGCATCAGTTATGAAAAATAAATTATTTATTATTTTTTTACATTTTATTTTTCGATTTTCGGTACTTATTTTCTCATATAAGCGCAACCGTAAACATTTTTTTTTTGTTTCTATTCATAAGTTCGGTCTTTTATCTCATTATTTATACTGTAATTAGTACAATATATGACCAACTTGAAAAACATTTTACGCCCCCAACATAAGGGGGGTCAAAATTAAGTGACCTGAAAAAAATGAAAAAGTTTTGAAATAAAATAAATAATGCATTATAAAGATCATTCATTGATACATAAACACTGAAAATTTTATTAAAATCCGATAATTCGCTGATTTTTGGTAAATTATTTTCTGTAGGGGGGGGCTAAAGTCATTTTGTCAAAAACGCATTTTAGGTTCAGTTTGCCAGTCCCTAGTTTTATATTATACAGTGTCGTTGTTTTTTTGGGGTTTTTTGTTGTTTTTTTTATTAAATAATGTAACAAAACATTAGGATTTTTTTAAAAATTAACAATAAATTATGGTGTTTTTAGCTGGAACAAATTAATCGCATTTCAGTTTATTTTAATGGAGAAAATTGATTTGATATATGAAGAAATTGAGTTACGAGCGAAACTAATTAAACTCGTAAGTCAAGTTGAAGTTATTTTCACCGTCACTTAAAAAAAATCCTTTTTTAAAACGAGGGTTGTTTTTGTCTATCAACTCTGTTAAAATGTCAAGTATGTACGTAAACGCTTGGTGTCTCTCCATAATGAAGTAATAAAAACACCCGGATGTGATGTTGACACCTGTCATTCTGTTTCAACTGTTTAGAGATCAAAAGTATAATAATCCGTTATGGGTTTTGAACACGTTCTTAATTTTCCGACGTTTTCTTTTAATTTAATTTTTTTTTTTGGGGGGGGTCCGTATTTATTTCTATGTATCATTTAATCTACCCTGAAGAAATTCTCGGGATAGGAAGACAACAATCTATCTGAAGTGAATTATTTTTTACCACCAAGAGGAGTACCACCAAGAGGAGTACCTGCTCATCAGTTTCCTCCTTTTGTCATGATATCTTTAAACTGTAAAATGGTCTGTTGATCTTCTGTTTTAAGAGTAGTATGTATTAAATAATAAACGAGGGAGAGGAAAGAGAGGGGAAAGAGGGAGAGACAGAGAGAGAAAGAGAAAGTGCGAGAGAGAGAGAGAGAAAGAAGAGAAAGAAAGAGAGAAGAAGAGAAGAGAGAGAAAGAGAAAGAAAGAGATAGAGAAAGAAAGAGAAAGAGAAAAAGAGAAAGAAAGAGAAAGAGAGAGAGATGGAGAGAGAGAAGAGAAAAAAGAAAGAGAGTAGAGAGAGAAAGAGAAAGAAAAAAGAAGAGAAATAGAGAAAGAGAAGAGAGAGAGAAAGAGAAAAGAAAGAGAGAGAAAGAGAGAGAGAGAGAGAGAAGAGAGAGAGAGAGAAAGAGAAAGAAAGAGAAAGAGAGAAAGAAGAGAAATAGAGAGAAGAGAGAGAGGGAGAGAGAGAGAGAGGAGAAAAGAGAAAGAGAGAAAGAGAAAGAAAGAGAAAGAGAGAGAAAAGAGAGAGAGAAGAGAGAGAGAAGGAGAAAAGAGAAAGAGAGATAGAGAGAGAAAGAGAAAGAAAAAAAAGAAGAGAATAGAGAAAGAGGAAGAAGAGAGAAAGAGAGAGAGAGAGAGAGAGAGAGAGAGAGAGTTTTAGGACTGTCGCCTTTGTACTATTTGGATTATTCGGACTATTGTCTTAGTTTTATTGTTATCTACAGAACGATTCGGCCGACGTGTCCTTCGGTCTTCTTCATGTGTTTTTTGTCGAACTCGGGAACTTTCTCGGATCCGGGAACTTCTCTTTGAACTCGGGAACCTTCTTGTCGTAATCGAGAGCCTTCATGAAACTTCGAACCGAACCCTCTATTCAATCCACTGGCTAGGGTAGACTGTTCTCAATCGAGAAGGTTCCCGCGTTCGACAAGAAACATCTAAGTAAGGCAGAGGGCCGAAACGTTGTATAGATAACAATAAAGATGAGAACAATAGTCCGAATAATACAAATAATGCAAATCATCAAGCCTCATCTAAAAATTCAGAGAAAATGTCGCCTTTGTCCCTCAGTTAAAATATAAACATCATATTAATCTTTAAGGTGGTATAATTACAAACTTTCAAAAAATTTTGTTCGTGAATGGCTGAATCACCATTTTCCGAGATGATGGATGGACGGACGTATTTTACTTACGGATGTCTTGAAGGTTTGTAATTATACCCACCTTAAAGATTAATATGATGTTTATATTTTAACTGAGGGACAAAGGCGACATTTTCTCTGAATTTTTAGATGAGGCTTGATGATTTGCATTATTTGTATTATTCGGACTATTGTTCTCATCTTTATTTTTATCTATACAACGTTTCGGCCCTCTGACCTTACTTAGGTGTTTCTTGTCGAACGCGGGAACCTTCTCGATTGAGAACAGTATACCCTACGCCAGTGGATTGAATAGAGGGTTCGGTTCGAAGTTTCATGAAGGCTCTCGATTACGACAAGAAGGTTCCCGAGTTCAAAGAGAAGGTTCCCGGATCCGAGAAAGTTCCCGAGTTCGACAAAAAACACATGAAGAAGACCGAAGGACACGTCGGCCGAATCGTTGTGTAGATAACAATAAAAACTAAGACAATAGTCCGAATAATCCAAATAGTACAAAGGCGACAGTCCTAAAACTCTCTCTCTCTCTCTCTCTCTCTCTCTCTCTTTCTCTCTTCTTCCTCTTTCTCTATTTCTCTTCTTTTTTTCTTTCTCTTTCTCTCTCTATCTCTCTTTCTCTTTTTTCTCCTTCTCTCTCTCTCCCATCTCTCTCCTCTTTCTCTCTCTTTCTCTTTCTTCTCTTTCTCTCTTTCTCTTTTTCTCCTTCTCTCTCTCTCTCCATCTCTCTCTCTTTCTCTCTATTTCTCTTTCTTTCTCTCTTTCTCTTTCTTTCTCTTTCTCTCCATCTCTCTCTCTCTCATCTCTCTTCCCATCTCTCTCTTTCTCTCTCTTTCTTTCTCTTTCTCTCTCTCTTCCTCTTTCTCTATTTCTCTTCTTTTTTTCTTTCTCTTTCTCTCTCTATCTCTCTTTCTCTTTTTCTCCTTCTCTCTCTCCATCTCTCTCTCTTTCTCTTTCTTTCTCTTTTTCTCTTTCTCTTCTTTCTCTATCTCTTTCTTTCTCTTTCTCTCTCTATTTCTCTTTTCTCTCTTTCTTTCTCTTTCTTTCTCTCTCTCTCTCTCGCACTTTCTCTTTCTCTCTCTGTCTCTCCCTCTTTCTCCCCCTCTCTTTCTCTCTCCCTCGTTTATTATTTAATACATACTACTCTTAAAACAGAAGATCAACAGACCATTTTACAGTTTAAAGATATCATCACAAAAGGAGGAAACTGATGAGCAGGTACTCCTCTTGGTGGTACTCCTCTTGGTGGTGCTTTAAAAAATAATTCACTTCAGATAGATTGTTGTCTTCCTATCCCGAGAATTTCTTCAGGGTAGATTAAATGATACATAGAAATAAATACGGACCCCCCAAAAAACAACAAAAAAATTAAATTAAAAGAAAACGTCGGAAAATTAAGAACGTGTTCAAAACCCATAACGGATTATTATACTTTTGATCTTTAAACAGTTGAAACAGAATGACAGGTGTCAACATCACATCCGGGTGTTTTTATTACTTCATTATGGAGAGACACCAAGCGTTTACGTACATACTTGACATTTTAACAGAGTTGATAGACAAAAACAACCCTCGTTTTAAAAAAGGATTTTTTTTTAAGTGACGGTGAAAATAACTTCAACTTGACTTACGAGTTTAATTAGTTTCGCTCGTAACTCAATTTCTTCATAAATCAAATCAATTTTCTCCATTAAAATAAACTGAAATGCGATTTAATTTGTTCCAGCTAAAAACACCATAATTTTATTGTTAATTTTAAAAAAATCCTGATGTTTTGTTACATTATTTAATAAAAAAAACAACAAAAAACCCCAAAAAAACAACGACACTGTATAATATAAAACTAGGGACTGGCAAACTGAACCTAAAATGCGTTTTTGACAAAATGACTTTAGCCCCCCCCCTACAGAAAATAATTTACCAAAAATCAGCGAATTATCGGATTTTAATAAAATTTTCAGTGTTTATGTATCAATGAATGATCTTTATAATGCATTATTTATTTTATTTCAAAACTTTTTCATTTTTTTCAGGTCACTTAATTTTGACCCCCCTTATGTTGGGGGCGTAAAATGTTTTTCAAGTTGGTCATATATTGTACTAATTACAGTATAAATAATGAGATAAAAGACCGAACTTATGAATAGAAACAAAAAAAAAATGTTTACGGTTGCGCTTATATGAGAAAATAAGTACCGAAAATCGAAAAATAAAATGTAAAAAAATAATAAATAATTTATTTTTCATAACTGATGCATTATAAAATTCATTAATTGATAAATCAATACTGAAAATTTCATTAAAATCGGATAATTACCTGATTTTTGGTAAAAAAAATTTTCCATCCCAAATGTTACGTTAAAATTGTAAACAAGCGCCTAAAACCATTGAAAAACAGCCAAAAAGGCGGATCGCGTCGAAATTGACCAAAGCAAATAGTTTTAAATCTTTTAAAAATAAACTGCATATGTAATTATATTTTTCTTTTTTAATGATGGTTATTATATTACTACTTATCGATTTAGACAAAGTTTAACCTTAAATAATAGATTTAATTATTCTTAATTCGCTTTTTAAAACTCGTAGTATCCGATTTTTCCCAGTCCCTATATAAAACATAATAAAAATATAATGTAACGTTCCATTCATTCTTCATTTCTATTTTGGTAAATACAGCTTTAAACTTGTACTTTTTTTGATACACGTTGTATTCTGAAAAAAAAAAATAATTGAATGGAACGTTGTTGTTGTTTTTTTTCAGAATACAAGGTGTGTCAAAAAGTACAAAAATATCTCGATACTTTTTTGACACACCTTGTATGTCCGGTTGAAACTACGAAAATAAAACAATTAACAACAAAGTAAATATATATATAAACACTAAATATAATGGATTTTTACTTTTGTGTAAAAATTATGAAGTTTGATTTATATTCGAAGATATTCAAAAATTAAAATACACATAGAAATAGATTTAAAATTCTTCTTTAAAATATTCAACATTTGTAAATCTCAAAAGTAAACAACTCAATACACCTCCCCCTCCTCTACCCAAATGACGCTGGGTAACCGTTCTAGTGTCAATAAAAACTAAGATTATTAAATGAAAACTTTATAAGAATCATTATTGTAATAACCTAAGATTTCATTATGAAATTATTATGATTATTACCTAGAATCTAGAATTATTACGTGAACCTTTCCTTTTTTTTACTTTATTTCAAAAATATCATTACCTGAAATTATAAAAAATTGATAAATGATTATTTAAAAAAAATAATTCTTATAAAATAAAATGATTATTACAATTAAAAATGATTAAATGATTATAATAAAATTATTGAAAGAAAAAACTATTAAAAAGATTATTACTTGAAATGTCATTACCTGAAATCAAAACTATGATCATTACTTTAGGTTATTATAAAAATGACAATAATCATTAATTGATAATTTCTTATTAAAACTGATATTTTCACTAGGCATGATATAACCCCGGACGGGTTGATATGCCGTTAAAATCAATAAACCAACCAACCAACCAACTTTTCCTAAACACTTCATGTTCATTACTTGAAATCTTTATTTTTAAAATTTCAACATTTATTATTACTTGAAAATAAATTAATACGATAAAATTATAATTATAACTTAAAATCTTTATTTTAAAACAAAACTATTACTATTACCTAAAATTTTTTTAATATATTATAATTACCTTAACTTTCACTAAAAAAAAAATACTATCATTACCATGAAGTTTCATTAAAAAGACTATAAAAATGCCCCCCCCTCCGGCACGAGTATTTAAGTTTTAATATAATTAGATATTATACTGAATTAGAAAGACTAATGAAATTAAATACGAACACAAAAAAAGATTACACTTATTTTAATTTTATTCTAATTGTTTTCAATATAAAATTATACATAGGATTGTTTTTGATAAGTTTGAGAATAAAACAATAATATTATGAATAAATAAAACCAAGTAATTATTTATTTAAACACAGTTTTGTTAAAATCAGAATGCAAATTATTCACACCATAAACTATGTACACATTTATTTTTTAATGATATAAAACACACATCGCAGGATTTTAAATACATTTATCATATGAGTCGTTTTGAGGCAAATCTATCACAACTAACTGGACTTTAATAGAGATATTGTTAATAGATAAGTTGCTAATTAAGATTAAATAATGATTATTCAATAACCATTGGGAATATAACATAAATAACTAAGAGAATTGTGACGTAGTTTCGGTTACTGACAGACAGACACACAATCTCCATCATAATAAGATATGATTATAAATTCGCAATTTTCGTCATAAAAGGGGCCGGGTTAGCTCAGTCGGTAGAGCGTTCGGCTAGAGACCACAAGGTTCCTAGTTCGATACCGGTCCACGCCAACTCAGCGTAAGAGTAGCACAGGGATCTGTGTGGTAAAGTAAGGAGCTGATGGTAGGTGTGGCGCTCCACCTCAGATGCTAAAACAATCTCCTTGGTCTAGCGCTATTGAAAAGGGGATAGACTCCCTCGCTGACTGGCTGATATCGACTTCAGGCCACCCTGACGACTTTACTTTACTATTACCTGAATATTTCATGATAATAACTAAGTATTATCTGAAATTTTAATTAAAAAAGCATAATCATTACCTGAAACATTCTGGGGGAAAATCCTGATTCTTACCCGAAACTTTTATAATAAAAGCTAAAATAATTCCCCGAGATTATCCTTATAAAATGTATGAAAATTCCTTGAAATATTTAAAAGAATTTTGATTATTACCTCAAAATCTCATAATAAAACAATAGAATAATCATTGTTTTATTATGAGAGTTTGAGGTAATAATCATAATTCTTTTAAACATAATATTTATAGCTAGCAGGACATTAAGACCGTAATCCTTATTCTATGAATGTTTATGATCATTATGAAAAATTCCTTGAAAATTTCATAATGATAATAACCTGAAACTTTCATAGAATAAGGATTACGACCTTAATGTTTAATTCCTAACAAAATCTATGATTATTAACTTTTCGAATATTCTTTTATTATCATTAACTTAACCTGAAACTTTCATGATGAAAGTAATTATTAATTCAATTGTAATAAAACTAAGATTATTACTTGATAATTTGAAATAAAACAATCATTATTACCGGAAACGTTCACAATAAAAATACAATTATTACCTGAAAATGTCCTACGAAACTTTCAAAATAAAACTGCGATTATTATCTCTGACTTACATTTTAATATTATAAATATTACCTGAATCATTCGTAATAATATAATAAAAACTGTTATTACTTGAATCTTTCACAATAACATTTATCAGTATTACCTGTTATTCTGGTTATTAGCATAAAAAATTCGGAAAAAAACAACATTGTTACCGGAAACTTACATAATAAAAACTATAGACATGAGCTGAAACTCTTTTATTAAAAACTGTTTATTACCTGAAATGATTATAAATTCGACTATCATTGTCTTAAACTCGTTTTTATTACCCGATGCTTGCATAAAAAATGATCATTACATGAAAGATTGATGATAGAAATGATTACTATTATCTGAAATATTCATAACTAGCAGGACCTGTGGATATACCACAGTATGATAATTTGATTATTACAACGTTTGATATGTTTACTTAGGAACTATTACTAAATAGTTCAGTATGTTAAAAGTATAATAATCTTGATTTAACACTCTCTAGCAGGACCTGTGGATATACCACAGTATGATAATTTGATTATTACAACGTTTTATTTATTTGCATAAGAGCTATTGCCAAATAATTCAATATGTAAAAAGTATAATAATCTTGATTTAAATCTTTCTCACTCTTTTTTTCTTTTTTTACTTCTTTCCATCTTTTCATTATGTTCGATTGAAACAGATTAGCATCATCGCTTCCGCGCACTCACACCCTCTCTATATCTTTCGCCTAATCTCTTTCTTCTTTCTTTCCTTTTTTATTATTATATTTTTCTGTGTAGCATGTCCCTTTCTTCCCTTTCTTCTTTATAATAAAAACAGTATGGTCATTTATTTAGCTGAGGTGACGACACTTTTAGGAAATAAGAATTCGGTGGATTACCAACAGCAGATAATCAGGATTTACATCCAAATAGTCAAAGATGAAATGCAAAAATGTAAATCCTTATTATCTGGTGTTGCTTATCTGCCGAATTCTTATTTCTTATGAGTGTCTTCACCTCAGGTAAATAATGGACCATTCCGTTTTTATTATAATGAAAGAAAAAGGATATGCTACACAGAAAAATATAATAAGAATATATATATATATATATATATATATATATATATATATATGAGTACAGAAGATAACAAAAGACTTAGAGATTTTAGCTATTTAGTCTATTTCAGGGAACTTAGACAAATAGTCTAAATCTCTGACTCATCAGATGGCGAATGATGAATTCTTTATTACTTTTAAAGGCATTTGAAAACAGATTTTTAAGAATATATAAATTAAAAATCTGTTTTCAAATGCCTTTAAAGAATAAAAAATTTCCATCAATCGCATCTGATGAGTATCTCTCTCTTTNTTTGGTGTTGTTATTAAATTTAATATATTATATATATATTAATTATATATATTATATCATATTATATGAAAAGTTTTTTAGGCTAGTACAAAATTATTAGGACACGTAGAAAAGCGAAAAGGGGGTTACCTTTTTTTTCAAACAATTCCAAACCTCAATAACCGCTTCAATGTAGTTTTTTTCTCATGATGAACCAAAAAAAAGAGAAAATATATATATAAATAATAATATATAAATATATGTTGTGTGTTGTGAGGTTGTGTGTGTGTCTGTGTACTATAATGTTGTGTGTAGATAGTTATATATAAGGTATTTGGGGCAAGCATTTTTTTTGGAAAAATAATACTTGGATATATATTAATAATATATAAATATATATATATATATATATATATATATATTAATGATGAGGCGGAAGTAGAAGAATTGGATGAAGAGAAGAAAGGTGTTATATTATTTTTGAATGTGTGTCTGCGGAGAGAAAAATTTCCGGACAATTTTTTTTAATGTTTGGTGGAACTTGTGGTGGATAAGTCCACCAAAGTGCGTTCCCGAGTACTTTCGGCACTCGAAGTGCCTATCATCAGGTGATGTATTCCAGTTTTTGTTTTTTTTAATTATATTAATATTATATATATTCTATAATATAGTATATTTATAGTATATAATTATATATATATATATATTATATATATAAAAGTGACAAGTAATACCAGTGCCGCCTATTGACCAGACCAAAAGCAGCGAAAAATCAATGGGAATGGTTCAAGGAGAAGTACAAACTGAGATTCTATTTGCTATAAAGAATCATCAAGGAACGAGAAAAAGAGGACAGCTACAACTCTCGCAACCGCGTATGGATACAAAGACCAAGGGAACCCAATTAAAAAAATAGACGAAGATTTTTAAACAAGTTACAAACCATATAAAATGGATCAAGAGATGTGGACAATGTTCTGCAGAGGAGGAAATTCGGATTCACAAGGAAGTAATTCAAACCAAAACATCCAAATACTAAATCGAAATATTCAGAGCTTGTCCACACAAAAGAGAATTTTATAAAAATCTTGGACTGCAAAAACAATACCATTAAAATCATTCACCTTAAAAGGGAAAATCTTTTCCGCATATTATTGTAACATCACACACACACACACACACACACACACCCACTCCACAACACACCACACACACACATACACACACACACACACACACACACGATGAGGTAAGACCGGTCAAATATAGCGAGAACGCTATCATAAGTATATCATTTGGATGTCATTTACAAGCGATTTATTCTGATATGAAGAATTAAATTCTTGAAATGACGTTAAATTTAATTGAATCAAGCCATTAATTGTTATAGATAATTGATAATAATACATATAATAATAATAATAATATATATGTATGTATATGTATATATATTATATATATATATATATAATATATATATATATTATGTATGCATATATATATATATATATATATATATATATATATATATTATATATATATATGCATATATATATATATATTATATATATGTATGCATATATATATATATATGTGTGTATGCATAAATATATAATATATTTATATATATATATATATATATATGTGTATGTATGTATGTATATATATATATATTCAGTTTCATGAATTGAATGTATATTAAAGCAAGTGTTTCTGGCTATATATATCAAAGCATGTTTTGTAATAAAACCAACTTTTCCACAGCTGGAAATGGTTGCATATGACTCATAATGAATCCTAGTGGTATTCACCAAAATATAAGAAGAAATCTTGAATGTTTCCTGGTGTTTTTGAGGCGAGTTATACAGCATCAATCGAAAGTCTTGTCAACCTCTACATATTTTTAGAAGTAAAATAATTACATAATTATAAAAGAAAAATTTAACTTTTATTTCAGAAATCTTCTGTTGAAGAGATCTTTATCTCGAAATATTAAGAAAATAAATCAAAGCTAAACAAGCAACATCATAATTACCTTATTTTTCTTTACATTTGCATTGTGATAGCCTTCAAAACCAACCACCAAACCAATATAAACAGAATGCTTCAAGAAAATTATAAAACACTTTCAATTTAATTTTTATTCATCTGATTTTTTTTTAAATGTAGCTTGATATGTATTATCTTGATTTTTCGGACTGTTGTCCTCAACTTTACTGTAGAATATACATACACTTTTTCTCTGAATGTTTGAGATGAGGCTTGAAGATTAGTATTATCTGCGTTATTCAGACTATTGTCCCTATCTTCATTGTTATTTGTACAACATTTCGGCCGATATACCCTCCGGCCTTCTTCAGGTATTTCTTGTCGGACTCGGGAACCTTCTCGGACTCGGGAACCTTCTTTTCGAACTCGGGAACGTTCTTGTCGTATTCGGGAGCCATCAAGAAGGCCGGAGGGTATATCGGCCGAAACGTTGTACAAATAACAATGAAGATGGGGACAATAGTCCGAATAACGCAGATAATAATACATACACTTATTGCGAAATATACTCACACAACGTTTTGACCGTTGTACTCTCCAGTCTTCTTCAGGTATAATTTGTCCGCCTAATCATAGCAATGATTCAACCTAGGAAATCATTTTGAATAGTTTCACTATCCTCAGATAGACAAATTCTTGACACTTGTAGCGGAGTGAGAGCAGTCTGTCCCAATGGATAATAAGGAAGACTTGAAGAAGGCCGAAGGATACATTGGCTGGAACGTCGTGTATGAATATTTTGCAATAAAGATAAGGACAATAGTCCGAAAAATCAAAATCAAATTTAATTTTCAAATATTTCTAGAGGCAAAATAATTATATAACTTAGATCTTATATTATTAAAACAGAAAATTGAAAGTTAAAACAATATGTAAGGGTGACATGTTATAACTGAATAATTAGAAATCATGTATTTCATCGAAAATCACCTAGACCGAACAAAGGCTGCTTAACACTGAAATTGGAGTTAACTTGTGGACTTTAACTAAGTTAAAACTTAGATTTTTTCCTTTCTCGGATTGGATAACATATCTAAAGTAGAAGAGTGTTATATATGTTATAAAAGTGTGTTGCACAAGAAACCATTGGTAGCAGCATGGTGGATGTGAGACAAGATGGATATACCCCAAAGCGGACCAATGGCGTGCTTCACAAGATGTTGGGCGGGATGAACCTCATAGGTCAACGGCCAGGGTCAAACAGTTCAGTTAGGGAAATATTGCTACTCATCTCTAAGCCTGACAAACTATTGATGAGTCAAAAAAACATCCATCGAAAGGTTTCCATAACCTCGGAGCAACCCAAAATATTTCATGTCATGTAAGGGTGACAAGAGGTGAGCAAATAGTAGGGTAGATTGGGCTCTTTAACCATGGCTTGGTAACCAGTCTAGGAGAAGTAAAACTTTGAATTCAAACCTGTTAAACTCCGCTTAATAAATTGACTTTGTGCCGCACCCTGCTCGTGCGGAAACCTTTCGATGGCTGTTTTGTTGACTCTTCAATAGTTTGTCAGGCTTAGAGATGAGTAGCTCGTGCGGAGGGGTTGGTATATATATATATAATATAATATATATATATATATATATATATATATATTATATATATAATGTGTGTGTTGTGTGTGTGTGTGTTCATACCTTTCCCAAGAGTATTAGTCTGAAAGTAAACGTAATAGCGTGACTGGAGTCCGAACTTGCTTTCTACAATGTTGCACTCCACCACGTTAGCCACCACAGCCCTATGTAGCCCTGTGTTATACTAGATTAAACTTAGTAAATACATTCGATGTGAGAGAAATGGAAAAGAAGGAAAAATGCAAGGAAGAATGAATTAAAGAAAGAATAAAAGAAAGAATAAAAGAAAAATTAATAAAGAAAGAATGAAAGAATGATGAATGAATGAATGAAAGAAAGAATAAAAGAAAGAAAGAAAGAATGAAATGAATGAAAGAATAAAGAAAGAAAGAAAGAAAAAGAAAGAAAGAAAGAATAAAAGAAAGAATGAAAGAATGAAAGAAAGAATAAAAGAAAAAAAAAGAATAAAAAAGAAAAGAATAATGAATGAAGAAAGAAAAAGAAAAGAAAAATAAAAGAAAAAGAAAAGATAAAAGAAAGAATGAAGAAAGAAGAAAGAAAGAATAAAAAAAGAAAGAAAGAAGAAAGAATGAAAGAAAGAAAAAAGAAAGAAAGAAATAAAAGAAAAAAAAAAGAAAGAAGAAAAAAAAATAAAGAAAGAATGAAAAAGAAAAAAGAATAAAAAGAATAGAAAGAATAAAAGAAAGAAAGAAAGAATAATGAATGAAAGAAAGATAAAAGAAGAAAAGAAAAGAAAAGAAAATGAATGAAAGAAAAAAAGAAAAAAGAAATAATGAAAAAGAAAGAAGAAATGAGATGAATGAAGAAAGAATAAAAAAGAAAGAAAGAAAGAATGAATGAAAAAAAGAATTAAAAGAAAGAATTAAAAAAAGAAAGAAAAAGAAAAGAATGAAATGAAAAGAAAGAATAAAAGAAAGAAAAGAAAGAAAGAAAGAATGAATGAAATGAAAGAAAAAGAATAAAAAAGAAAGAATTTAATAAAAGAAAGAAAAAGAAAGAAAGATAAGAAGAAGAATGAAAGAGAAGAAAGAAAGAATGAAAAAGAAAGAAATAAAAGAAAAGAAAGAAAGAAAGAATGAATGAAAGAGAATAAAAGAAAGAATTAATAAAAGAAGAAAAAAAGAAAGAATGAATGAAAGAAAGAATAAAAAGAAGAAAAAGAAAGAAAGAATGAATGAAAGAAGAATAAAAAAAAAAGAAAAATATTAATAAAAGAAAGAAAGGAAAGAATGAATGAAAGAAAGAATAAAAGAAAGAAAGAAAGAAAAAGAATGAAAAGAAGAAAATAAAAAGAAGAAAGAAAGAATGAAAGAAAGAATAAAGAAAGAAAGAAAGAAAGAATGAATGAAAGAAAGAATAAAAGAAAAATAAAAGAAAGAAGAAAGACATGAATGAAAGAAGAATAAAAGAAAGAAAAGAAAGAAAGAATGAATGAAAAGTAAAAGAAAAAAGAAAGAAAGAAAAGAAAGAATGAATGAAAGAAAGAATAAAAGAAAGAATTAATAAAAGAAAGAAAGAAAGAATGAAAGAAAGAAAGAATTAAAAGAAAAGAATGAATGAAAAGAAAGAATAAAGAATGAATGAATGAAAGAAAGAATAAAAGAAAGAAAGAAAAAAGAAAGAATGAAAGAAAGAAAGAAAAGAAAGAAGAAAAGAAAAGAAAAAGAAAGAATGAATGAATGAAAGAAAGAATAAAAGAAAAAAAGAAGAGAATGAATGAATGAAAGAATGAAATACTAAAAGAATGAAAGAAACAGAGAATGAAAAAAAAAAGAAAGAAGAAAGAAAGAAGAAAGAAAGGATGAAAAAAGAAAGAAAGCCAAAAGAAGCTGCGTATAAAGTAAATGGTGGTGTTGTGTGTGGGGGTGGGGGGAGATATGTGAAATTATGTATTCCTAGAAGAAAAGAAAGAAAAACCGAAATTAAAAAGTAGAGAAGCGTGTACCGAAAGAAGGAGAGGGGAGGGGGGGAGAATTTGAAAGACAAAAACGTAATGTTGATTAGAAGTAAAAAGGGGGGAGGAGGGAGCGGAGAGAAGGGGGAGGAGGGAGGAGAAGTAACAGGAAGGAGATGGAAGAGAGGCAAAGATTAAGAAGAAGTAAAAAAAAAAAAAAACAGAACGAGAAGAGAGGTGCAGAGGGTTGGAGAAGAGGGTGATGCGCCATTGTGTGTGTTCTGTAAATGGCTATATCGAGTCCAGATGTGAGACCTTTGATCGGGTTAGCTTTCAACAACTATTTTCATATACAAACACACATTCGTGGATAGAATGACAAGAATGCCATAGCCAACACCGGGACGCTGCCCCGTCTGGCCTAAGACCAATATATATATGTATATATATATATATATATATTATACAAGGTGTGTCATAAAAGTATCGAGATTGAAGCTGTATTTATCAAGATAGAAATGAACAATGAATGGAACGTTAATTTTTTTCAGGATACAAGGTGTCTCAAAAAGTATTAAAAAAATCTCGATACTTTTTGCCACACCTTATATATACTAGCAAATATATGCACCCTCCGGGTGCAAGTATCTAAGTTTTAATGTAATGAAATATCGTATTAAATTAGAGGCAGACAAAAAGATATGTAACAGAGTGGGGGTATAATAGAAAAATAGAAATGAAACTTACTCTTCCATCACTCCCGTCTTTCATTGCTGAATTTTACTTATTTAACTATTTAGTTAAATTAGGAAATAAAGAATAAAATGACAGTTATTTTTTCTTGTTAATGGATTTCATTTAAGATTCATTGAAGAGATTTTTGCTTATATTCATTAAAATAAAACCAAACAGTTAGAAATCAATAATACTAAGCACATATTTAATAAAATCACATTTTTAATATCAATATGCAAATTAGCCTTCCCATTCACACTGCAAACCGCTATTTTTTGTATATATAAATACAATTGCATGTTATTTGCATGTAGATATGGACAACACTAATAAAAAGGTGAAGCAATTTTATTAATAATTGAGGTTTAAATATAAATAAAATCATGAAGAATGTGATGAAAATAACTATGTTAATTGTGACTCGATTAGTAATATAGTTTCGGTTACAGCCAGAAAAACACACAATCTCCATTATAATAAGAAGATATATATATATATATATATATATATATATATATTGGACTGGCACTTTAACTTATGTGTGCCCCAACTTATGAGTTGTTTGAGTTACGAGCTACCACTCAATCGATTTTAGCTTTGTATTGTGAGCTAAAATGTGAGGTACAGCGAGCTTCAGATACGCTTATGTTAAGTTCGCTAAAAAAAAGCTTCCAAATTTATTATGCGAAAGAAAATATTATTTATAAATATATATATATACGCGCGGAGACTTGGCTATTGGGACGAGAGATGTCGTGACCGCCCGTCTCGTCCAGTCACCCAGCCAAAAACGGACTTTCCTATCTTATTTCACACGACTCGCTCTGGCGAACCGGAAGAGAGGTCAACACAGGATTAAAAAGTGTCGATCATCCACGATCAGGGTGGTAGCACCTGTGTTTTTTCATTAAACCATTAGTTTTGAATCTAAGCTACACTTACTGTGCATAATTAATAGGCTACCTATCAATTGTGCAACACCCACTACTCCACAGTTTTAGAAAATAAAATATTTAATAAAGGACTTTCAGGCATTTCATGAAAATAACCGTTATTCCAACTATATTCTACCAAAATTTCCACGGGGTTTACAATTTAACTGAAACAGTGCAAAGTTTGTTTTGTTTTGTTTTTTTTTAAATTTTCGCTGAGCATACTTCTCTTTTCAATATACGGATGGTTAGTTGATTGGTTGGTTGGTTTGATCTAACGGCATGACAGCCCCTGTTGGGTTATTTTATGCTTTGTGTTGTGAGCTAAAATACTGTGGTACCTTGACTTACGAATGTCCAAACTTTGTGTTGTGAGCTAAAATACAGTCTTACCTTTTCTGCAGATGAGATATTACTACCTAGGTATGTGAATTGGTCTACTAATTTCAGATGCTTACCATCTAGTGCGGATATACCTCCATCATGTTTAGTGTCCTAGGCGTGACGTTAACAGTATCTAGTGGTGAGGTTCCAGTTCTTGAGCTCTGGGGAATTTCGAGTAGCCCTTTATTGTTATCACTCCCAGATCCACACTGACTCAGGGTGGTAGTACCTATTAGGGTCCCATCTATGGGTTAAATAGATAAAAAAAAATGTTTTAAAAATGTTTAATTCATTCTTAATGAGAATTCAACATCTTTTTCAAACTTACTTTTTTAAACATATCTTTAAACTCATTTTGTTCTATGTAACACAAAGATAGAACCCTAACATGTACTACCACTCCGGATCAGAGTGGACCTGGGAGTAATGGTGATGAAGAGATAGTCCACATTCCATAGAACTCCAGAACTGCAACTTCACCATCAGCTAGAGTTTTACGTCATACCCATGACACTAAGACCCTCAGCCACCGCCTTCTAGCACATATATAAAAAGTGTTTGGATTTGCCATAAGAGCAAGAGGGTTAAAACAATCAATTGCTGCTAGAGCTTGATGTAACCAGCCGATTGATTGGAGGGGACCACTACGACCTCCCATCTAGCCTAAGTAAGAGCCAAAGTGTTGCATGTCATGGACCACTAGGATTTCATCTTTAAGCATCACAGGTGGCTATCCACGATCAACAGGTGGCTCAATTGGGGGGGGGTACGCCTCTGCAGAGGTGCATTCGGGGTATTCTATAGTCCCAGTCAACAGAGCGGGGTTTTTTTTTTTGGGGGGGGTCAGTGAGCACACTTTACTTTTTCAATATCTTATACATACCACAATAAAGATGAGAACAACAGTCCGTAACATCAAAATTGATAATTTAATAATTACATCGTGTGATATGTTTACGTAAGAGTTATTACAAATAGTTCAGTATGTAAAAAGTATAATAATCTTGATTTACCGTATTTGACAGTATATAGGGCGCAGTTTTCTTTAGCAAAATTTTGGTTAAACAAATTTCCCTGCGTCTTATACATCGTAGGTGAAGTTTGAGACCTCCCGTAGGCCTAGGCTAATCTTCTCTATGATGCTCACTAACCCAGCTTACGCTCAGTACTTTACCTACCCTAAACTGCCAAATTGCTTTTATACAGCTATGTTTCTGCTTGTGTAATGCACAGCTAGACTGTTTTCAACAATATATGCTTAAATACACTAAAAACTTTTTTTTTCATTAATCTGACCTGGTGAAATGGGGGTGCGTCTTATATGCCGTCAAATACGGTAACACTCTTTCACTCATTTTTCTCCTTCTTCTTTCTTTCCTTCTTTTCATCTTGTCATTATGTTTGATGAAAACAATGAAAAGATACAGAGAGGGGGTGCGCGCTCACCTCGCACTCTATCTTTTCCCTATTCTCTTTCTTCCCTTTCTTTCTTTATGATGAAAACTGGATGGTCCATTATTTAGCTGAGGTGACGACACTCATAAGAAATAAGAATTCGGTGGATAAGCAACACCAGATAATCAGGATTTACATTTTCGCATTTCATCTTAGACGATGTGGACATTTTCATTTTTAACCAGAGGGTGTTGCAAGATGATAACGGTCGTACTTTTAAGGAATATATATATATATATATATATATATATAATATATATATATATATATATATGGGAGAAATATGAGGAGATTATCCGACAGTGTGTGGAGAAAGGTAGACAAACACGGGATGTTGTAGAAAATGGATGTTTATTGTAGGTAGTGATGTCGATGATGCAACGTTTCGGTCTGTTAGACCTTCTTCAGGACTTTAGGAATAGAGTTCTTGCTTCAGTGGTGAACATTTTCTTTCTGAAAGAAAGACCGAAACGTTGCATCGCCGACATCACTACCTACAATAAACATCCATTTTCTACAACATCCCGTGTTTGTCTACCTTTCTCCACACACACACTCTAGTGTAATGGTTAGAGTCCTCGCCTGTCAGCTTGGCAGTCGAGGTTTCGAGTCACACACGGAGCAGTCTCCCATGTCTATAACCTTGCTGATGAGACCTAATAGGTCGAAATGTACATTCAGGGATTGACATTTTCTCGATTTGTTTAGCCTTACATTTGAACATATATGCCCGCCTAAATTCATTAATTATTAACTAATTAATTTTCAAAATTAAGTATGACTTCAATTAAGCACATATCCTCCAAAAATTCCCGGCTAAAAAAGCCATATCAAATAAACACATTGTTTGTTTACTCTCATACTGTCGTGTAGCAAGTCAATAAAAAGTGGAATATAAATAAGTTCAAAACAAACGAAGAATCTGGGAATGGCCATATATATATATATATATACACACACACACACACATATATATATATATATATATATAATTAAAGGGAGTTTTGTAAAACATTGCAAGGGTTCATTCAAAGTAAATAAATAAATAGACAAGCCTCGTCTAGAATGTGGAATTGTGGGTCCACTGATCTAAACATTGAGGGAAAGATTGAGGGTAAAGGAAAGTGAGACGGGGAGGGGGGGGCAAAAACACAATAAAAACAAATAAACAAACAGCAGAAAATTGAACAAGATCGAGGGATGAAAACAAATAACACATATAAGGGATGGGGACAGCAGCGATTGACGTTTAGAGAGGGGGAGGGGAGAGAAAGAAGAAAAAAAACAAAGAAAGAAAGAGTCACAAAGAGAGAGGGAAGGAGAGAGAGAAAGAAAGAGAGTCAGAGAGAGAGAGAGAGAGAAAGAGAAAGAAAGAAAGAGTCATAGAGAGAGAAAATCGGAGAGAGGGGAGGGAGAGAGAAAGAAAGAAAGAGAATCAGAGAGGGGGAGGAGAGAGAAAAAGAAAGAAAGAAAATGCCAGAGAGAGAGGGGAGGAGAGGGAGAGGAGAGAGGTTGTGGAGAGAGAGAGAAGAGAGTCAGAGAGTGGAAAGGAGGGAAAGAGAGAAAAAAGAGAGAATATCAGGGAGAGGGGGGAGAAAAAGAAAGAAAGAGTCACAGAGAGGGGGAGAGAGAAAGAAGAGTCGGAAAGAGAGAGGGAGAGAGAAAGAGAGAGGGGGGAGAGAGAAAAAGAGAGAGAGGAGACGGAGAGAGTAAAGGAAAGAAAGAGTCAGAGAGAAGGAGAGGGGATAGAGAGAGAAAGAAGAAAGTCACAGAGAGGGGAGGAGAAGAGAAAAAAGAAAGAAAGAAGAGAGAGAGGGGAGGGAGATAGAGAAAGAAAGAAAGAAAGAGAAAGAAAGAAAGAAAGAAAGAAAAGAGAGAGAGGGGGGGGAGAGAGATGGGGCCAACTGGTAGTTTGTTGTGGGAATCAAGGTGGTCGTACCTGTTGACAAACAGGTCAGTTGTCAGATGAAAGGGGTCAACTCTTACCCCCCCCCTATCTTGGAATAAATACCACAATATAAACAAACAATGGACACGCTAACACATGTAAATAAATGACCGTTTATAATCCCTAACAGATGCTTGATCATACAACATATATTTACCAACCCCTCCGCACGAGTAGGATGTGACACAAGGTCAATTTCTTAAGCGGATTTTAACAGGTTTGAATTCAGAGTTTTCCTTCTCCTAGACCGGTTGCCTAACCAAGGTTAAAGAGCACAGTCTGTCCTACTATTTACCCATAGCTGGAGAGAGAATAGTTGGATTCATACCTTTCCCAAGGATATTTGCGCTAAGTGAAATGCAATTACCACATCCAGGATTTGAACTCAGTGCGACGAGTCCATTTCCCATGACTTTAAACATTACACCACGCGCCTCCATATATAGATAATTACCCAACCCCTCCGCATGAGCAGGATGAGATACAAACTCGATGTCGCGCACCAGCATGTTAACCACTAGGCCACGGACACTCAATCACTATATGTTTGATATATTCATTGTGAGGTCACCAGTTTAATGTTAAAGTTCATGCAATATTATTGCAAACATAAAAAGACACCATAAAACATTCAATTATTGTAGGCACATGGCACAAATAACAAGACTCAGTTTTAAAACAAACAACTTGTATTGAGAAAAGGTTTACAAAAAGGTAATGCAGAATACCGAGTAAAGTTCTTTCATCAATCTTTTGTACAAAAGGTAATTTTTGTAAAGTTCATTATAACATGTAAGAAAAATATGTTATAAGTTTTTGAAGTGAAAAAGAAAGAGTAAGAATTAAAAGTCACAAAACAGTCAGGTGCAAGTAAATTGCTGATCTCTTAAATGGCTGATTAGAGAGAGATAGAAAGATATAAATGCTCATACCTTCTTATAAGAGAATGTGATTTTATCTAACTTTAGAGAGACGTGAATTTAATTAGACGAATAATTTATTTCTGGTTGGGGTCTGAAAACTCTGCTATTTATAAGAAAAAAAGTAGCTCCAAATTGAATTCTTTTTGTAAATTTCTTTTGGCCCGAATGTCTCTGATTGGTCGAAAATGTACAAATTTTTATTTCAATTTTCTTCTTTTTTTTTTTACTAGGCTGCGCAATCCCTTGCGCAAACAATTAATTTTTGTCACTTGACTTTTGTTCGTCATAGTAAGAACTTCCGGTTACACTACACATATATAAAGGGCAGTTGTGATTATGTGTACATCCGGAGGAAACTTCAAAAATAAAACAATTAACAACAAAGTAAATATATATACACATTAAATATAACCAGGGCTTGGTTTTTAGCCAAAATAATAGAGATTTGATTTGAATTTGGTGCCAATGCATAATGTTAAGTCGAGGTAACAAGAGTCGACTTGTATTAACATGCACGACTCAAGAAATATCACAAGGTATCACCAAAGTTGGTCACGTGATCAGTTTAGGCCATATTGAAGGAAGAAACGTAAATATTTTTGGAGTTTTTTTTTAAATCTCGCAAAAAAATAAATAACGAACATAAAGAGTTCTTACAAAAAAAAATAATTCAAAGATCAAATTATCC
>CM042160.1:68542527-68555027 GCA_023376005.1 Doryteuthis pealeii | reverse complement strand
TGGTCTTATATTGGACTAATCACAGTATAAATAAATAGATAAAAGACCGAAGTTATGAATAGACACAAAAAATTTTTTTTACGGTGGCTATTCTATGAGAAAATAAATACCGAAAATCGAAAAATAAAATGTAAAAAAATAATTGATAATTAATTTTTAGGGGATTTTTTTTTACTCATTTCGATAATCATTTAATTGGCTATTATCTTATAAAAGAAAAATTATACATCGATATTTTTCTGCTTAAAAAGGGGGGGTACATTTTCAATCGAGTTTTTCTTCAAAAAGTATAATTTGATGCAATGAAATAAGGTTTGCATTAAATAGATATTTATTTCTAGAATCTAAAAATATAACATTTTGAACTTAGCATCAGATTTTTCACATTTTAAATGAATTTTATATATTAATTTTTTATAGCAAAAATACTAAATTACAGTTTTGAAATAAAATAACTGATGCATTATAAAATTCATTAATTGATAAATCAATACTGAAAATTTCATTAAAATCGGATAATTACCTGATTTTTGGTAAATTTTTTTGCAATCGCGAATGTTACAGTAAAATTGTAAACAATCGCTTAAAACCATCGAAAAAGAGACAGAATGGCGGATCGCGTCGAAATTGACCAAAACAAATCCCTTTAAATGTATTAAAAATAAACTGCATATGTAATGATATTTTTCTTTTTTTAATGGTGGTTGTTATGTTATTACTTATCGATTTAGACAAAGTTTGACCTTAATTAATAGATTTAATTATTTTTAATTCGCTTTTAAAATTCCTAGCAGACGACAAAAATGCCAGTAGCTATAATAAGTCAAATTTTCTTTTATTATTAATACTTTTATTTTAGAATAAAATATATCCATTTATAATCAGTGTAACTCAAACCTTTTTTGAAAGAAACTATTCATGAAATGAACATTATTGAATTAATACGCAAAATATTCCACCTAAAAATAAGGTAAGGTTTAGTTATTAGCTTCTTTGTAACTTTCTTTGTTACTTTTAGTGGTCGAAAATGGTAATGAATTAGACTGATAAACTTCTCCAAGAAGGAATTA
This sequence comes from Doryteuthis pealeii, assembly GCA_023376005.1. Lineage (NCBI taxonomy): Eukaryota > Metazoa > Mollusca > Cephalopoda > Myopsida > Loliginidae > Doryteuthis > Doryteuthis pealeii. The sequence continues at coordinate 68,553,957 of CM042160.1, read as the reverse complement.
AGAACTGAATTTAAATTTGTCGTAAGTACGAAAGAATTTTAGAAAAAAATCTATTATAAACCAAAAAAAGAAAAAGAGAAATTGTAACACGGACAATTGAAAATATTGAATTTTTAACATTTTATTGTTACATTTTAATACGGTAGAAAGGAATTAACCGAATACATTTCTACCATTGGAAATCAACAGACAAGGAAGCGCGCTTAAAAAATAAAATTGTTTCAAAAATGTAAACAACAAAAAGAGACTATTCTTAAAATAAACGAATATTATAATACACTAATTCTTAGCTTTGTTTATCGTCAAATCTTTAATAAAGTTTAGGAATGCATTTTTTAAAATAATTTCTTAAATGTAAACAAAAAAACATTTCCTAAAATAAACGAACATTCTACTATACAAATTTTCGGCGATTTTTTTCAATTTGATAAATCATTTTCCTCTTATTTTCTCTCTTACTCCTGTTTTCTTCTTTTCACTCACTCTCTGGCATTCGTAATTTTTTTTTAGTCCGGTCATGGACCGGGTACTTTTGTAAGTATATATATATATATATATATATATATATATATATATATATATATTCTTGGGAAAAGGAGTATTTTTTTAGAAATGTTCGAAGAGAATTTTTTAAAATCACTTTTGGAACGCTGAAATAGAACCGTTAGCCAATCTCGAGAATTTGAATATATATATATATATATATATATATATATATATATATATATATATATATCAAATTCTCGAGATTGGCTAACGGTTCTATTTCAGCGTTCCAAAAGTGATTTTTTTAAAATTCTCTTCGAACATTTCGAAAAAATTCTCCGTTTTTCCCCAACGAATTTTTTCATTCACAATAAAATTTCACTCAGATGAAGGTCGAATTTTCTCTGTGTACGGAATATTTTTACATTTTTCTATTATTATTATTTCATTTCATTTGTTTATTTAATGATAATAATAGTTTGAACCGTGTACACAGAGATGAACTGACCGAAACACATGCGTAAGTGATATTGATTAAATTCATCTTTATTATCCATTCTGTTCTTATTCATTCTTCCTCATATTGTCGGATTCATTTCCAATTCCATTTTTACAAACACACACACACACACACACACACACACACACATATATATATATATATATATATATATATATATATATATATGGAGGTGACACATGCTTTTTTTGTGGTGTCAAAGATGAAAATTGTCGATAAAAATTGCGGAAAATTAAATAATTGCCAATAATGGTTGCATTTAATTTTGCTGGGACAACCTATTCCCACCCCTGACCGAAACGCATTTCCAGATTTTATAGTTGAACGCCACAAGAAAATCCACCAGAAAATAATTCCAAAGATAAATGGGATTGATATGGACAGATGCCAGTGTCGGTGCCAATCCAAGAAATGGTCTACAGAGACAAATCGACCATTTTATCGCCTCTAATAAAATGCAGAGGAAGAATTCCGAAGAATTGAGAGTGGGGCACCAACCCTTCGACTAGAAACGGGACAGCAAGTTTAGCCATTGGAAATAAGATATGCTCGGGGTGTGGTGAGGGACGAATGGTTGGGGTAAGGTTGGTTGGTTGGCTGGTTGGTTGGTTTTTACGGCATGTCAACCCTTATTGGATTATTTTATGCCGAAAACGTTTTTATTTTATTCGTTCTTGGTGGGTACTCAATTCTTAAAATAACTGCTGAGGTAAATCAAAGACATTCAAATGGCTGATCGAATCTACCCAAGCAGCATCAGTTAGCATCAGTCGCTATCTTGAACGAGTGTCAGATATTATGTGTAAATTCTTCGCTTCGTTTGTTATGCTTTTCTTTTTTGTATTTACATTTTTATGTTATCTGTTGTTTAAATATACGTCTTTCCATCTATACATATATAAAGGGTAGTTGTGTGTATATGTATGTCCGGAGGAAACTTCGAAAATAAAACAATTAACGACAAAGTAAATATATATACACATTAAATATCACCAGGGCTTGGTTTTTGAGCAAAAATAATAGAGATTTGATTTATATTCGTGAAGATAATTAAAAGATAAAATTTAAATGATAACAGTATGGATTTTTTTTTCATTTAATATTTTAGATAGTAGACATTAACATTTCTTTTCAGAGTAGCTGGATCAATGCAAGGTCTTTTTTTTACATAGGGATTTAAATGGGGCATCCCACGAGGATTCAACTCACGATTTAGTAATAATGGATCTGCGGGACTAACTTAAAAAATCCCCCTCTACCTGGCGACGCCGGGTAGCCGCTGCTAGTATTATATATAACTGTACACACATAAATAGGCATTCATCTGATGGTTAAGAATGCATAAATCTACTTTACACTATTTCTTATGGGAAATACTGCTTCAATTTTTGAACACATCGGTTCTCAAACATAATTTTGGAACGAATTATGTTTAAGAACCGAGGTTCAACTGTATATAGATTTTTGTTAACATACTGAACAAGTGAAATCATTATGCTTGAAAATTCAATCCAGTAAAACGAGCTGTATTCAAAATTCATGCTGGCATCTAGTGACAATAACGAATAGCCTTAATTACCTTCTAGCATAGGACAAAGTCATCATCTGTTTACATATTTCATTGCTTCCTGGTTAGTTACTCGTTCATATTTAGATGTGACATCTTTATGACAATCTTGATCATCTGATACTTATTTATTGATTCAATTTGTTCAACTACATCTCTTACATATATATGTAAATATATATATCCTGATGAAGGTCGAATATTCTCTGTGTGCGAAATATTTTCACACAGATGAACTGACCGAAACACGTGTAAGTGATATTGATTAAATTCATCTTTTATTATCCATTCTATTCTTTCTTTTCTTTATTCATTCTTCTCATATATATATATATATATATATATATATATATATATATATCCCAAGGATCTGTGCGGTAAAGTGAGGAGCTGATGATAGGTGGGACGCTTCGTCTCTGACGTTAAAAGCAATATCCTTGGTCTAGCGCTAGTGAAAAGGGGATAGACTGTCTGGATGACACCTACTTTAGGCCACCCTAACGACTTTACTTATATATATATATATATATATATATATATATAATTGCTTAGGGTTAGGTGTGCTGAATAATTTTGATATTTTGTATGTATTTGAGCGCAAGTGCGAGAAAGAGATAGATTGATATATATATATATATATATATATATATATATATATATATATATAGAGAGAGAGAGAGAGAGAGAGAGAGAGAGAATGTCCACGTGTGTGAGTATGAGAGAAAGAAAGATCGGGGAGTGTGAGTGTGTGTGTGTGTATGAATCTATACAAAATATATATATGTTTGCCAGAATATTTTGTACAGAAGAAGAAGAAAAAGAAAAAGAACAACAACAACAACAAAAGAAGAAGATGAGAACAACAACAACAACAACAACAACAAAAAGAAGAAGAAGAAGAAGAGGAAGAAGAAGAAGAACAACAACAACAACAACAGAAGAAGATGAGAACAACAACAACAAGAAAAAGAAGAAGAACAACAACAACAACAGAAGAAGATGAGAACAACAACAACAAGAAAAAGAAGAAGAAGAACAACAACAACAACAAAAGGAACAACAGCAATAAGAAAAAGAACAAAAAAGAACAACATCATCATCATCAACAAAATAAGAAAAAAAAGAACAAAGAACACAAAGAAGAAGAAGAAGAAGAAGAAGAAGAAGAAGAAGAAGAAGAAGAAGAAGAAGAAGTTGGCAAAAGAATTTCTTTATTGATCTTTTATTTGTTTAATGTCTTCCCATAAAGATTTCGGCACGGACAACCGGGATTACAAGAGAAAAGACAACCAATAAAAATCAAAACGGAAGTGACGGTCAGAGGACAAAAGAAAAGAAAAGAGAAATAGATTATATCTTCCGGTTTGGCTTTTATTATTCTTCCGCCATATTTATTCTGTTTCTATCTTTGCTTTGTTGACATTAATTCCCGCCATAAACCAACTTGACTTTTGATTCGAAAGATTTCTTCTTCTTCTTCTTCCATTTTGTTGTTTGTTCCTTTATAGGAATTTGATTTTATCATATATCCCAAAGATTTAAGGAATTTAGGAACGAAGTTCTTTTAGATATTTACAATGTTCTATCTACATTAACCTATGTTAAACATGATTGCTTTCGAATTCGTATCCCTTTCAATTATATAGAAGGGGGGAATAGAGGGGGGAAATAGAGGGGGGGAAATAGATATTTGAGTCAACAAGTTCCTGCTGAGGGGGGGGGACCAAAAAGAAGCGAGTCCACCGTCTTCTCGCAAGCCAAACTTTCTTTTGGTCAACACAGTCTTCGTCTTCGACCAGCAGCTGAAAACCCGTCGTCGTCAAAATAATCTTTACTGACTGCCGTCCCACGTAGGCCGAATGCTTTTCACCCCACGCTCCACTCGCTTTGATTATTTATGGGCATATTATCCAAACATCCGGACACATCAGTCGAACCTCGCGTCCGTCCAGTGCCTAAATCGCATTTGTTTTTGCATGCGGGAGGACGCGGGTTCGATCCTGGCAGGCAAGACAATGTCTTGCTCTTTTTTCTTTTCTCGTTCTCCGTCACAAATTAAAAGCAAGTAAAGGTACTAATGCAGAATAGCGCGCAAATAAAATCGAAAACAGCAAAAACTTGTATAATTTTGATTTTTTGAACTGTTGTCCTCATCTGTATTGTGAAATGTAAAATCACAACGTTTCGGTCATTGTACACTCCGGTCTTCATCAGGTCTTTCCTGTTTATCCAAACATAGCAATGACACAATCTTGGAAATCATTTTGAATAATTTGGCTGTTGATCAAACAAGACGTCGAAGAACTTTTGAAGATCTTGTTCAAATAATGATATATTTGTTTTAGCACGCCTATCATTCCAACATGCGTCACGAGGAGCATCACGATCATTTAAAGAAAAAATGTTTATTAACTTTTCCTACACAACTCGAGGCGTAAATTCTATTATTTAAATTCTTCGACACCTTGTTTGATCAACAGCTAAACTATTCAAAATGATTTCCCAGGTTGAGTCATTGTTATGGTCGGATACACAGGAACGGTCGGAAAAATCAAAATTATTTACATCAAACCTCATCTAAAAAGTTCAGACTAATAATTTGTGGGGTTTTTTTGTGTGTTTTTTTTCGATTTGAAAGGATAAATAATAAATGTATTTGTATTTAAAAATCTAAGTTACTCCCCTTTGTTCCTTTGACTCTGTCCCCATCTCTGTCTGTCTGTCTCTCTCTCTCTCTCTCTTTCTTTTTCTATTTATCCCCCCCTCTCTCTTCTCTCTCTCTCTCCTCTCTCTCTCTCTCTCTCTCTCTCTCTCTCTCTCTCCACACACACACACACACACACAGCTCAGTCGGTAGAGCGTTCGGCTAGAAACCACAAGGTTCCTAGTTCGATGCCGGTCCCCGCCAACTCAGCGTATGAGTAGCACAGAGATCTGTGCGGTAAAGTAAGGAGCTGATGGTAGGTGTAGCGCCCCACCTCAGATGCTAAAAAACAATCTCCTTGGTCTAGCACTATTGCAAAGGGGATAGACTCCCTCGCTGACTGGCTGATACCGACTTTAGGCCGCCCCGTCGACTTTACTTTACTTTATATAATCAATGGTAATATTATGGGTTTACACTCATAACTTGAAGTTTCATGGTAATCCAATCATCAGATGAGTTCAATGGTTGAGATCTTAAAAACCAGTCGTGAAATTATTGTTTAAGTGTTGTTATGGGCTCGACTGGAGAAAATATTAAATATTTTATTAAATATTTTATAAGGAACAAGGTTTGCAAAATGGTTTGATTTTTTTTTTTTTTTCAAAAACTTTTTAATTTATTTTCGCGACACGGGTTTCTAGATTCAGACTTGTACAATAACTTTCTTATATATATATATATATATATATATTTCTTAGTCTTTTTATATTGGAAAATTGAAAATAAAGTGGTTTATCACAGGTGTAAGAGCGGTAATTATTTGTTATGGAGTACAATACATCTAATGTGCGATTGTTACCATTGGTTTCGAAGCAGCGTATTAGCTACTTATCATCAAGACAACGCGCCTGTTTTTGAAACCAATGGTATATGTGTGTGTGTGTGTGTGTGTGTGTGTGTGTGTGTGTGTGTGTTATACATATATGGCTGTGTGTGTGTTCTTGTGTGTGTGTGAATGAATGTGTGTGAGTGTAATACGGATATGGCTGGGCACACATATCTGTGTGTAGTGTGTATGTATGACTGTGTGTTTGAAAATGTGTGTGTGTTTATGTAATATATATATGCCTGTGTGTATATATATATATATATATATATATATACATGTGTATGAGTGTAATACATATATGGCTGTATATATATATATATGTGTGTGTGTGTGTGTGTGTGTATGTGCGCGTGTGTGTGTGTGTGTGTGTATGTGTGTGTATGTATATGTGTGTGTGTGTGTATGTGTGCGCATACGTGTGTGTGTGTGCACTCCTACGCTCAGTCAGGTGTTATTTTTCCCGCGCCAACTGATGTACGTTCTCCATTTTTTTTTTCGTTTTCCTATCCACAAACTCTTCTTGTCCGCATAACACCATTTCTGCTATATCGTTTGGTGGCTGACAGTTACGTATTAATGCTCCCGTTAAACTGACATGCCCCCCTCCCTACTACCCCCCTCTTTTTTTGTTCCCTTAACCCCCCTCCCCCAATCCCCACTCCCCCCAGTCTCCCTCGATCCGTTTTTCCGCTTCTTCAACCCCTTTTTTTCCCCCTGCATCTGATAGTAAGAAGTCAGATATTTCTCCACCCTCGCACCAATGCTATACGACCCCCGCCCGTCCGCCCCCCGCGCCTATTCATAGGGGTAACACACCAGAACCTATCACTACTCCCCTTCGCCAACTCCAGGGGAATGACAGATTACTGTAAAAGCAGCGGGAGATCTAAATGTCGCAGAGATGGTCGGTGTGTGTGTGTGGGGGGGGTTGATGTGGGGGGGGGTTGATGTGGGGGGGGGAGAGACAGGCCAGGGGCCCGAGTCATCCCTACCATTCCATCCTTAATTCCAAAGCCACATGCGGCACCGAGTAAAATGGTGATAGTGGCGTAGTGGTGTGTTATTCTGGAAAAAGCGGTCCTTATTCCTTAATATTGTCAATTTCTTGCCCGCCTTTGACGTGGGGTGGGTGGGGGGTTTTGTTTTAAGAAGAAGGGGAGGAGGAGGAGGAGGAACAAGCAAGGTGAAGTTAGTGTGGATGCCGGTAGAAAAATTGAAAGATGGATTTTTTTTAGGGGGGGGCAGCGGGAGGGGGGGGGGGGTGAGTCAATTTTGAAAATGGCGGACAGTAAATCAAGTTGTTATTTACAAGTTGAAGAGAGATTTGAAATAATGGAAACAAGTGAAAAATAAAATATGGACAGCAAAAAAAAAAAAAAAAAAAAGAAAGAAAGAAAAAAAGAGAAAAAGAGAAAAAAGAAATAAGAAAGAAAAAAGAAAAAGAAAAAGAAAAAAAGAAAAAAGAAAAAGAAAAAGAAAGAAACGGACTTCCCATGTGTGGAATTCAAAAATGTTACCATTTCAACTTATCCGGAAAATCACTTATGGAATCATTGGAGTTTTTGACATAACCGTTTCTTTTGCTTTTCTCTCAGATTTTTAGCTTATTTTTACATTTTGTTATATCCATTATTATTATTATTATTATTATTATTATTATTATTATTATTTCACTCCGTTCGAGTTTTTCACACCCGCCTTAGCCGGTGGTTCGTTCGGGTTTGAGTGACAGCAAGTCTCCTCAGGTCTCCAGGATTCTTCAGGGTATTCTGGCCGATCTCAGTAGTGCTGTAGTCGGGATGGTCTCGATTCTTCTCTGATTTTCAGTTCATCCAGACTCTTTTCCAGATCCTTGGGGTCGTTCCAAGGGCACCAATTACATTTGGCACAACCTTCACTTTCATGTTCCACAGTTTTCTTGGTTCTCTAGCAAGGTCTAAGTATTTGTCTATCTTTTCGCTTTCTTTCACTTTCACTCGGTGATCGACCGGGACGGCAAAGTCCACGAGATGACAAGTTCTCTTCTTGTTGCCAATCCACACTAGATCTGGTCTCCTGGCCGGGATTAGGTGATCCGTCTGTACCTCAAAGTCCAGAGAATTGTGTGCGTCTCATTCTCCAGGACAGATTCAGCTTTGTGCATATACCATTTAGTTTTATTATTATTATTATTATTATTATTATTATTGTTATTATTATTATTATTATTAATAATAATAATAATAATAATAATAATAATAATGATAATTATGAAAAAGCTATGGAATATGAAAGTCAAAGTGATACCAATTGTAGTTGGTGCAATTGGAACGGCCCCAAAAGGATTGGAAAAGGGTTTGGAAAGTTTGGAAATCAGAGGAAGGATTGAAACCATTCAGAACACTGCACTGCTGCAATCTGCCAGAATACTCAGAAGAGTCCTGGAGACCTGAGGAGACTTGCTGTCACTCAGACTCCAGTGAAAGACCATCAGCTAATGCTGATGTGAAAACTCAAAAGGAGTAAATAATAATAATAATTCACGCCTTGCGAGTTTTTCACACCAGTATCAGTTGGGGGTCTTTTACTGGAGTCTAAGTGACAGCAAGTCTCCTCGCGTCTCCAAGAATCTTCTGATCTTAATAATGTTGTTATCTCGATGGTCTCGATTTTTTTTCTCTGATTTCCAATTCCTCCAGTCTTTCCAAACTCTTGGGGACCCTTTATAGGGTATCAACTATAATTGGTATCACTTTCACCCTCATGTTCCACAGGTCTTTTTGCTTCTTCTTTTCTTTTTTCTGTAGTTTTCTGGCAAGGTCCAGGTATTTGTCTATCTTTTCGTTTTCTTTAATTTTCACTCAGTGGTCCACCAGGACGGCAAAATCTAATGGCTGTCAAAATCCAATCTTTTTGTTAATTAAAACGAAGCCTTGTCTTCCGCCCGGGATTAGGAGATCCATCTTTATCTAAAAAATCCCAGAGAATTTCATGCGTCTCGTTCTCTAGGGCGGATTCTGGTTTGTACATGTATTATTTGGAAGAATGGTCAAAGCTTACTTTCTTGCACAATTCCCAGTTGGTCACCTTTCCCACCCAGTCGTATTTAGTCTTGTACACCTTTTTGTACCAGCTTGCTGCATTCGCTTATATGTGATAAACAGTTGCATCTTTGTCTCCACACATCCTACGTTTACTATTTTGTTGAATTATTATTTACTCCTTTTGAGTTTTCACATCAGCATTAGCTGATGGTCTTTCACTGGAGTCTGAGTGACAGCAAGTCTCCTCAGGTCTCCAGGACTCTTCTGAGTATTCTGGCAGATTGTAGCAGTGCAGTGTTCTGAATCGTTTCAATCCTTCCTCTGATTTTCAAACTTTCCAAACCATTTTCCAATCCCTTTGGGACTGTTCCAAGTGCACCAACTACAATTGGTATCACTTTCACTTTCATATTCCATAACTTTTCCAGTTCTCTGGCAAGGTCCAGATATTTGTCCAATTTTTCATTTTCCTTTAGCTTCACCCTGTGATCTGCTGGCACTGCAAAATCCACCAGTTGACAAGTTCTTTTTTTTTGTTAATCAACACTAGGTCTGGTCTTCTTGCTGGGATAAGGTGATCCGTTTTTATTTCAAAGTCCCAGAGAATTTTATGCGTTTCGTTCTCAAGAACAGATTCTGGTTTATGCATATACCATTTTGTTGTATGGTCAAAATTTAATTTTTTGCATAATTCCCAGTGGATCACCTTCCCAACCCAGTCGTGTCTAGTTTTGTATTCTCGTTGTGCTAGTTTGCTACATTCGCAGAGTATATGGTTTACAGTCTCATCTCTATTACCGCAAAGTCTACATTTACTATTTTGTTGGGTCATATCAATTTTCGCTTTGATGTAGTCTGTCCTTATGGAATTATTTTGTGCAGCAATTTATTATTATTATTATTATTATTATTATTATTATTATTATTGATTGTGAAAACCTCATAATAATGATAGTAATTAACAGGGCCTGTGGATATACCACAGTAGGATATTCTAATTTACTTAAGAGCTATTGCGATTACTTCAATATATAAAAATATAATAATCTTGATTCAACTCTCTCTCTCTCTCTCTCTCTCTCTTCTCTCTCTCTCTCTCTCTCTCTCTCTCTCTCGCCTTTTTCTTTATTTCCTTCTTTTCATTTTTCATTATGTTCGATTGAAACAGATTAGCGTTATCGCTTCCAAGCGCTCACCCACATCTCTATCTTTCATCTACTTTCTTTCTTATTTATAATATTTTTTCTGTGTAGCATGTCCTTTTTCTTCCCTTTCTTCCGTTATAATAGAATGGGCCATTATTTCTGATAACAGAAGAATGGTGCGCCTATGTGTTATAGATTCTCCCGAAGAACACTCCTCAGATCTTTAATTCAGAGTTGTTCCAGACCAAACGAAATTCTAGTTACTCCCCTTGATTAGTAGGGGACAGTTACCTCCCTTGAAAGTTGCATTGTTGGGGCGGAGGCTAGAAACATGAAATAGGTTTTCTGCCATAAAACTCTTGGACTGGGATACGAACTACCTGGCGGCACACACGTTGAACCCTCAAGTCACGTTTAGAGTAGAAGCATTTCTCTACCCTGTGTTAAATAAAACCTTGTTAATTTTCAACAACCTGATATTGCATTTTCATTCAGTGCTCCGTATTTTATTCTTATGTAAAAACATAACCGTTTTTTCTTCTCCTACTCCTAGACCAATTGTCCAACCAAGGTTAGAGAGTCAATTTCTAAGTCACTTTTAGAGTAGAAGCATTGGACCAAGTCACCAAAAGGCACCCCAGTCCATATCAGTTTTGAAAGGAACTGAATTTTGCTTTTCACCGGTTGTCAGTAAACAAAATCAGCAGCCGATAAAAACGAAAAAGATTTCGCTATCAAATTTTAATTCTAAAATATTCTAAAATTCTGAAATAGGGTTAGGGTTAGGGTTAGGGTTAAGGTTAGCAGTTATTATTATAACCTTATAATATACTTTTTATAAATCTTTTTTTATTAACTATCCGTAGAGGCACATGGAAAATAAATAAACATGTCTTGCGTTTTAAGTTTTTTTTTTTTTAAATAACAATATTAGTTTATCTTTAGTGCAAAATTAATGTTCAGCTCCTTTCAAAACTGATCTGGGCTGGGGTGCCTGTTGGTGACTTGGTCCGAAGCATTTCTCTACCATGTGTTAAATAAAACCTTGTTAATTTTCAACAACCTGGTCTTGCATTTTTATTTTTCGTGCTCCGTAAAAACATAACAATTTTTAAAAGTGTTTTATAATTTGCTTGAAGCATTGTGTTTATAC
>CM042160.1:68530027-68537527 GCA_023376005.1 Doryteuthis pealeii | reverse complement strand
TAAATAAATCCTTTATGAAATGTCACAGGTTATAGGAACAATAACACATTATTATGAATGACGAAATCAAATGAGCCAATTGAATGACGAAAATTGATGGATCTGTTTCGCCATTTTGTACGAGTATTTCTGTTATCTTTGTAAAACGTAAGAGATTCTTCATCCGTGTCAAACGTCCATTACGCCTCTGTCTTCTTCTCCCTAAAAATATTGTTTATTGTTACAACTACCAACCCAATAATTCGGTTTCCTGCTGTCTTTTTTCAAAATCTCTAAGGATTTTAAATGGGGTCTATGCTTTTTTTTTTTGTGAGATAATTTTTTTTCGGACTAAGAAATAAAAATGAATAAGCAGACGAGAAAAAAGTCGAGGAAGATAAAAAAAAATATGGCAAAAAGAGAGGGAAAGATATTGAGTAATTCGAAGAGAGAGAGGGGGGGGGTAAACAGGAAGGTAAAAAAGTGGAATGAATGAACAAATAAATGAAAGAAGATAGATAGATAGAGAGAGAGAGAGAGAGAGAGAGAGAGAGAAAGAAAGAGGGAGAGAGAGAGAAAGAAAGAAAGAAAGAGGGAGAGAGAGAGAGAGAGAGAGAGAGAGAGAGAGAGAGAAGAGAGAGAGAGAGAGGGGGGCGGGTATACGAAAAACTTAATGAAAAAAGAAATACAGAAAGAAAGATAAAACGAAAGAAGAATTGAAAAGACAGGTGACCCCCCCCCCCCAAGAAAACAGAACCCAAATTCTGTTTTTTTGGGGGGTATATGTATTTAACTAACCCCCTCATCATGAGCATGATGTAACACAATTTCATTTTTAGGCGGAGTTTAATAGGTTCGAAGTCTGCCCTACTATTTACCCATAGCTGGAGAGAGAGAACAGTTTGATTCATAATTTTCCCAAAGGTATTAGTGCAATGTGAAATGTAAACCGCCTCGTTCAGGATTTGAATTCGGTCCATAGTGTCCAACAATGTGTGTTATGTATCACTAAGAAATGATAATATGAAATAATAAGGTGTGGTTAATTTGCATACTGGTTTTAACGAAACTGGGTTTGAATAAATAATTACTTGGTGTTATTGATCTCTAATATTATTGTTTTATTCCGCAACGTATTAAAATCAATCCTGTGAATGATTATTATGTATAAATATAATTAAAATAAGGGTTATTATTATATGTGTTCTTATGTAATTTAATTGGTCTTTCTAATTGAATATATTTCATTACATTAAAACTTAAATATTTACGCCCGAAGGGCGTATATTCTCGCTAATATACATACATACATACACACACACACACACACACACACACACATATATATATATATATATATATATATATATATATATATATATATTTGTGTGTGTGTGTGTGTGTGTGTGTGTGTGTAAAAATGGAAATTGGAAATGAATCCGACAATATGAGGAAGAATGAATAAAGAAAAGAAAGAATAGAATGGATAATAAAAGATGAATTTAATCCATATCACTTACACATGTGTTTCGGTCAGTTCATGTGTGAAAATATTCCGCACACAGAGAAGATTCGACCTTCATCCGAGTGAAATTTTATTTTGAATTCAAAATAAAATTTCACTCTGATGAAGGTCGAATCTTTCTTTTCTTTATTCATTCTTCCTCATATATATATATATACATTATATAATATATATATATATATATATATATATATATATATAATATTCATTGAGTATTACAAGTAGTGGATTATATGTATGCTGGGAGATCATTACGAAATAAGGGGATGGAGAATTACGAAGTTTTATTACAAAAATAAAATATGAGGGAGGTATGAAATGCCTTGTATTTCATATCCTGCCCCCATTATTTTTAATTTTTGTAATAAACATCGTTTTAATTCTCCATCCCTCATTTTCGTATGATCTCCCAGCATACATATAATTCCACTACTTGTAATACTCAATGAATTCTTGTACCAAAAAATATTTATTCATATAGTGGCCAGGTTAGCTAGTCGGTTAAGAGCGTTCGGCTAGAAACCACAAGTTCCAGTTTCGATACCGGTCCCGCCAACTCAGCGTATATAGCACAGGGATCTGTGCGGTAAAGTAGAGGAGCTGATGTAGTGTGGCGCTCCACTCAGATGCTAAAAACAATCTACTTGTCTAGCGCTATTGAAAAGGGATAGACTCCTCGCCGACTGCTGTTACTTTAGGCCCGCCCCGTTCGACTTTACTTACTTTTTACTTATCTATATATATAACCAACTGCACATACTTTGTCCTAGACTAAGTTAAAATTACCTCGTGGTTGAAATAGTTACGTAGAGAGACTGATTGATAGATTAGACTTAATGAGATGATAGTTGATAGTCTTACTTTTACACTCTGCTTCTAGTTCTTCGTCTAGGTCGTCTAACTCGTCGGCCATTTTCTCTGGACTTCTGTTTAGGGGTTGGTCTTCTTTTGTTGATTCTTCTTCGTGCTGGGCTGGTCATTGTTTTTAATATTCAATTAACAAACGAGACTTGGTTGTTTTATGATAATAAAGCTTTATTACGCAACCTTGCCCATTTGATTACCCCGGGCGGGGAGATGGACCCATAGGTCCACCCGCTCAGAACTATCTAACTAAACTAAAACTTATTCGCAAGCGTCCAATCGCGCGCTTTCAAGGGTCAAATCAAAGGGTTATTACCCGTCCATATCTGTCGGGTAATTTTACATGGAACCCATTATTTTAAGTCTAATGGACCCTATCAAAATTCTAACTACAGGTACGTTCATAATTTATAAGCTGCTCATAAATTATGTAACATAAGGCCTTGGAAATGATCCTGATGTCATCGGGTGCAGCATAGAGAAATTCCGGTGTCATCGAAAAAAAAAAAGTACATGCAGAGGAGTTGTATAGTAAACAGGATGTCCTGTTCCGGAATCTGAATATGGAATCCACGTGATGGGAACTTGACAAAAGAGGCGAGACTCGGTACAGAAAGAGGACGAAGGCGAGCAAGTATCGCTTGGAAGGTGACAACTAGATTTAAAAGCCAGTTACTCGTGACCCGCACAAGCCTATAAAACAAAAATGAAAATAAATTCAAAAAATGTTTACACTTGTTGAGAAGACGTAGTGTCACTTGTCCTTCCCTTCCACGGGGTTTGGAGGTGGGGGTGGTTAATATATTTGTGTTCAGTAGCGGACAGCACAACACTATATAAAAGTAGATGCCAAAAGTGAGATAATTCATTTAGCTTATGGTCAGATATAGCGGATACAGAAATAATAAAAAGAGTTTTATATATATATATATATATATATATATATATATATATATATATATATGAATTTATTGCGTATCAACTTTGTTCTTGTAAACATTTTTTTTTGGGGGGGGGGATATCATGAAGCATGGGAAATGAACAAAAAAAAAACAGAGTTTCAATACCCAGCCGTTGTTTTTGTCTCTGGTTCGCTTTATACATACATATATATATATATATATATATATATATATATATATATATATATATATATATATATATATATATACCACGGACATATATCAACATATATATATATATATATATATATGTATATATACATGTATATATATATCAATATATATATATATATGTATATATATACATGTATATATATATATATATATATATATATATCAATATATGTATATATATATATATATATATATTATATATAGATATAGATATATATATATATATATACATGTATATATATATCAATATATGTATATCAATATATATATATATATATGTACATATATAATACATGTATATATATATAT
Organism: Doryteuthis pealeii; assembly: GCA_023376005.1. Taxonomy (NCBI): domain Eukaryota; kingdom Metazoa; phylum Mollusca; class Cephalopoda; order Myopsida; family Loliginidae; genus Doryteuthis; species Doryteuthis pealeii. The sequence goes on along the minus strand of CM042160.1, from coordinate 68,533,714 downwards.
ATATATATATATATATATATATATATATATATATATATATGATATATGTCCGTGTTCTGCTGGAAAACATATGCAAAACGTTAATGCCTGAGGCGTGCCTACAGAGTTGGAAGGGTACATTTACTCTTCACTCAATTACACTTAGTCCCGGTGCAAAAAAAAAAGAAAAAAAAAAGAATTGAAGGAGTTTCACAGATCATTATGAATGAATGACAAATCACATAAGAGTAACATAAGAAGTGAAATCACGTGAGTAACATGAGTACTCACCAAATTGGTTTCGCTGAGAAGAAAATTCAATTTTGGGGATCGCAAATGATGAGGAAAAAATTGAAATAATGATATCCAATATAAATGAATTTTCTCCCTGAACTATGTCAGTTTTTTTTTTTTTGTATTTTATTTTTGTTTTTGTTTTTTTTTGGGGGGGGTGCTGATTTTGTTTTTTGGGGGGTTTTTTTTTACGATTTGAATAAATTTTATTCTACTCCATTTTTTATGAATTAATGTCTGTGACCCGCTGTCAACAAGTAAAGAAAGGTTTATCATATTCTATTGCTATTTGCCTGTCAGTCGACACTTATTTCCTGGATATCGATATATAAACACACAAACACACACACACACACACACACACACATATATATATATATATATATATATATATATATATATATCAATGTGTATGGTTAAGACTATTCCACTTGGAGAGGCAGTAGTGAGCCAACGTACAGTATTATTATGAGAGGGCTCGATATCTGTGATAGAGCGTTAATTAAGTTTGGATAGCATGAAACCAATGGTAGAAAACTTGTTTTAATACAAATAAATAGATACTAAAATACATATTTATTATTCATATATTGAGATCGCACCCTACAGAAGCTCGGCAACCCAGTCGTCTGCCACTTGACCAACTGCGGGACTGCCAAGATAGTGGACTGGGGTCTGTGCACCCTCTTTCCACTTAAATTATCTCACGCACAAGTTTCACTGCATGCCACACACACACACACACACACACACACACACACACACATATATATATATATATATATTTATATATATATATAATTGTGTCGAAAAATATATATATAATTTTGGCGAAAATTATGGATCGACCTTGAATATATATATATATATATATATATATATATATATAGTTTGAATGTTGTATATTTTGTCATCAAGTTATTTTGTAGGCAGTTGTTGTTAAATAACATGGAACATTTCTTCTTCATGATCTTGATTTGTATCTTTTCCAATCTTCTGGTTATCTTTCTAAGGCCAGGATCCAGTTGTTATAGGATTTTTCCCATACTATCAACCGACTGTTTCCTCAGTCGTCATCGGGGGGTATATGTTGTACTGTTAGATTTTTTTTTTTTGCTTTTTCTCGTTCTTTTAGCTATTTTGTTTTTAAATTAGGTGAGTATTATTTTTAACGGGCTTCTATGATTAGTGTATTAGCTATTAAAGATGTTTAATACACTAATTAAACCTCGATCTGCCACCTGTCAGTCACACCTCCAGGGGGGGGGGAATGCCGACGGGATCGACGCAATTTTTGTTCTTTCCCACCCATGAGCTTCGGCTTGTGGGTGGGCCCACATTAAAACGAGGCCTTGTGCCCAGTCCATATAAGTGGGGTATGAGACAAATACACCTCCACAAATGTCGGATAGATGCACCTTACTCATATACCCATGATTGTTCCATTACATATAAAAGTAACAGTAAGTCGTCGTGGCGGCCTAAAGTCGGTATCAGCCAGTCAGCGAGGGAGTCTATCCCCTTTTCAATAGCGCTAGACTAAGGAGATTGTTTTAGCATCTGAGGTGGAGCGCCACACCTATCAGCTCCTTACTTTACCGCACAGATCCCTGTGCTACTCATACGCTGAGTTGGCGGGGACCGGTATCGAACTAGGAACCTTGTGGTTTCTAACAAAATGCTATACCGACTGAGCTAACCCGTTACATATAAATTCTATAGTATTTCTCTGAATTTTTTAGATGAGGCTTGATAATTTGCATTATTTGGGCTATTGTCCTTATCTTTGTTATCTGTGCAACAAAGACAACAATAAAGATGAGGACAATAGTCCGAATAAAATAATATGTTGAATACTATTTTATTAATGTCGTGAATTCTTTTTTTCTTTTTTCTATTTTCTTCAGGCAATCGAAAACCACATGAAGACGATGTGCAAATGCCACGGCGTTTCGGGGGCTTGCGAGATGCGCACCTGCTGGCGCGCCATACTCTCCTTCCGGAAAATCGGTAATCTACTCAAGGAAAAATTCGACGGGGCCACCGAAGTGCGACCGAAACGCAAAGGCTCGAAGAGGGTCCTTATTCCGCTGAACCCGAAATTTAAGCATCACACACCAAATGACCTCGTCTATTTGCTAGTGTCGCCAGATTTCTGCGAACCGGACCTTAAGATAGGCATTCCCGGCACTCATGGACGACTTTGTAACTTGACGTCGAAAGCGATCGACGGCTGTGAACTCATGTGTTGCGGGCGCGGTTACAATCACAGGCAAAGGATCACAAGCGAGCGATGCAACTGCAAGTTTAATTGGTGCTGTGTAGTGGAGTGCCTTATGTGCCCAGTAGTAATTGAGGAGTTTTACTGCTTATGAGGTTCAAATTAAAATAATTAGAGACTGAACTTTACCAAACAGATGAAAAAAAAACGGCTTATCATATTCCGTTATATATATATATATATATAATTTTTTTTTGTTCGTTCAAACTATAGGGGTCAGTTTTTCAGTTTTCATTTCTTGCGAAAAGCTCGTTAAAACTTGTATAAAGTTATTTTTAATCATCAAAATATTCTTTGATATATTATTATTATATAAATTAACATTGTTCTATAGGATTATCTACCTCCCCGCTAGACTGTAAAAGAATGGTTGTGTCCATCTTATGAATTACCTGTCAGACAGACAAGACGGGGAATTAGTATTTGTATGAATTCCTGATTGAATAAATATACTATTACCTAGTATTTGATTTTGCCTCTTATTTGCTATGATTACATATCTCCTACTTCTCTTTGTGTGTGCGTAATTGGCCGCCTTTAACCACGACACAAAAGTGGCGACGAGGATGAGATTCCACGTTTGTGTCGTGGGTAAAGGCGGCCAATTACTCACACACAAAGAGAAGTAGGAGATATGTAATAATAGCGAATAAGAGGCAAAGTCAAATAGGTCATAGTATATTTATTCAATCAGGAATTCATATACATACTAACTCCCCCTCTTGTCTGTCTGACATCTAATTTATAAGACAGACACAACCATTCTTTTACCGTCTAACAGGGGGGGGGATCCTATACATAATACCCATAAGATGATGGAATTAGTTACTTATGGATTAGTAATTCAGATGTTTGTTGGTTGGTTGGTTGGTTGGTTGGTTTTAAGGCATATCAACTTTTTGTGGGTCATTTAATGCCGAATCAAGTCATTTTGATAAACAAAGGACCCAGGTTGCTTACAGTACCTGCTGTTGCTTAAGTAGTCACTCCTCTAAATATTGAACAGACTCATCGCTGCATAACTTTGGTGATCTAGCAGGAACCAGTGCTTTCAGCGTGACTTGACCGTTGAATAGCATAACTCTACCTGGTCAAGAAATGGGGGTTCAGTTTACAACGGTTAAAATACTAAA
>CM042160.1:68462527-68525027 GCA_023376005.1 Doryteuthis pealeii | reverse complement strand
AACACTCGCCGTTCATCAGAGACCTTGCTTTCTTTTCGTGTATGCATTCTAATGGTCGTCCGCTGTGTGGTTTTTATATCAAAGATTTCCTTCTCCTAGATGAGTCACCTTCACTACGACTTACCGAGCCCCTTCTGCACGCTTCCGTCATTTACTCATGACTGGGACTTAGGTTGCTGGATACCAGAGCTTATTCCATACGCCGGTGGGTCATGCGTGCCACAGTTGACAGGGTCTAAGCTCCTCTGGAGGTTTCTGTCAGGGTTAACTCACCCTTAGCCTTTGTTTCAAGAACCTTAGCCCACAATGCAGTGGGGGTCTAGTTTTTAGGCGCTGAACACTCACCATTCATAACATACATACATACTCATCAGATTACCTGAACTTTTCAGCCACCATCTTCCTCAGGCACTTCCAATGCATACATACATACATACATACATACCCAGCCCATGTGCCCTGTGTCCAGTGGCGTCGGCCATTGGACCTGTAAAATATATAACATCAGCGTGATCTCAGGGGGCCATCCCCGAGGCAACACCTACCTCTTCGATTTAAAGGGACAGGGCTGGGATTATTGCCCAGTGCCTGAGACGCCTCAAAAGAGGAATGCCAAAGGGATGCATGCAATTTTTGAATCCTTGTGTTCAACTAACATGGTGGGATGTCAGTAAATATATATATATATATATATATATATATATATATATATTGATCTTAACGTCTTGTCAGGCAACTGCCACTCCTTCATTCATTGTCCGTTTGTGAGCACATTCATGACTTTTGAATCATGCCAGCGACTTGCATAACAAATCTGACACTCATAACGATCGGTGTTGACTGAGTCGACAGGCGCGGTATACGCATCACTGTGTAAATGAAAAATCCTCATGTTGGTAATCATGTTGGGAATCAGAGTGTGGCATGGGAGAGACAACAGTTGCAGTCGGATTGCTCTCATGTGATTTCCTATGATTGACCAGGCCTGCCTTTGACAACCGGGCCCGGTCATACTCCTCACATACATGCATACGTACATACATACATACTGCACACACATTTATGGTTTAACAATGGAAATACCTTTGAAATTATGCCATAAATGTCTTAATAGTATACCCTGTGCCCAAATTTTCTTGCCAGTCCATTTTAGTCAGTCAAAACTGCAGTGTGCGGTAGAAATACCTTGAACATTTTAAACTATCACCTGTGTGATGCAAGTGAACTTAGGCAAGAGACAATGTTGTATTTGATGCCCTTGGAACAATCTCCAAAGGTTTGGAAAGATATATGGATGAATTGGACACTAGGGGAAGAATCGAGACCATCCAAAAAGCAGCATTGTTAAGATCGGCTAGAATACTCAGAAGAGTCATGGAGGCCAGAGGAGACTTGCTGTCACTCAGCGTCCAGTCAACCACCGTCTATGGCAGGTGTGAAAAACTCGATAATAATAATAATAATAATAATAATAATAATAATAATAATAATAATAATAATAATACCATATCTAGTATTGATTAAGAAGAAAAGGAGAACTTTGTCAGCTGGTAGATTTTGCAGTCCAGCAGATGAAAATACGTTGAAAATGAAAGAATACGAAAAGATAGACACATACCAGGATCTTGCTAGAGAACTGAAAAAAAAAAAACTGTGGAATATGAGGGGGTGAGGGATGTCTTACCATTTCAGATACGATCAATTCTGATTATTGCTTGGACCGGTGCAGATCGTGCATTTACTGTTGAAACGTTTTTGTTTTGTTTTTTTTTTTTGTTTTTTTTAAGACGCGCGAATTTGTAATTGCTATACTGAGAGTTTTTCGTGCTAATTTCATATGCTGTTTCGGATAGAATTTTCAACCCAGAGCCGTATCGATTTTCTAGCCGGAACAGCGTAATGAGCACAAAAAACTCGCTATGTAGCTATTACAGATTCCCCAGTTAATAAAAAAAAAAAAAAAAAAAAAAATAAAAACTTTCACCATCAAACACAGGATTTGCACCAGTCAAAGCCATGGTAAGTAACTGATGGTATCTGAAAAAAATGATAAGACATTAGTTAGTTGGAGCTACCATTACCACTTGCCTAAGTTTACTTGCGCCACACAGGTGACAATTTAAAATATGGAAGGTATTCCTGTCGCACCCTGTATATGTATAGGCAGTACTGAAGAAAGATATAGATATATATATAAAAACGACTTAAATGGTAAGACATTAGCTAGATGGAGCTACCATTACCACTTGCCTCAATTCACTTGCACTACACATGTTACAGTTTAAAATGTGGGATGTGTTTATGCAGCACCTTGTATAATAAAAAAAATGGTAGATGCTGATGTCCCTGGCCATGGGATAGACAAACATGTAAATGGGACTCAACCCAATGCAGCAAAAAATGTTAAAAAATACATTTATTCTTCGGATCCCCCATCACATTACCCCAGAACTGCATGTGGCTAGGGAAAGTCATTTTATCTATCATATGTCAGATCCAACACTTATTTGTACAATGAAGAGGAGGTTGGCTTCCTGGTCATTAGACCACTTGCCTGCTTTTACATAAATAAAAATATTTAATTCTTGACAGCAAACAACATGGAATGTCAGTCAAACATCAGAATATGGCAGTAAGAGAGACAGACAGACAGACAGACAGAGAATAATGGCAAATGTACTGACCAGACCAATCCATTCCCAGTAACACGTATAACAGACAATTCCAAGTTGATCGACCCAAAACTATTCTCAACAAGTATTGTAACATATATACCTCATACAGATGGGATGCTCTTAGACACCCTACCAGTAACGAACGGGTTGTGTAAAAATGCGTCCCCTCAGGGTGTAATGGTTAGCAAGCTAGTTTCGTAGATCCGTTACTATTGAATAGCGAGTTTGATCCTCACTGGATGCCCCATACTTGCGACCTTGTGTCACATCTTAATCAGGGCGAATGGGTTGGGTAATATACATATTTTAACGGTAATTTCTGAAACACCGAACAAATTATCATCAATTAAGCCAACAATAGGAGAATGGAAGCCGGGATATGGAAAAAATCCCTAGAGAAAAAATAATACTGGCTCGGCTGCGCATTGGCCATACAATACTTACACACTCTTTTATGCTCAAGTAGAAAGACCAACTACATTGTGTGAAATGCCAAACACCCTACATTGTCAAACATTTCCTCATGGAGTGTGCAGTTTTCACTTCAATCAGAAAGAAATATTTCAACACAAATAATAAAAGGGATCTGTTAGTGAATATTCACATGAATAATATTTTATCCTTCTCGAGAGAAATAAAAATATATCGAAAATTATGAATCAGATATAAAAATTTTCATCCACAAAATACATCTACAAAAATTACACATTTAAAGGAAATTTGAGTACCAGCTTTTATCTCAGACTCTAACAGCCTATTGGTATTAAATAACCCACAGGGTTATTATACTATTAAACAAACCAAGCCGAACCAACTCAAATGAAGTTAATGAAAATGATTTATACCAATTTGAAGATATTAAGAACTTGAAACATAGAAATTTGTAATCAAAATGACTTGCTTCAGCATTAAATAACCCGTAAAGGTTTGATATGCCGTAAAACAAACAAACCAAACCAAATGAAGTTAATGAAAATTATTTATACCAATTTGAAGATATTAAGAATTTAAAACAAACCAAACGAAACGAAACTAATTTCTGAGATTCCAACAATTTCCAAATGTTTGGCTTCATTTCACTTCCGTTGGTTTCTTCATTCATTTACTGTCACTTCCGGTTTATAATCAATCAACCAAATATTTCCTTTCGGAACGGCAAATCATCGGGAAAAATTGTAATGTTCGATATTTCTGGCGTTGATTCACTGTTCAAAGCAAATTAGAGATGTCTTCTCACACGTTTTCACAAGATGTCATCCTTTATTTTCAAATACAGTTTGAGAACCATATATGACCCTCAAACATGTCATTGGAAATACTCACGCGGGCTTTTGTTAAATAGTTGGGCACATTGGAATCTTTAACCCTTTTCACTGTTCAAGGCAAATTAGACGGATCTAAACACACGCTTTCACAAGATTTTATCTTTAATATAAAATGAGATTTGAAAGCCCACGGTAAACAATGAGGGTCAGTGTGGCACTCAAAACAGTGCCCCCACCCCACCCGTGGGAACACCTGTTGGCCGTAGGTGCCGACCCATGATGCTTAAGTATGGAACCCTGGTGGCTGAGTAGTCCATGACATGCAACACTCCACTTTGGCCCTTACTAAGGCTAGATTGGCGGTTAGAGAGCCCCCCTATCAATCGGCTAATCACATCAAGCTCTAGCACCTATAAGATTGTCCCAACCCTATTGCCTTTATGGCAAGCCCCAATCCTTCTTTTCTTCATATATGTGCTAGAAGGCAGTGGCTGAGACTCTTAGTGTCCTGGTTAGGATGGTAAACTCTAACTGATGATGAAGTTCTAGTTCTAGAGGTCTGGGGAATGTGGAGCATCCCTTCATCACCATTGCTTCCAGGTTTACTCTGACCCGGAGTGGTTGTACTTGTTAGGGTCCCATCTATGGGTTAAATAGAACAAAATCAGTTTGAAAAATGTGTTTAAAAATTGAGTTTTAAAAAAAATTGCCTACCCACCAAGAATGAATAAAACAAAACGTCTTCGGCATGAAATAACCCAACAAGGGTTAACATGCCGTAAGTTCCAACCAACCAACCATTAAAACGGTGACACGTCTGATGACCAGACTCTTTAATAAGAACAGTTAGAAGTTTGTTTGTTTGTTTGTTTGTTTGTTTTTGTTTTTGTTTTTGTTGTTTTTTTTTTGTTTTTTTGTTTTTTGTTTTTTGTTTCTTTTGTTTTTTTGTCCCCCTTTCAACTCAGGTGATGCTGGGTAGACACTTCTAGATAGAAATAAAGGACACTATGTTTTTGAAAAAGGCATCGCAATCATCAGCCTCAAAATGATCCAATCAAAAACGTCCTAATTGTGATTGCGATTTTTATCAAACTTTATTATGATGAAAATAAGTCAGGGTTTCATGACCCAATTTTATTTTATGAAATGGATTTTATAACAAAATTTAAAAATAAAAATAAATCATTGTTTCTTCAATATCAGTTTTGATTGGTTTTCTTTCATCATATTTCGCCGTAGCAATAGTTGTAGTAGTCAACATAATATGCATTTACCCAGCCCCTCCGCACGAGCAGGTTGTGACACAAGGCCATTTTAAGTGGGGTTTAACAGGTTTGCATTCAGAGTTTTCCTTCTCCTAGCAAGGTGCCATACAAAGGTTAAAGAGCACAGACTGCCCTACTATTTACCCATAGATGGAAGAAGAAGAATTGGATTTACCGTATTTGACGGCATATAGGACGCACTTTTTTCCAAAAATCAAAAAATTGCCCTGCGTCTTATACATAGTAGTATAGTTTGAGACCTCACGTAGGCCTAGGCTAATCTTCTCTATGATGCTCACTAACTTTTACCTACCCTAAACTCCATGCACCTTATTTTATTGCTGGTATTGTTATAATCAAGGTTAACAGGAGCGTATGATGGCGAAGATAACAATATATACTTAAATACACTAAAAACTTTTTTTCCTGAATCTGACCCGCTGAAATGGGGGTGCGTCTTATATGCACGTGCGTCTTATATGCCGTCAAATACGGTATATATTTCCCAGGGCATTATCCATTAGAAATACCAAGTCTCGTCTAGAATTTGAACTCACGTCGCCGTATCCCTTTTCTACGACGATAACAATTGGTAACCAGTAAGTAAAGTAATCGGGATGACCTAAAATCAGTATCAGCCAATCAGCGAGGGAGTCTATCCCCCTTTCACTAGCGCTAGACCAAGGAGATTGTTTTTGCGTCTTGGGTGGAGCGCCGCACCTACCATCAGCTCCTTAAACATAATAAATTGTAATAGCACCATTGCAATTCGTATTTATAAAAATCAACGTTAAAAACTTATGTAACTATTTACCCAACTTCTCCGACTTGAGCAGGATGTGACACAAGGTCGATTTTTAAGAGTACCACTGGTTTAGGTTTGGAGTTTTCCTTCTAGACTAGTTGCAATACCAAGGCTAAAGACTCCAGTCTGCCCTACTATTTACCCATAGCTGGAGAGAGAACAGCTAAATGCATACCTTTCCATAGGGCATTAGCGCTATGTGAAATGCAAATAGCTGATTGGTTGGTTATTTGGTTGGTTGATTTTAACGGCATATCAACCCGTCCCGGGTTATGTCATGCCTAACGGCTAGGAAGTAATATATGTTGTGTATTTATATTTATACTTTTTTAGTAATTGGTTTTTAACAATGTGTTTGCACCATTGGGGATCATGTTGTATGATATTGATTAAGTTCATGTCTATATTCTATGATATAATTTTATTTCACTAAAAAAGGACAGAATATCCTCCATTTTGACATTTTCAAATAGATTTTTCATATTGTTTGCATTAAAATAACAGTTTCTGATGTGAGCAAAAATAGCCTCGTCAAGTATTTGAACTCGCATCGCCAAGTTCATTTTCTACGACGATACCCAGTAATAAATATAATAGCTTCAACTTGTGAGATTTTCTTAAATGAAGAATTGAGATTACTAATGTTTTACTAGATTTATTTTCTATGTTTTATTTTTGTCCATTACGCAGGTCGTTTTTACATTCTACTACCGGGTTTATATTCTACTATCGTTATGATTAAGGAACAATAAAGGCTATAAAGATTTGAACCCGCATTACGTATCTTTGAGGGCCTGTCCAATAGGGACAGAATTAAAGATTTACTGATTTCTCATCCGATAAGAAAGAATGTAACTGGTTGGTTGGTTGGTTGGTTGGTTGCATTTTACAGTATGTCAACCCTTGTTGGGTTATTTTATGTCGAAGACGTTTTGTTTGATTAATTCTTGTTAGGTATTCAATTTTTTTAAACTTAATTTTTTGTATCTATTTAACCCTTATATGTACTAAGACTCCTGGTAAGTGGACCTGGAATTAATGGTGATTAAGGAGTGCTCCACATTCGAACATTTCCGTGGCGTAGTGGGTAATGTTCTGAACTGCTGCATCGTAGTAAGCGAATTCGAACCCCAATTGCAGTATTACGTTCACTTTTGAAATAATACCCTTGGGAAAGGTATGAACCCCCTCATTCTCCCGACTGTTTTTTTTTTTGTTTTTTTTTTTTTTTTTGTTTTTTTACAAGGATCACTTTGGCATTAAATAACCCACGAAGATTGATATGCCATTAAACAAAGAAACTAAACTATAGTATTTTTGTTTATTTTTGGATTACCAAGAAACAACAACAGGAAAAGCCACACAACACATCTGTGAAATTGTTAGTGATTTTTTTTTTCTTTCTCAAACGTAAATAGTGAATTTTGTTTTATTTGGTTAAAACTGATAATGAAAGTTAAGTTATAAAATAAAAGGGGCTTTTTCACAATATAATCACACGTGACGATTGATCCCTTTTTAATTGTAAAGCATTAACAGTCTCACTCTTCTTTTTTTTTCTTTTTTTTTTCTTTTTAGGTGTAAAAGAAAATAAATACTCCAATCCTCCCAAAATATTCAGTCCTACAAAAATCAACCCATTTCGTAACGAGTTTTTAATGATTTGCATAGTGAGGGAAAAAAACAAATTTAAGTTTAAACTCAAAAGAACGCACAAGTTTTCTCGCCACAGTCATATATATATATATATATATATATATATATATATATATATATATATATATATATATTGTTGTTGTTGTTTTGTATTATCTTCATTTATGTCTTTTTTTACGTTCTATTTGAGTTAGCTACGTTTTATTTGAAAAGAAAAACACATTGTTAACCCTAAACTGGAACACAACATTATTTAGCCGTTTAATATTCCTCACGTACTCCATACGTAATACTAAAATGTAATACTCCTGGCATACTGACATTATGGAGAAGTCATTTGGCATAAATCCAAGGAGAATCCGAAACGTAAAGTCTCCAAATCGCTGAGGACACTGGGAAATGGTTTGTACGGCTATTGGCAACACTGTTGTGCTTGTTGTGCATGTGGTGTAGGGAGTTTGCAACGACGACGAGGTTCAACGCTTCCTCATCGACATGGCGGTGAGCTGGTATCACATGGGCATACAAAAACTGCCACAGCGACCGAAATGGCAAGTATGTAGAAAATACATACACGTTCAAAATGATTGTAATGACAAACGATAACGCCAATAGACTTTGGAAAGCTTTATTCTACGTAGAATAATTGGTACACTTATTGAGGGTTTATATAGTCTAGTATTCACTAGAAAGTTCTCCAAATGGGAGGTAATCATAAAATGGGGGAGGTAACTCTCAATTATTTATTGATGTAAACATCACAGTAAACGTTTCTGTAATTTCTAATATTTTTGGAGACCTGACCTTTGGGATTAGCCTCGTACTTTCCTTCAACTATTTTTTTTATCTTGACATGAGAAATAGTAAAATGGAATAATTTCAACAACTGTATTATTTATTTTCCTAGAGGGTTAAAAAACACTGAATGGATAAAGAAAACAAGAAAACAAAATTGTAGCTTAAGAAACCAGCAAGCCGCCATCTTGTTGAGGAAGCCTTGAACCTCGTCGTCGTTGCAAATAAAGTTAATATCGCGGTTACATGACCCCCTTTATATCGACAAAACGATTAACAGAAAAATGACATTAAGAAAATGTAAAAGTAAAAAAAGAACAAAGAAAATAATACGTTATGAAAATAAATACAAACATTTTTTAAAAAATAATGAACTTAAACCAAAAATTTTGTAATGTCCTATTAAATATATATATATATATATATATATATATATATATATATATATATATCTGAGTGTATATATAAGTATACATATATATATTGTTACATATATATATATATATATATATATATATATATATATATATATATATATATACTGTGTTATCTTTTGTTTTAATTACATTCAGTCTGTCTACAGAAGCCTTTGAAAAAGGGTGGTGGCCACCCAAAATATTGGATGTAATAAAAGAAGATCAAAAGCAATACAACTTTATCCTTTAGAATTTTGTTTTTGTTCCTCTTATATTTTCCGACGCTTCTAATATAACCAAAAATGTTCCCAAATAATATTATATATATATATATATATATATATATATATATATATATACAAGGTGTGTCAAAAAGTATCCAGATCTTTTGTACTTTTTGACAACCTTGTATTCTGAAAAAAAATAACGTTCCATCCATTCATTTTTTTTTTCAGAATACATGGTGTGTCAAAAAAGTACCAAGTTTAAAGCTGTGTAACAAGATAGAAATGAAGAATGAATGGAACTTTTTTTTTCAGAATACAAGGCGTGTCAAAAAGTCTCGAGCCTTTTTTCTTTGTATATTATATATATATGAGAGTATGCAAACAGTTTGTTTTGATATGGCGATAGCCGACAATTTTGAGGAGAATATGTGCTTAAATTGAAGTCATACCTAATCTGAAAATTAATTAGTTGATAATTAATGAATTAGGCGAATATATCTGTTCAAATGTAAGGCATAAACGAGACTTTTTCTTGATTTGTTTACACCTTACATTTGAACAGATATATTTGCCTAATTCATTAATTATCAACTAATTAATTTTCAGATTAGGCACGACTTCAATTAGGCACATATCTCCCCCAATATATATATATATATATATATATATATATATATATATATATATATATATGCAAAATAACAACGACTTCAGAAAAATTATTTATTTAAAGTCAATTTGTATTTTTTCTTTAACAAAAGATTCTTGAATGATTTTTAATATCAAATTTTCTATCTCATAAAATATTTCATCGGACAAAAAGACAAAAAAATCTACGAGTAAAAATCTCGAAGAAAAAGAAGGACAAAAAAATCGACGAGGTTTGATAAATCTTGCTATAAATGAGAATCGGATAGTTTCTGACAAAAAATTTCGTAAACCATTTTTTCTGGCTCTTTAACTAAAAAAAATTTTTTTTTTTTAAATGCAATCAAAATCACATTTCGATTAACCCTTTTTTTTATTGTAACATAAGCACTGGCAAGTCGCTTCACCGTGATGTAATGGTTAACAAGCTAGCTTTGGAGACCATTATGACTTTAGTAAGTTTGATGCTCACTGAGTGCCCCTTAAATGAGGCTTTGTATCAGCTTAGTAAATTCTGATAATAAACAGATATAGCGTGTATGTGAGAGAGAGAGTGAGAGACAGAGAGAGAAATTGAATGGAAAGCGAAACGAAAAAAAAATTTTAATAAACGTGTCAACTCAAAATCTTGTTTGGCATTTTTTTTTTTTTTTTCAAAAGAAAAAAAAAATTCATATCGTAATCAAATCTGCATGCGTTCGCCTCGTTCTCGATTTCAGAAATAGAAAAAATGAGAAAAAATGAAAAAAAAAAAAATGAAAAAGAAAAAAGCAATAAAGAGACAAATGAACGCTTCAAACTAGATCAAACTTTTTTTTTTTTTTTCAAAATTTTTTTTTGTTTTTTTGGTTTGTTTTGTTTATCATTGCATGTATTCGAACCCGGACCTATTCGGCTCAAAAAAGATGATTTCATTCTCTAAGTCCGGACACAAGCTCTATCAAACGAGACATGGATGGTTCTGAGTGGATTTGATCCGTATTCAAATTGGGTGATTTGAATTTTTGAAAAAAAATAAAAAATAAAAACATTTTTCACAAAGCGCTGATTAAATATTGTCCGAAATTCTAAAAAGCCTTGTTGTCATTATTCCAATTGAGATTCCTTTTTTTGCATTATTTAATTTCTTGCATAATTCCCAGTGGATCACCTATTATTATTATTATTATTATTATTATTATTATTATTGAGTTTTTCACACCTGCTGTAGCCGGTGGTTCACTGGAGGCTGAGTGACAGCAAGTCCTCTTAGGTCTCCAGGACTCTTCTGAGTATTCTAGCCGATCTCAACGGAGCTGTGGTTTGGATGGTTTCAATTCTTCCTCTGATTTCCAATTCACACAAATTCTTTTCCAGAGCTGGAGACGTATTTTCTCTGATTCAATTGGCCTATTTTTATCGATGTTAACTGGACATGGCTATTTGCATTTCACATAGTTAGATATCTTTGGGAAAGATATGCATCCAACTATTCTCTCTCCAGCTATGTGTAAATAATAGGGCAGACTGGGCTCTTTAATTTTGGTATGGCAACTTGTCTCGGAGAATGAAACCTGTAAATTCAAACCTGTTAAATTCCTAGTGTCTGTTTCTCTGAATGTTTGAGATGAGGGTTGAAGATTAGTATTATCTGCGTTATTCGGACTATTGTCCCCATCTTCATTGTTACTTGTACCACGTTTCGGCCGATATGCCCTCCAGCCTTCTTCAGGTATTTCTTATTGGACTCGGGAACCTTCTCGGACTCGGGAACCTTCATTTCGAAATCGGGAACTTTCTTGTCGTACTTTCTTGAGCCATCACATTCAATTCACACTGAAAAAATAAAGAGTCAACAAAAGTATCTGGCTTTTTTGCTTACAAAAAATTCACAAAGAAATATGTGCAGGTGCCCACAAGGGAACATCACTTATGAGCTCGTCCCCATTTTTCCAGCCGTGATCAGCATATCTTATTCGACTTACTCGGATGGCTTGTGTGATTGGAGGTAAGTGGCCATACAGCTGCTCTTTTGTGGGGCGCTGCTTCCAGGATTTCCTCAAGACAGCATGCAGCATCCTTATACAGATCTCCAACAGTTTCGTTAGAGTCCAAGTGGTGCAGTCATACAATAGCACTGACACGGTTACAGCTTGTAAGAATCTCAGCTTCATTCTATCAGAGAGACCAGATTACCATATGTTTGATAATCTGTATATAGCAGTGCAAGCCTTTCTTATGCCTATATTGACATCGCTTTCTGTAAATGAGATACTAGAAGTGGCTACCCGGCGTCGCCTGGGTAGAGGGGGGATTTTTAAAAAGTTAGTCTCGCAGATCCGTTATTACTTATCGCGAGTGAGATCCTCGCTGGTTGCCCCATAAAAATCCCCACGGAAATATATAACAATATAGTAAGAAATTTACATTCAATGATTTACAATTAAAAAAAGAAAAGATATAAATAACACAATTAATTTAATCAATCAATATTAGATTTCAAAGCGAAAAAACAAACATACAAAAAAAAAAAAATAAATAAATAAAAAAATAATATGCAAAAACTTTCCATTCTGTTACTTCAAATTTGAATTTTTAAATATCTTCCAAAATATAAATCAAATCTTCATTATTTTTGCTCAAAAACCAAGCCCTGGTGATATTTAATGTGTATATATATTTACTTTGTCGTTAATTGTTTTAGTTTCGAAGTTTCCTCCGCACATACATATACATACTAAAGTAAAAAGTAAAGTCGTCGTGGCGGCCTAAAGTCGGTATCAGCCAGTCAGCGAGGGAGTCTATCCCCTTTTCAATAGCGCTAGACCAAGGAGATTGTTTTTGGCGTCTGAGGTGGAGCGCCACACCTACCATCAGCTCCTTACTTTACCGCACAGATCCCTATGCTACTCATAACGCTGAATTGGCGAGGACCCGTATCGAACTAGGAACCTTGTGGTTTCTAGCCGAACGCTCTACCGACTGAGCTAACCCGGCCCCTATACATGCTACTGCCCTTTACATATGTATAGATTACTACCTAGGTATGTGAAATAATAGACTAGAATAAAGTCAATCTTGGATTCCGCATATCAGCATTTCATTGAATATTATTCTGAATATCAATGCATAACAACGAACAATTCTGTGTTACAATGATAGGCAGCACAGCACAAAACAACAGCTGTACGATCACTTACCTCCCATCTCACAAACTATCTAAGTAAGATGGACAAGGCAAGCAGAGACGAACTCATAAGTGACTTTCTCCTATGGACTCCAATACATGAACACACTAGTGTTAGCCGACCAGCTGTACGGACACTGGATGCCGCCTAAAGCAGTGAGTCTCAACCGGTAGCCATATGCCCCCAGAGAACATATAACATTTTTTGGACTCAGGCAAGGATAACATCTATTCTATTAATAATAGAGATTCGCTTCCGGTTTTTGTCTGTAACAAAAATTACGTCACTGCTTACGTCACATTACCCAAATTCGTAATAACATAGAATAAATACACTCAAAATTTAAACATGCAACATTAGACAGTCCTCATTGTTTTTTAAAACAAGTTTTAATAAATACATGACTGATATTATATATCTATATATAGTTTGTTTTATTTTAATACATATTTAAAGTTTACATTTCAAATTGTTTTATTTTTTAACCCTTTAATGAATTTGATGATTTTACTTACTTAGGGTACAAACTCGCTGACATTGAATTTTTTACTCCCACCCCTCGGACAATATGTTTCAAAAATCTATTTTTACATCGCCCGGAGGGTGTTTTTTTTATTTTGTACTAGTATTTGATTATAAAAACAGAATAAGACTTTTAAACATCGAATGTAAAATAGCAATCAAAGTGGTCCATTAGTTAAAAAAAAAGGGTTGAGAACCACTTGTCTTCGGTCCCTGCCAATAGCGATTGCCGATAGGGACGGAGGGTGAGAGAGAGTCAAGGAAATCCGTGCTATCAGCTCGACTTGATGATGATAAATATCTCCGATAGATATTACCCACAGTTCCTCGTTTGACATCTTTTAAACATTTCATTTTGGACGTCGGTGGCCGAGAGATTCACAAAGCAGCGTATACTCATTGTGTTCCTAAGGCATCGCGTAAACAAAATTAATCATAATTAGTGGTGATTTTTCTGGTTGATACCGACATTTTTTGGGGGGTGGGGGGTCAAGAAGAAGTTGGTTTCAAACATTGTCGGTTTGGGCATACTGGATTATTTTGAAAAGCATAAACATCCGGAGATTTGTGATGGCATGTGGTCGACATGGAAGATAAAATGGTCCCAAGTATAAGATGAACGTTAAGTGGGGACGTATTAAATATTATCATACAGTGGCGCCTCGCTGTGGGTGTATTGCGAACTAGTCTAGTTTCTTGGTTGGTTGGTTGATTTGATTTGTTTTTTTTGGTTTGGTTTACGGCATATCAACCTCAGTGGGTCATTTAATGCCGACAAAGATTTTGAAATAAATTCATTTTTAATGGATACTCAATCTTTTTTATAAACACATTTTTCTATTTAACCCATAGATGGGACTACCACTCCGGGTCAGAGTGGACCTGGGAGTAATGGTGATGAAAAGGTGATAAGGGCAATAGGGTCGGGACTATCATATAGGTGCTAGGGCTTGACGTGTCTAGCCTAAGTAAGGGTCTAAGTGGTGTGTTGCATGTCATGGACTGCTTAGCTATCTAGGTTACACCCTTAAACATCGCGGGTCGCCACACACGACCAACAGGTGGCCCCATTTGGGGAGCCTTACCACTCTGCAAAGGTGCAGTCGATGTATTCTAACGCCCCAGCCGACGAGGCAAGGTTGGTTGGTTGGGTTTTGTGGCATGTCAACCCATTGGGTTGTATTTTCTTAACCTACCACCAGGTCAGGATGTGACACAAGGTCTTTCTTTTTTAAAGTGGGAAGCCACACCCGAAGCTCGTGCGATGGCAAGCCTAAAAATTGCTTTTATCCTTTCGTCATTCCGATTTTGGGGCGCCTCAGGCACCGGGTAATAAACACAGCCCTGCCCCTTTAAATCGAGGACGCGGGTGTTGCCTGGTGGGACGCCCCCCTCCCCTGGGATCACGGGATTAATATGTCCAGCTGACCATGATCGAAGATGATTTATTTTATGCCGAAGACGTTTGTTTTATTTATTCTTTGCAAGGTATGGTTATGTCTGTAGCTACTTGTGTATTTACCAACCCCTCCGTACGAGCAGGATGCGACACAAGGTCAATTTCTTAAGCGGAGTTTAACAGGTTTGAATTCAGAGTTTTCCTTCTTCTAGTCTGGTTACCTAGCCAAGGTTAAAGAGCCCAGTCTGCCCTGCTATTTACCCATAGCTGGAGGGAGAAATGATTAATAAATTTCCCAAGGGTATTAGCGCCATGTGAAATGCAAACAGCTTCGTCCAGGATTTGAACTCGGCTGACGAGTCCATTTCCTTCGACTCTAACCATTTGACCACGCGCCTTCATATTCTATTTGCACATCATTTTTGTTTTTGCTCATATTAGTAAATGGGTAGGGACGATAGGGGTTTAGTTATCTGCTGAGGATTTCAAATATCAAGAGTTGTTGTTGGTAAGCTAAGGAACCAATGCAGTTTGGCAGCGGTAGTGTCGTAGGAGTTGCTGGGTAGAATTGGATTTCTGAGATTTTAAGGCGTATACATGTGTTTAATTCACATTACTTTAAGGGCGCCATCTGCCCGAATGCAGTCGGACTCACTCTGTATATAGGAGATGTCTTGTATTAGCATCCTTCCATCTGCAAGAGACGATGAAGTAGTGTCCTTTTTTTCTTTATTGGAACTACGTAGCCTTGGCGGGTTCATGTTGAGGATGAGCTGTTGCCCAAGCAGCAAATCCCCCTGTCCACACTGCCGCTGTTATCCAAACGAAAGGTAAGGAACCAATACAGTTTGGCAGTGTAGTGTCGCAGGGGTTGTTGGCTAGCACTGGATTTCAGCATCACACCACCTTAAGGACTTCGGTTCCTGATTTGTTTTCTGGGTTTACTCCCCTATCCTTTCCTTGGGATGGGTAAAGTCACTAGACAGCGGAGGTTTGTGTCAGACTTTTCCTTGACTTAGATGGGTTGCCGACCAAGGCTAAGGAGCCCCTTTCTAACGCATTTGGGGATTTATGTAAGTAGTAAGTACCCCAATCCTACTACTGTTGGTATTTCTGAAAAAGAGTGTATGTAGGTAATTTTTGTGGGTCTATGAGCCTAAATCTTTGATAGAAAACCGATTATTTTCAGAAACTTCGATATGTTCTTAGGATCTATTTTTCCAAATTGGAAATGATTTTTACTATAAAAATGCATTGTAATTGAATTTTTACTATAAAAATGCATTGGAAATAAATTTTACAATAAAAATGCATTGGAAATGATTTTTACTATAAAAATGCATTGGAAATAAATTTTACAATAAAAATGCATTGGAAATTATTTTTACTATAAAAATGATTGGAAATGATTTTAGTATGAAAATGCATTGGACAATGATTTTTACTGTTATGGTCCCATCTATGGGTTAGATAGAAAAATGTGTTTATCAAAAACATTGAGTATCCATTAAAAATGACTTTATTTCAAAACTTTATTGGCATTAAATGACCCACTAAGGTTGATATGCCGTAAAACAAAACAAACCAATCTTTCTGAATGAAGATTGACTTATTAGAAGATCACGACAC
Organism: Doryteuthis pealeii; assembly: GCA_023376005.1. NCBI lineage: Eukaryota > Metazoa > Mollusca > Cephalopoda > Myopsida > Loliginidae > Doryteuthis > Doryteuthis pealeii. The sequence goes on along the minus strand of CM042160.1, from coordinate 68,508,558 downwards.
CCATTACAAGCAGACCCGATCGGGGACGGTCCTATCGGCTGTGGCCGTAGAATACACCGACTGCACCTTTGTAGAGGGGTAAGACCCCAATGAGGCCACCTGTTGGACGTGGGTGGCGACCCCTCATGTTTAAGGACAGAATCCTGATGACTGTGAAGTCTATCACATGCTACACTTCACTTTGGCCCTTACTTAGGCTAGACAGGCAGTAGGAGAGGACCAACTACGATGAATCCGTTGGCCACGTCAAGCCCTAGAACCTATTGCCCTTATGGCAAGCCCCAACCAATTTTATCATATGTGCTAGAAGGCGGCGGCTGAGGGTCTTATTGTCCTGCGTATGACGTTAAACTCTATCCGATGGTGAAATTCCAGTACTGGAGCTCTGGGGAATGTGGAGTATCCCTTCATCATTATTGCTCCCATGTCCACTCTGACCTGGAGTGGTAGTAGCTGCTAGGGCTCCATCTATGGGTTAAATAGAAAAAGTGGGTTTAAAAAAACGTGTTTAAAAGATTTGAATCTAAGAATCTTGAGTACTCATCAACAATGAATAAAACCAAACGTCTACGGAATAAAATAACCCAACAAGGGTTGACATGCCGTAAAATCCAACCAACCAACCAACCAAGCAGTCCGTTTTCCTTCTCATTCTAACAGACGTCTTTTTCATGAAACCATTTCTGTGGCACCGATTCTTTGACCTTTCGAGGTTTTAAATTCAACAGAATTATAACAAGTGGGCCAAAAACATTTTTTTCCACATCTTTTCTAAACAGCACACAAAATGGAAAACACAGACATTTAAAAAGAATATATATATATATATATATATATATATATATATATATATATATATAGAAATCCGCCAGAGGGCGCCACTGTTGTGAGACTAGTCTGTCTTTAGGGATAATGTCCCAGTGTTTAATGATAATAGAAAGCCGTTGCCGCCTCTGTCACTTCTGTTGAAGCGTGCCAACGAAGGGATTGCTCTCATAAATCGTCCATGTTGAAATGGCAGGCGTTTCCTACAAGCTGTAAATAATGCCAGATATATTTTAGGGACCATGTGGATTTAGTCAGTGATAGGACAGAAAGAAACTTTGCTAAGGTAGAAACAACCAGAACAAAATACTTACGATAAATGTTTATTTTCTCCCCCTTTTTTTTCTCTCTCTTCTTTTTCGTTCTTATCAAGTGTGAAGCCATTAATAGTCTTTTCAGAAAGACGAAGAGACAAAACTGAATGTCAAATATATATATACAGCAGTTAAAATGAACGAAAATTTAACTTCGCGACAAAATTTTAGATTTGGAAAATGGTAAATTTCTTCTTTCTATTAATTTTTATATATGGTGGTCTAAATGTGGGAGGTCTTGTAATCAAAGTGTAAACAAAATGGCGGACAAACGAATTCTCGCCATTCTCGGAATGACTGAGACTTTGTGTGACTTGCGGTTAAAGACAAGAACTACCCGGATGTGTTTTTGAATTTATTTTAGGTTTAATCAACACCAACACATGGGAGGTTGGTGCAGAAAATCGAGCGGCCTGGCGCCTCCTCGTCAAACAAGGTACAAAGTGGAGGAAAAAAGAAGACAGGGTTAGGGTTAGGGTTAGGGTTAGGATTCGGGTTAGGGTTAGTGCTAGGGTTTAGGGTTAGTTTAATGGGGAAATAATGGGTAGTTAATGAGTGGATCACATATTGGAATGTAAACAGCTCGGTAAATCCCATATTGGATTAGAAACCATTCGGTAGATCAAATATTGGAAGAGCACTAAAGGATTCCATAATTCAGGACTTACTTACTTCGAGCCCTTTTCAACTGGCCAAAGATGGCATTTAAAAACTTAACAATATATATATATATATATATATATATATATATATATATATATATATATATATTGAGAACTAGACTCACCAGATATACCAACAAAGAAGCATATGTGGAATCTACAACAACACACACACACACACACACACATATATATATATATATATATATATATATATATATATATATATATATATACAGGGTGTCCCAGAAGTTACACACCATCCTGATTTTAAAAATACACCTTTGTTGATTTCAAATCACTGTTATTGAGAATAATTATAATAAATGCTCAAATTGAGAGATAGAAAATTAATTTTGTCAATTACTATCTATGAAAATGTTTTTGAAATAACTAAAGGTGTTGTTTCTCAAAACCTGGATAATACATGACTTCTGGGACACCCTGTATATATATATATATATATATATATATATATATATATGTGTGTGTGTGTGTGTGTGTGTGTGTGTGTGTGTGTGTGTGTTTAGAGAGGGAGAGAGAGAGAAAGTGAGAGAGGGAGAAATGAAGAAAATAACAAATTAAGAAAAATTCTATAAAAGGTGAATAACGAACACAAAAAATTCAATTTTACCTTTTCCTCATTTGCATACCAATCTGTTCTATTTATTTTTAAATTCTTGCTAAAATCGTAATAAAACTACAAGTTACAATTCTTATTTAGACATGTTCCTCGGAATTACTTTGAGGTTTTCTTTTCTTTTTGTTTTGATTTGTTTTTTGTTGTTTTGTTTTATTTTGTTTTTGCTTCTATTTTTTTTTTTTACATTTTTTTTATTTATTTTTATTTTTGTTTTTTTTTTTTTTTTTTTGTTTTTTTAAATGCTAGCAATAAGGTATTGCGTGCATTTATGTATACAATAAACACGGCGAATGTTATTCTTGTGTTATCTGAGACCTTGTTGCTCATATGACCCCCCCCCTTTTTTTCCTTCAATGGGGAGACAATCTGTGTAAATTCCTAGCAATGGAGGTCGTCCAGTCCCGAAAGTTTTTCTGCCTGAAAAGATCGTGTGTATCTTAATTCCTTTTAAGCAATGGCTGCCCTCACCGAGCGTCTCTTGGCCGTTTTCGGGAGGTTAGATAAGCAGCTGGTTTGCCAAAAAGAGGGGGGGTGTTCTCAGCTAATCACACATTCGATTATTGGGCGCGATTCACCCGAAAAGGTTTTCTCGGACGGGTTATATACAAGGGTAGGGGACTGGGTTTGGGTGGGCGCTGGGACCCCCTCTCTCTCTCTCTCTCTCTCTCTCTCTTCTACCTTCTTCGGGGGGGGGTGAAGAATGTTTTATTTTCGGGTAGCTTTACAACTCCTTCCCATTCCTCCAACTCTCTCTCTCTCTCTCTCTCTCTCTCACTCTCTCAGTCTCAGTCTCAGTATATATATATATATATATATCAATATCTGTTTCCTTCAATCAGTGTATGTATATGATATATATATATATATAATTGATAATTTTGAATTATATTACCACGACCAGACAACTCGGCAAACACCATTTGCGACATCCGGAGCACTGGACAGCTGTTTCGACCTCTTTTGGTCTTATCAGCAGTGCATACCACAATCTCCGCCACTAGAGATTGAACCAGTGGACCACAGCGTGAAGAGCGGGGACTTAACACACTGGGCCACCAGCCCATGCCACAAACGGAGAATGCCAAATCATCTAGTCAATGGTAATATTAATTCAAATGCGCAGTCACCTAACCTATACTGCCATGTATCCCATCGCAGGATTACAGGATGACAGCTGTCCAGTGCTCCGGATGTCGCAAATGGTGTTTGCCGAGTTGTCTGGTCGTGGTAATATGATTCAAAATTATCAATTATATATATAATTCCTCTATCAAAAATTCAATATCAAAAATTCAATATATATATATATATATATATATATATATATATATATATATATATATTAGGGTGGCCCCCAAAAAATTGTTTGCTACGTTTTTAAAAACGAATTAAAATTAATTAAATCTATTATTTAAGGTCAAACTTCTGTATCTTTTTCAATGGTTTTAGGCGCTTGTTTACAATTTTAATGTAACATTCGCGATTGCAAAAAAATTTTACCAAAAATCAGGTAATTATCCGATTTTAATGAAATTTTCAGTATTGATTTATCAATTAATGAATTTTATAATGCATCAGTTATTTCATTTCAAAAATTTAATTTATTTTTTTTTTGCTATGAAATATAAAATTCATTTAAAATATGAAAAGCCTGATGTTAAGTTTAAAATGTTATATTTTTAGATTCTAGAAACAAATATCTATTTAATGCAAACCTTATTTTAGGTGCAAAAAGTAATAAGTTTTGAAGAAAAACTCGATTGAAAATATACGCCCCCCCTTTTTTTAGCAGAAAAAATATCGATACATAATTTTTTTTTTTTATAAGATAATAGCCAATTAAATAATTATTGAAATGAGTAAAAACGAAATATCCAAAAAATTGATTATCTATTATTTTTTTACATTTTATTTTTCGATTTTCGGTACTTATTTTCTCATAGAAAAGCCACCGTAATTTTTTTTTTGTTTGTTTCTATTCATAACTTCGGTCTTTTATCTCTTTATTCATACTGTAATTAGTACAGAAAATGACCAACTCGCAAAAATGTTACGCCCCCAACATAAAGGGGGGGGGGTCAAAATTAAGTGACCTGAAAAAATAAGAAAGTTTTGAAATAAAATAAATAATGCATTATAAAGATCATTCATTGATAAATAAACACTGAAAATTTCATTAAAATCCGATAATTTCCTGATTTTTGGTAAATTATTTTCTGTAGGGGGGCTAAAGTCATTTTGTCAAAAAGGCATTTTCGGCTAATTTTAGGCCACCCTAATATATTAGGAGTGAAATATTGAATAAATCTGACAAAATGTGGTTGAGAGTAGAGGAAAATGTGGATATAACAACACAAACGACAATGTTCAATTGATATTTCGTCTCATTATTGGTTGAAACTTCCTCAGATGTTATGAGGAAATTCAACCAATAATGTGACGAAATTACATACACACACACACACACACACACACACACACACACACACACACATTTGGTAAATACATCTTCAAGATTATGAGTTTTTAAAAAGTGTTATATATATATATATAGAGATAGATAGATAGATAGATAGATAGATAACACTTTTTAAGACTCATTTTTCTAATCCATAGATTGGATCCTAACAGGTACTTCCACTCCGGAACAGATCGGACCTGGAAGTAATGGAGATGAAGGGGTACTCCACATCCTACAGAGTTCCAGAGTCGAAACCTCATCATTAGATGCAGTTTAACGTGATACTCAGGACACGGTATTTAAGTCTACATTGTACTATTTCATGTATATTTAAATCTTGTGACCAGATACCACATTTTTGGTTCGGTTTGGTTACTTTGTTTTATGACATATCAACATTCGTGAGTTATTTAATGCCAAAGCCATCCTGGTAAAAGAACAGTAGTGGTACTATTTAACCCATAGCTAGGGGGATGACCGGGTTCATACATTTCCAAGGGTATTAGTCCGTAGTGGCTAACGTGCTGGACTGCGATATTGTAGTAAACTATTAGGTTGTTACAAAAATAATGGCCGATTGAAGTGCTCGGTTTTGAAATGTCATTTTAATATAGAATTTGTTGTTTATTTCTGGTGAATTTTTGCATATATAATAATTAATGTGTGCTCAAAATAAAATTTATTTATTTTCAGATAGAAAGTATTTTTGAAAAATAGGGGCCTTCAAAGATGAACATGCCTAAACATAACCTTCGCCTTCTTATGTTGTATGAATTCAAGCTTGGGCACAATGCCTCCGAAACTGCTGCCAATATCAACAAAGCATGGGGAGATGAATCCACAAGTGATCGGACTGTACGAAGGTGGTTCCAGAAATTCCGCAGTGGAGATGAGAGTCTTGAAAATAAAGAAGGTAGAGGACGGACATGCAGTCTTGACAATGAACAATTGCAGGCAGTTGTTGAGCAAAATCTACGACAAAGTGTCAGGGAAATGTCTCAGACACTTGGTGTCAGCATTGCAACAGTTTCCCGCATTTACAGAGTATTGGAAAGGTGAAAAGGCTCGATAAATGGGTTCTTCATGAGCTCAATGAGCACCAAAAACTTAGGCGGTTTGAAGTGTGCTCGATGCTCAGTTTGCGTAACACCAATGACCCCTTTCTTGACCGAATAGTCCCTTGTGACGAAAAGTGGATCCTTTACGACAACCTAATATATCCAAGATTTCTCAACACTAATGGTATTATGTATACACATTAATTATTATATATGCAAAAATTCACCTGAAATAAACAACAAATTCTATGTTAAAATGACATTTCAAAACCGGGTTAAATATTAGATTGTTACAAAAATAATGGCCGATTGAAGTGCTCGGTTTTGAAATGTCATTTTAACATAGAATTTGTTGTTTATTTCAGGTGAATTTTTTGTGACGAAAAGTGGGTCCTTTACGACGATTGTCGTAAAGGATCCACTTTTCGTCACAAGTGACTATTCGGTCAAGAAAGGATTCATTGGTGTTGCCCCATTTTTTTTCAAAAATACTTTCTATCTGAAAATAAATTAAATTTTATTTTTGAGCACACATTAATTATTATATATGCAAAAATTCACCTGAAATAAACAACAAATTCTATGTTAAAATGACATTTCAAAACCGAGCACTTCAATCGGCCATATTTTTGTAACAACCTAATCGTAAACGAGTTCAACGTCCAGTCATGTTATTACGTTCACTTTCATACAAATACCCTTGGGAAAAGTATGAACTCCCTCGTACCCTCGCCAGTTGTGGGTTAAATAGTAACATTAATGTTCTTCTACGGGGATTGCTTTGGCATTAAATAACCTACGAAGGTTGGGATTCCATTAAAAAAAGAAACAAAGCAAAGTATCATTAGCTATAGATCACAAAACTCTGCCAGCTGTTAGGAGTTGTCTAAGTGGTGAGCACTCAATAGGAGTCAAACTTGTATAAGTTGTAATTGTCTATGAGTATGCCATACGTTTAATTTAGATGGGTGCCAGGTCACAAGTATGGGCGACCCAATGGAAAGGAAATGCATTACTCTCATAATAGTTTATGAGGTAAATAAGGGATAAATGAATATATATATATATATATATATATATATATATATATATAGAGAGAGAGAGAGAGAGAGAGAGAGAGAGAAGAGAGATAGAATAGAGTAAGTGGATGTGTGTGCGTGGATGTGAGAGAGGGTGTGCGTGAGAAAGTGTGTGTTGTTTATTAGGTAAGTAAGAGATAAACAAAGAGAGGAAGAGAGAGGGGGAAGAAAGAGAGAGTGTGTGAGAAAGATAGAGTGAGTAAGTGTGTGTGTGCTTGTGTGTGTGTGTGTGTGAGAGAGTATGTGTATTTTATTAGGTATGTTAGAGATAAACAGAGAGAGAGAGAGAGAGAAGAGAGAGAGAGAGTGTGTGTGTGTGTGCGTGTGTGTGTGTGTGTGTGTGTGTGTGTGTGTGTGTGTGTGAAAGTGAGAGACAGAAAGAAAGAGATTGCGTGCGAGAAAGATAGAGTGAGTGAGTGAGGAGTGTGTGGGTGTGTGTGTGTGTATGACAAAGAGAGAGAGAGTGTGTGTGTGTGTCTGCACGCGTGTGTGTGTGTGTGTGTGTGAGAGAGAAAGAGAGAGAGAGAGAGAGAAAGAAAGAAAGAAAGAAAGAAAGAGTCTGTCTGTATTAGAGAAAGAGCACTTAAAAACACCGTTACATAATTTCCTTTGGGCGTGTTACAGGTACAGAGTAGACGATTGGATGTGAGTTTCGAGTTGTTACGACTGGCAAATAAGTTGATATAATTTGCCCTAAGTAGTTATTACTCAGATGATTGATCGTTCTATCTGGGTTGGTTGCGAGATCTGTCATCAGGTTCAAGATATAATAAAAAAAAAATAATAATAATAAATGAATAAAACAAAACAAAAACACAAAAAAAAGAAAGAACTTTTCTATGAAAACGCGGTGACAGATTTTGTTCCCATCCATCACTTGACTTAATCTTACACTATTTTGAAATGAAAACACACATATATATATATATATATACATTGGAGGTATGAATCCAACTACTCACCCCTCCAGCTATGGGTAAATAGTAGGGCAGACTGGAGTCTTTAACCATGGCTAAGTAACCAGTCTAGGAGAAGGAAAACTCTGAATTTAAATCTGTTAAATTCCATTTAAGAAATTGACCTTGTGTCGCATCCTGTTCGTGCGGATGGGGTTGATAAATATGTATGTACACATACGCTCTTTCCCAAGCTCATACACAAGCGTAGTCAGTGATGCTTAAGGATGGAACTCTGGTGTCTGAGCAGTCCATGACATGCAACACTATACTTTGGCCCTTACTTCGGCTAGACAGTTAATAGATCTTCTTTGGTGGATGAAGACTTCTATTGGACCATTTTTTAAAGAATGTCCACCATAAAGTAGGGAGCTGATGGTTAGTGTGTTGCTCCACTTCAGATGTAAAATCAATCTCCCTGGTCTAGCGAGCCATGTTGGATGGGGCGTTTAGAATAGAGAATGAGAGAGAGAGGGGGGAAGAGAGTGAGTGAGTTAGTTAGATAGATAGATAGAGAGCGATATATATATATATATATATATAGAGAGAGAGAGAGAGAGAGAGAGAGAGAGAGAGAGAGAGAGAGAGAGAGAGAGAGAGAGAGAGAGAAGGGCGTGTGTATTAACCCTATTAAAGTATTACTTAAACAAAACGATTTCGAATTGAATTCTTTCGGTTTTCTCAAGCGTAATGTAAAAGGCGGCTCGATTGTCGCGCCCTCTGTCGGGAATGGGTTTCTCGAATAAAGATATTCACTTGATGTCGAGAAAGTCACTTACGCTTTCACTTTTGACCGCATTTTAACCCTTTTCATTCAACCCAGAGCAACAACAAAAAAAAAAAAAAGAAAAGAAAAAAAAAAAGAAAAAGAAAAGAAGAAAAAGAAGAAAAAAAAGTCTCCTTTTACTTTTAAGTCAGTCGTGTATTTATACCTTTGAACTCGAGCCAACGAATTTGCCAAGCAAAGTGGCATTATATTTTAATCGGTGAAGCGATGAACAAGTCACCTCAAAATCTAAAAGTTCTCCTTCCCTTTGTGGGGTTTTTTTCTAAGTAGGAACTATTGACGTTAGGATTTTTTTGTTTGTCCGGGGGGGGGGATTTTTTTTTGGGGGGGGTGTTTTTTTTCTGTTGTTGTTTTCTGTCTTTTTGGTTTTCTTGGCGGGAGCGGGGGGTGAAAAAGAAAATCCTGTGGAAACAATGTTTATCCCAGATATCCCGAACGAATTTTGGTTCGGAAATTAGAGTAACGCTTCAATCAATTCCTGAACGTTGACAATCCCTTTTATCCTGGTAGTACCTATTGGGGTCCCATCTATGGGTTGAATAAAAAAAACATGAGTTTAAAAGGAATGTGACTAGATGAATTGATAACCCAATGCCGTAAAACCCAACCAACCAACCAACCCTTCTATCCGGATTCCAAACAGAAAAAAGTTAAAATAATTTTCAGCGTATCACTATAATAAACTATTATCAACACATTTACATGATCACATAGCGCTAATACCCTTGGGAAAGGTAAGAATCCAACTATTCTCCTCCCAGCTATGGGTAAAACAATTAAGCAGACTTGGTTCTTTAACCTTGGTATGACAACCAGTCTAGGAGAAAGAAACTCTGAATTCAAACATGTTAAACTTCTGCTCTTGCCAGAAGGAAGGAGTGGAAACAGAGAGGAAAGTAGCCGACAAAGCAAAGAGAGCCAGAAGGAAGGAGAGAAAACAACAGCTCCAGCAAGCATCATTGTTTGTGTGCAGTCAGTGCACCAAAGAATGTCACTCAGAGGCAGATAAGAACTTTTTGGACACTTGGCCATCGTCTTTAGTGGATTGAAGGATGCCAACAAACTCTACTCAAGAAATTGACCTTGTGTCGCACCCTATTCGTGCGAAGGGGTTGATTGATTGATTGATTGATTGATTGATTTTAACAGCACGTCAACACACTAAGGGTTATTTTATGCCAAGCGCAAAATTGTGAGGGATGGTCAGATTTATTATAATGGATTTTTCGGTGATTTCTCTTGAGTTTGACTGTAAGTTGTCTGTCGTTATTTGTTGCTAAATGGACTGGAAATCACTTAATCTTAAATCGGTAATCTTATTATAATGGAGAATATGTGTTTGTCTGTCCGTAACCGGAATTACGTCACCCTAGCGTCACAATTCCTTTACATTAGATTCTCAATAGTCATTAGCGGCCGCGTTAGCTCGGTCGGTAGAGCGTTCGGCTAGAAATCACAAGGTTCCTAGTTCGATACCGGTCCTCGCCAACTCAGCGTATGAGTAGCACAGGGGGCTGTGTGGGTAAAGTAAGGAGCTGGTGGTAGGTGTGGTGCTCCACTTCAATCTCCTTGGTCTAGCGCTAGTGAAAAGTCGATAGACTCCCTCACTGATTAGGTGATATCGACTTTAGGCCACCCCGATGACTTTACTTACTTTACATATTGAACTATTTAGCAATAGCTTTTAAGTAAACATATCAAACGTTGTAATGATTTAATTACATATTGTGGTATATCTACAGGTCCTGCTAGGATATATGTTTATGTATATATGTTTTGTTAAACTCTAATGACAATTCTTGTCGGACGAGTTTTTGTTTGATCCTTTCTAACTGTCTGGCCATCTTTTTAATATCCGGGTGGAATTGGTGTAGCAATCCACCAAAGGTTTTTTCACGAGCGCTTTCTGCACGACTTGTGCCATCATCAGGTGTGGAACTGGTGGAATGTTTCTGTTATCTCACTTTTAAAACGAGCAGTAACAGTAGGAATTAGTAGTAGAAGGGCTCACATGTTCCGTTTAAATGAACAGTGGCAATAGAAATTTGTAGGAGATGGAGGGCTCACAAGTTTATAAGAATGTAAGGGGAATGGTGGAAGGAGGATTGGCGGGAAATTAAACGCATTTATAATATATATATATATATATATATATATATATATATATATGTATGTATATGTGTGTGTGTGTGTGTGTGTGTGTGTGTGTGTGTGTACTATCTAGTGATTTGTTGACGTTTCACATAAATGTGGCTTGATAAATAAATGAGCTGTCGGCACTCTACCGGGTTTTTTTCCCCCGGGCGGGGGTCCTCTTTAACTGATGATCGTGTGAAAGCGTTGGCTGCCCCTCCCTCATCGAAAGTCGCTCTCAAGTCGATGGTTGTTCACTTCGGACATCCAGATTGGTTATCACTTATCCACCTGGACGAGACGAGGATCAAATCGCCAAATCACTATCAGACATTTCTACTACCCTTTTTTTTTTATAACTGCAATACCAGATATACTAATCCCCCCCCTCTCTCTCTCTCTCTCTCTCTCTCTCTCTCTCTCTCTCTCTCTCATTTAACTGCAATACCAGATCACCGATTCTCTCTATGTATATATATATATATGTGTGTGTGTGTGCGTGTGTGTGTGTGTGTGTGTGCATACATATATATATATATATATATATGTATATATATATATGTATATATATATATATATATATATATATATATATGTCAGTCATCCTTCAGTTTATTTCAAATTTTCTTTCTTTCCTTTTTCTTTTATTTCTTCACTTCACACCCTCTCTCTCTTCTCTCTCTCTCTCTCTCTTCTCTCTCTCTCTCTCTCTCTCTCTCTCTCTCTCTCTCTCTCTTTTCTCGTAGTTCATATTATTTCAAACTACAACCTTTTCACTAACCCCCCACCCCCTCATTCCATTACTCTTACTCTCCACATACAACTCTTTCTTTGACAAAACATTTCTCTTCCTTTCATCTTCTTTTCTTCCTTTCTTTCTTTCTTTCTTCTTTTCTTTCTTTCTTTCTTTCTTTCTTTTTTTTATCTTCCTTCTTTTTCTTTCTTTCTGTGGTTTAACCGTTATAAACTGTGAAAATACGAAAATATCTGCGATTCTGGGGAAAATACCCTTCTACCCGGGTATATATTGGCGGGTATATAATGGCGAGTGAGAGAGAGGGGGGAGGAGAGAGAGAAAGAGAGCGAGAGAGAGAGAGAAATAGTGGAGAGAGAGAAATAGTGAGAGAGAGGGGGAGAGAAATAGAGCGAGAGAGAGGGGGAGAGAATAGAGCGAGAGAGGGAGAAGAGAAATAGAGTGAGAGAGAGAGAGAGGAAAATAGAGCGAGAGAGAGAGAGAGAGAAAATAGAGTGAAAGAGAGAGAGGAAAATAGAGCGAGAGAGAGAGAGGAAATAGAGCGAGAGAGAGAGAGAAATAGAGTGAGAGAGAAGGAGAAAGAAATAGTGTGTGAGTGAGTATGTGTGTGAGGGTATGTGTGTGAGAGTGTGTGTATTTTATTAGGGAAGTTATAGATAAACACAGAGAGAGAGAGAGAGAGAGAGAGAGAGAGAGAGAGAGAGAGAGAGAGAGAGAGATAGAATGAGGGGTTACTTGTTAACTGTCTACTTGTTCCTGCAGCTAATTATTCCCACATCGTCGGCCATTTTTCAAGGGCTGATTCAGTGGGTTGATTCAACATCTTGTTGGGCTGCTTGCCCAGTCTGTCCTACTATTTACCCATAGCTAGAGAGAGAGTAGAATTTATACCTTTCCAAAGGGTATTAGCGCTAAGTGAAAAGCAGTTACCACGTCCAGGATTTGAACTCGGGACGACGAGTCCATTTCCCATGAAGCTTTTATTAACAACCCCACTCATCAAAACCGCGCGGATCAAAAAACGACCCCCGAGAGGACATCCTCTCTTGTCGATTTACTGGTCGCAACTAATCTCACGCTTCTAATGGCGCGTTTCCGAAAGGTGAAACGGAATGTCACTACCCGTCAATAACCGTCGGGGGATTTTCCACTGAACCTCTGTTATTTTGAATCTAACGAACTCTGATTTAAAAATATTCTAACTACAGTACGTATATAATTCATAAGCTACCTATGAATTATGTAACACACGCTTGATTACTGTTATTACTGCAGTCAACCTGTAGTATCTGTTTCGTCCACGTCCCTCTACTTCACTCTACTCGTTTTGTCCAACGTCACTCTTGCACACTTTCTCCAGCTATACAGGATCAAACTCGTCGAAACAAAAATATCGTCACTTCTATCAAAGGTTGGACTTTATCTGTCTCCTTCCCACTCCCACAATGCCTTTCATTTCCGGTCTGGTCAAATAAATTTTTTTTTTAAACATCGCTTATGAGTGCCACTTCTTCTCCGGCCACAAGGTAGGCAACGTATTTTACTTTCTGTTTCTTTTTTAATTCAAACTACACATCGTTTGTTTTTTTTGTTTTTTTTAAATTTTTCCTACGTTCACTTTCCTTTCGTTTTCTCTTTTCTCCCGCCATTTCCTTTTTCTCGCTATTTCTCTTTTCTCCCGTCATTTCCTTTTTCTCTCGCCATTTTCCTTTTACCCGCCATTTTCCTTTTCCCTCCATTTTCCTTTTTTCCTTTTTCCGCCATTTTCCTTTTCCGCCATTTCCTCTCCATTTTATGATATTCATCTCTTTGACTTTTTTTTCGTTCATTCTAACGCAGTTTCTCTTCGTTCCATCATGGAGTAATGGGTAGCAAGTTATTCCTGTATATCCATTACTACTGAATAGCAAGTTCGATCCTTGATGAACGCCCCATACTTGCGACCTTATGCCACATCCTACCCGTGACAAACAAGTTGGGTAAAAAAGGCGTCTCACCGTAGTGTAATATTGAGTAAGGAAGCCTCGCAAATCCATTGATACTGAATAGTACCCAGTGAGCTTAGTATAGTTTTCGGCGGCAACACAATTTTCCCTGGATATTATTTAAACTTTTTCCACTTGTCACTAGCATCGTCTTGCTACGAGGCTAGACTGCAATGCATGTTTCAGGCGACATTGCGTTTATATTGCCCTAGCTCGTTTCTGATTGGTTGGTCAGACCAATCAGCATGAGCAACTAATCTTATAAATGGACTAGTCTCCTCTCGCAAACCTCTTTTTTGTACATCTTAGCAACACCTCACCTAAATCATGGACTTACATATAATTAATTAATCAGATTCCCCGGTCCGTACCAGTATCACTATCAGGAGACCCGCATCACGAATTGGGAAGGAAACAAATGGGAGGGTGCGGGGAACGGAAACGCCATGACTAGGATGCATCGACAGTGAAGTGTTAGTGAAAGACACCTCACCCTACAAAACTGCCTATAATTCTACAACTCGAAACACCAAAGTCCGATTCTTCGCTAATCGACGCGCAACAAACCCGTGGTCTTGTGCCAGGAATCACATAGCGTGAACGGTGCGAACACTACAGCCTGGGGCCGATTCTTCAGTTTTCACGGAATACGGTCTGCCCTATCCGATCCTGGAAGCCAATTGTTCCTCCGAAGTTACGGATCCATTTCGGTTGGTTGGCTGGTTGGTTGGAATTTGCGGCATGTATTTTTTTATGCCTAAAACGTTTGTTTTATTCATTATTGTTTGGGTATTCACATTTTTAAACTCATTTTTATCTATTTAATCCATAGATGGGACCCTAACTGGTACTACCACTCCGAGTCAAAGTGGACCTGAGAGTAATGGCAATATAGGGACACTATACACTCCCTAGAGCTCCAGAATTGGAACCTCACCACTAGATGCAGTTTAACGTCATACCCAAGAAACAGGAATAATGATAATTTGTACACAATTATATGGTTTCACGTATTCCTAATACTAATGAATTGTGTAAAGTTATATGGTTTCAAGTATTCCTATCTAATACTAATAATTTGTACAAAATAATATAGCTTCAAGTATTCCTATCTAATACTAATAATTTGCACTCAATTATATATTGTTTCAAGTATTCCTATCTAATATCGATAAGGTGCATATAGTTATAAGGTTTCAAGTATTCCTATCCTATCTTATTATAATGGGCATCCAGTATCTGTCCATCTGTAAACAAAACTACGTCACATTACCCCAGGAATTGCGTAAGTTTATCAATGAGTATTTAATTTATTGTCAAACTCATTAATACATAGAATAAAGAACAACCGTGTATTAAAGAACAACCTTGTATTATGTATCCTCAGAAATTAAGTATGCAACATTAAACAGTCTACATTGTTAAATCAAGTTTTAATAAATATACACCCAGTATTATTGGTCTATATATAGTTTGTCTTATTTTAATATATATTTGCCGACTGCTCTTACCTAAATTGATGCCATTGGTCCTTCGAAAGTGACAACGCCCCTCCCCCTCCCGCTACCTCAATGACGAATAAAAGAAAACGTCCAATCGCTGCACAGTGTTAATGACGGGTATTGGAAAGGGGGAGGGGACACCGCTAAGGTGAAAACGAGAACAACTCGGAAGCAGGAAAAGGGATAAAAGAAAGCCTCTAACCCATTCGGAAACTTCACCGTAACACCGTGACACCTCACCCGGACTAAAGCCCTACAACGCTTTCACTACGCCTCTGAGGCTTGTCAGTGGGGCCCCTAAGACAAATAATAATAATAATAATAATAATAATAATGCCTGGACCTTGCCAGGGAATTGAAAAGCTGTGGAACATGAGAGTGAAAGTGATACCAATTGTAGTTGGTGCACTTAGAACGGTCCCAATAAAATTGGAAAAGACTGAATGATCTAGAAATCAGAGGAAGAATTGAGACCATCCGGACTACTGCACTGCTACAATCAGCTAGAATACTCAGAAGAGTCCTGGAGATCTGAGGAGACTTGTTGCCACTCACTCTCCAGTGAAATACCATCAGCTAACGCTGATGTGAAAAACTCAAAAGAAGTGAAAATAATAATATCCTTTCAGCTAGTATATTAGGTCTGAGACCTGTCAGCTGTTCCTTATAAACATTCATCTTAATTCCACAGAATATTTATAATCTTTCCACAGATTATCTAACATTGCCTTATAGGAGTTTAGAGATGGGGCATTCACTATTGATGATGGTAGTTTATTCCATGTATTCACCACTCTGTTACTAAAATAATTTTGTCTTGCATTTGCTTTAAAAAAATTTTTTAAGAGTTTAAGTTATGACCCTGGTATTGATATTTTGAGGCAATATTTAGAAAGTCAAAGTTCGTTGAATAAAAACCATGTGTATATTTGTAGACTTCAATCATATCCCCTCTTGTACATCGATAAAGTAAACTTGGTGAGTCAATGTTCCTAAGTCTTTCTTCATACAAAAGGTTTTTTTAAATCATCCATTACTTTACATGAACGGCCAAGACTCATCAGCCCGTACTCCACGGTGATTTGCCAGTGCACGTCGCTGACCCATAGCGGCTTTCGTGGTACTGAGTGACCCTGCCGGCAAAACGAAACTCTGACCACCACTACCACCACCCCAGAATGAGGGTGTGTGTAACAGTGGGTGAAAGTCGGTTTCCCGCCCAAGGCGGTCGGTCCAAAGACCCCAAACAAGCAAATGTCCCACGGGGGAAATCATAAAAGGGTCCGGATCGCCACGTGTGGACGGATCGTGTTACCCCCGGCAGAAAAAGGCAATACGATCGCAGGGTCCGGTAGAAGGCAACCTTCTGCGAGGGGGTCGGGGGGATGGATCATCTACCACCCACGATATACCATGCGTCGACTTGCACGCCTTAAACGGGCCGTGACGACGGACCGGAGGAGAATTTCGACCGGTGCTAACCGTGTGGTTTAAGAAAGATAATTTTTTTTCTATTCGCGAAACGCCTGCAACGTGTTGATGCCAATCAAAAAATGACGGTGATCGTGATCGTGAAATGTGGTAGAAAGTAGAAGCTGTGGCTTCGTCGGCCGCAGTTCCATCCCCGGCGGCGACGAGAGAGATGCGAACGCCCGCATTGCCGCCACAACAATCACAGCGGCCGCTCATATATCTGCAGTCCGATTCTGCCGTCGATGAAAGAGTGGAACGAACGTACGGACGACCACTAAGATCTTTTTAGGTAACAGCAGCAGCACCGGACTGAATTCACCGCAGTCACAATGAACGGTTCCGCCAATTTAATCCGCAGGTGATTTCGCGTTCTTTGGAACTCTCTATCCAAAGTTCTTTAGATAGTGAAAATAGATTACTAATTAGGACTGAGTCTATTCTAGTAGTGACCACCCCAAGCGGAGTTTCAGGGTTTAATTCAGAGTTTTCCTTCTCCTGGGCTGGTTACCTAACCAAGGTTAAAGAGCCCAGGCTGCCCTACTATTTACCCATAGCTGGAGGAATAGTAGTTGGATTCATACCTTTCCCAAGGGTATTAGCGCTATTTGAACAGTAACTTCGTCAAGAATTTGAACTCAGGTTCATTTCTTACGACTCTAATCATTACACCCACGCACCTCCAACTTTTCAAATTTTTCTCATGGTAATTGTCGACAATTGGACTCGTCTCGGTATTTAGGGACGGAGCTTATCACCTTTGCTGCGTTCCCAAGCAACCCGAGTCTGGGATCGAAGGCTTTCGCTCGCCGTACGCACCGAATCGGCCTGGCACTCGCCTCGAAAAGACCCGATCCAGGGAACTCCGAACTACGCGAGACGCAAACGAACGGCTGCCATCGACCCGTGCGCCACACGTCCCGAAGCCTTTTACTTGAGATTACACGTTGACCTTCTTCCCGTTCACACTTTTCAATTTTTTTTTTCGGTTTCTTTTCCTCCGCTTAGCGATATACTTAGTTCAACGGGTCGTCTCGATTGTGGCGTATTAATCTAGTTTTTGTGTTATTCCTGTTGCTGTTTGTAATGGTTGTTGTGGTGAGCGGAAAGCGGTTACGACGACAAAGAGGAAAGATTTGCATCTTTAGTTGAAACGCTCGATTACGAACAGAAGAGCTGTTGGAATATTTTTGAATTTGCTGAAGTCCACCACTTAAACTTATAGACTCCGCGTGGGCTCGTGGATTAAAGCCAGCCAATGAACACGCTCGAATACGTGATTAGTTAACTACTTAATCGCCGATCTTGAAAGCCGTTCATTTGCACATTTTGACACGGACGAACAGATCCGCAACCAAGGACTCTGCTCAACTAAAGAATTCTAACAATCATTAAGGAACACCGAGAAACAACCAAAGGATTCTACCTAACACTAAGGAACAACCAAGGATTCGTCACTAAAAAACACAAGGGATTTCCACAGTAAAGTGTTCTTACCTGAAGCCTTAAAATGGCCACAAAAATTGTAACAGTGTTAACTGATAGGTATTAGTGATTTTACTAGACATTCATCTTGAGAGTGATTGGTAAATAGTCTCATTACTTTCTGCTATCATTTTTTTCCTAACCTTATAATCTTGGTCACTGGTCGTGTAAAATAATGAGTTGGTGAAAGACCCAAAATTTTACTTATACGTTGTGTAATAGTGAGAAGTACTGAAGTTTGGGGATGACGTGTGAAAGGCTACATGTCAGTTTCTGATTGGTCAGCACAGCGAGTGATAACGAGTGTGGGAGAAAGAGAGTTAAGAGTTTGCAGCCTGGGCTGAGTGTTTAAAACAACAGACGCAAGATGAGTACTTGTTCTCCAAGGTATTTTTGTTTGGGGGTGAAATAAAATATGAACTCTGAAAAAAACAACCTTTTGTGTTCGTTATTAAAAACTAAGCAACATCACAAGACGAAACATCCCCAAGAGGAGCCAAGTAGTTCCAAACCATTCTAAAAAACGGAGAGAATGCCAACAACCGATCAAGAAATATCAGTTACTCAGTGCCATAACAGCAGAGCCCAACTTCGATCCAGCCACGAGAAGTAGAACAGGATAATGATGAAAATAAGTAGATGACGAATATTACAATTTACACTCCTGTTGCATAGCGCCTTCTTCACTGGCACTAAATAATTATAATGTTATATATCTCTTTCTTTCTTCTTATTTCTGGTCGTATTTTCTTCTGGCCGGCTTTGCTTCTGATCGTCTTTGGTATTTCTATCATCTTGACTTGGTCTGGAATCTTCTAACGTCTGGAGTTGACTTGGGGACGTCGGTCTGGTTTTCTGTTTGGGATTTCTCGTTATCAGAAGCCCTGTGTCATTGTTAGTTTTTAGATAATAAACACAAGACTTCGATTTACTTTGATGTTACTTTATTTGGTAAATCCCCAACCCAGACATCTGCTAACTAACATAGCGAGCGTGAGTTCCAGTTTAGACAGAGCATAAAATGGCCGACCGCTCTGCCTGACGCCCAACTGCAAACTGGCAACCGAACAGGTCCCACGTGACTTCACGTATTTTGGCGGGCTTCTGTAATTTTCCATGGAAGGACCCGGCCATGGTAAGAAAAGGGTCATCCCCTCAGAATTACAGGGGATTGACAATAATCTTATGCAACCGCATAGATTATGTAACACTCCTACTCCTCTAGATTGACCAGACACACATTTCTTAATGGATCCCGCCACGTCACATATAGAGATTTAGCTACAACGTCATTTTTTTTAATGGAGCCCGCAATAGAACCGTATCTCTCTCCGCATCCATCTTTATTAGTTTTTAATAAACCAGGAACACGGAGACCTCATTGTTTTTTTGGTGTGTTGGAATATTTTGGGTTATAAGGTGAGCTGGAATTCACCACTTAAACTTATAGACTCTGCATGAGCGCATGGATCAAAGCCAGCCAATCAACATGCTCGAATACGTGCTTAGTTAACTACCTAATCACCGATCTTGAAAGCCGTTCATTTGCACGTATTCGACACGGACAAACGGATCAGCCACTGCTTAACACAAGGATTCTTCTCCACTGTAAAGTGCTCTCACTTGAAACCTAAAAATGGTTACGTAACATGATGAACATTTTATTTTATTTTCCAAAACCACTTTAATTCCCTTTATGGCAACCTCTTTTTATCATATCGTTCTTTCTTTCTTTCTTTTTTCTTTCTTTCATTTTTGTCTCCTTTCTTTCTTCTTTCTTTCTTTCCTTTCTTTCTTTCTTTCTTTCTTCTTTCTTTTTTGGCTGTAATCATTCTTTCTTTCTTTCTTACTTTCAGACTCTTTCCCGACTGTATTTCTTTCTTTCTTTCAGGGTCCATCTAGAATTTGTTTTTCTTTCTTTCCATTATTATAATTATAACTCTTATTTTCAGATTAAATGACCCACTGAGGTCGATATGCCGTAAAACAAAACAAACCAAACCAAAACCACTTTAATTCAACGCGCGTAGAAGAACAGTACCGACGCCATTACGCAAACTGAACTTGTCTCTTCCGTGATTTTCCACGAATTCTTAAAATCTAGATGCTACAATCCATTACAAAAATGATAGGCTGTGCCTATTCATTATATAACATGGTGTGCGGTTGTGTAACGGTTATGAAAACGAATCGGCAAACCTAGTTTGCGTTTCAAGTGAAATTTTTACTTTTCGACTGAGACCCTTGTGAAAATGGATGAATGCACTTTTCTGCATGTAGAATATTTTTTAAAATATTGACTAAGAAAAGTGTTGATGTATAGGCACGAGTAAAATCTCCCCCCCTCTCTCTCTCTCTCTCTCTCTCTCTCTCTCTCTCTCTCTCTCTCTTACACACACACACACACACACACACACACACACAATCGTTACTATACCACCGTTTGTTATCGTTGGTGCTCGTCTCTTCCTTCTTCTTTCCTCTTCTCTCTCTCTCCCCCCCCTCTCTCTCTCTCTCTCTCTCTCACACACACACACACACACACAGACACAGACACACACAAACACACACAACAACACACACACACACACACAACAATCGTTACTATACCACCGTTTGTTATCGGTTGGTGCTCGCTCTTCCCTTATTCTGTTCCTCTCTCTCTCTCTCTCTCTCTCTCTCTCTCTCTCTCTCTCTCTCTCTCTCTCTCTCTCTCTCTCTCTCTCTCTCTCTCTCTCGTGTGTCAAGCTAGACGGGGGAAAGGGAAAGTTACAATACGTATAAATAAAAATACTTGAAATGACAGAAAGAAAAAGTACCGAAGTTAATTCGTCTCAACATTTCAGCCGACTGAGCCAAGACCCAACCCCGTCTCGTGATGATGATGATGATGATGATGATGAATGTCCGACCAGACGAACGATAAAAAAAAAGTGTTATTAGCTGCGAGCAAAATTATGAATAAACATGCAAATAAATGCAAGATGTGTGTTTGTTAATTTGCTGGGATAAAGGTGTTATATTGTCAAGCCGAGTGGAAAGTTCCACGAGTACAAACGCGAATTGAGAACTGGGAAGTGGCGTTGGATTATTGAGATAGACAACAGGGGGTCTTGAATGGGGGGCTTACGGTAGATAATTCGAACCGGAAAATATCATATGTGATAGCAGTGCAAGGAGTGACGGGGGTGGGGGTGGGTTGTCAAATAGAAAGTAGATTACACGAAAGAAAGAAAAGAAAGAAAACGAAATATACAGATATTTATAAAGCTTAGTTTCATGGGACACAAGGCCAAGGAATATTGAGTTTCTCTGCTGTTATACACCAAAAAAAGAATAAGGTTTGGAATTATTATTATTTGGATTATTCGGACTATTGTCCTCGTCTTTATTGTTATCTGTACAACGTTTCGGTTGATGTGCCCTCCAGCCTTCTTCAGGTATTGTCGGACTCGGGAACTTTCTCGAACTCAGAAACCTTCTTTTTGAACTCATGAACCTTCTTGTCGTAATCGGGAGCCATCGAAAAGTAGGTTCCCTAGTCCGAAAAGAAGGTTCCCGAGTCCGACAAGAAATATCTGAAGAAGATCGAAGAGCACATCGGCCGAAACGTTGTACAGATAACAATAAAGACGAGGACAATAGTCCGAATAATCTAAATGATACTAATTATCGGGCCTCATCTCGAAAATGCAGAGAAATAGTTTGGAATTATGTTTGATTTTTCCTTCTCTTTTCTTGTCCCAAATTCTTTTGCAATTGCATGTCAGAGTTTCAATGGAATTTCGGTTCTCGAATGACTCTGAAGTCGAACAATTCAGAGTTCGAACAAAATAAATTTGAGTAAAAAAAAAAAAAAGGCCTCAGTTGTCAAAACAAATTTTCAGACTTCGAATACACGGAAGTCACGTGAATGACTGCCGAGGCAAACCGCTTATGTGTGTTTATTCTCTATTCTACAGTTACGTTTAACCCTTCTTGTGAAAGAAGTGACAAGTGTTGTTAACAAACAAAGGCCACAGATGATGGACAAAGATGAGAAGATACTGCTAATATTTATTCTTCATTTCTATCTTGGTAAATACAGCTTCAAACTCGTCACTTTTTGATACACCTTGTATTCTCAAAAAAATTAACGTTCCGTTCATTGGTAAATTTGCTGTATTGGTAAATACAGCTTCAATTTCGATACTTTTATGACACACCTTGCAACCGAATATGGCATAGCGAAATCGACGATTTGAAATTTTCTTAAGAATAAAGACGCGACAAATGCAGTTGATGTTGTAAAAGAAGTGACAAGTGTTGTTAGCAAACAAAGACCAAAGATAATGGACAAAGATGAGAAGATATTGCTAATATCTATTAAAGAAAAAGAAATAACTGGTAAAAGTGTTCGCGGAGATATAATTTGTGAAAAGGCACTGGAAACTTACAATGATTTTTTAAAGAAAAAAGAATACGTAAAAATGATAAAGAATTAGGTTAAATATTACTTTTATTATGCTTTTCTTTTTTGTATTTACATTTTTATGTTTTATCTGTTGTTTAAATACACGTCTTTCCATATCATACATAATTGTAGTCACATAAATAGGCATTCATTTGATGGTCAATAATGAATAAATCCACTTTATATGTGTGATCCTTACTTAAGCTAGGCGGTCGGTCGGAGAGGCCTCCTTCAATCAATCGGTTGAACACATCAAGCCCTAACACCTATATGATTGTCCCGACCCTATTGCCATCATGGCAAGCTACAACCCTTTTTATCATATATGTGCTAGAAGATGGTGGCTGAGGGTATTAATGTCCTGGGTTTGACTTTTTCTTTAATAAATATTAGCAGTATCTTCTCATCTTTGTCCATCATCTAATGGTGAAGTTCCAGTTCTGGAGCTCTGGGGAATGTGGAGTACCTCTTCATCACCATTACTCCCAGGTCCACTCTGACCCGGACTGGTTGTACCTGTTACGGTTCTATTTATGGGTTAAATAGAAAAATGAGTTTAAATATGTGTTTTAATAAACTGAGTTTTGGAAAAACATTCAGTACCCATCAAGAATGAATAAAACAAAAATGCCTTCGGAATAAGATAACATGGTTGGGTTTTACATTCTCTTCTATCACTCCCGACTTTCATTGCTAAATTTTCTTAATTTAACTATTTAGTTAAATTGGGAAGTAAAGAATAAAATGGCAGTTATTTATTCGTCCCCGAGATTTTTGCTCATTTTCTTTAATATAAAAGCAAACAATTAGAAATCAATAATACTAAGCACATATCTATTAAAATCAAATTTTTAATATCAATATGCAAATTAGCCTTCACATTCACACTGTAAACCGCTATTTTGTTGTATATATAAATATAATTGCATGTTATTAGTATGACGGGATTAACGAATTTTTGCACCCCACCACACGTGAGCTTCGGTTCGAGGGTGGTCCCACATTAATAGGGCCTTGTGCCTAACCCGTACACGTGGGATACGTTGTACATATCCTAGTATATAGATAAGACCAATAGTATTAATAATGCAAAATAATTTTATTAATAATTGAGGTTTAAATATAAATAAAATCATGGAGAATGTGACAAAATATCTAAGGGAATTGTGACTTGAGTAGTGATATAATTTTGATTACAGACAGAGAGACACACAATCTCCATTGTAATAATATTAGTTCAGTTGATAAGTATACAGTGTTACATTGACTTACGAGTTTAATTTGTTTCGTTCCTAACTCAATTTCCTCGTATATCAAATCAATTTTTCCCACTGAAATAAACTGAAATGCCATTAACCTGTTCCAGCCCCGACTTCCAAAATAAAACACAAAAAAAAACCCTAAATTTTTTGTTACGTTTTTTTTAATTCGTTTTTTTTTTTCGGTAAAAATGACGCACCCTTTCTGGACCTTGCCAGAGAACTGAAAAAAGTAATGGAATATGAAAGTGAAAGTGATACCAATTGTAGTTGGTGCACTTGGAACAGTCCCAAAAGGATTGGAAAAGGGTCTGGAATGTTTGGAAATCAGAGGAAGGGTTGAAACCATTCAGAACACTGCACTGCTGCAATCTGTCAGAATACTCAGAAGAGTCCTGGAGACCTGAGGAGACTTGCTGTCACTCAGACTCCAGTGAAAGACCATCAGCTAATACTGATGTGAAAACTCAAAAGGAGCAAATAATAATAATAATAATAATAATAATAATAATAATAATAATAATAAGAAGAAGAAGAAGAAGAAGAAGAAGAAGAAGAACATCAAAAAATCATTTTTTTCTATTTAACCCATAGATTGGATCCTAACAGGTACTCCCACACTGGGCCAGAGTGGACCTGGGAGTCATGGCAATGAAGGGGTACTCCACACTCCCAAGAGCTCCAAAATTGGAACTTTGCCATTAGGCCTACGGGGAATTCTCTCAGATAATAAACGTCTTATGGTCCCAAATGTTTTTTAACTGATAGGAAAATGATTCGGCAAAAAAATGACGCACCCCTTGACCGAAGAAGAAGAAGAAGAAGAAGAAGAAGAAAGAAGAAGAAGAAGAAGAAGCATCCTCCAAATATTAGTGCTCTCCTCCTTCTCCCTCTCTCCCCTCTTCCTCCTCCCCTCCTCCTCCTCCTTTGCTCCGTAAAAGCAAGATAAATTATCATGATATCCATAAGTCAACACAGGCGAGTGGAAATGTGTCAGCTTAGTGGTTCAGAAAGGCATATGTTGTTTATTCAGTTGTTATGTAACTGGACGTCCCCTTTGCTAATAAGTAACTCTTCGACATATGTCGTCGTCGGAGAGGCACAAAAAGAAACAAAAAAGCATCAACAAAAAAGAAAAAAAGAAAAGAAAAAGAAAGAAACAGCTTAGTATTACTCACTGGGATATTAAACGATAAAACAAGATTGCTATGATCCCTGTGTGTATATGTGCGTAGATTTATAAGAACCTAGTCGTAGAAAGGGACAAATGACAAGATACATAATTGCAAGTGCTACAATCATCATCATCATCATCATCTATGTGTAGCACTTGCAATTATGTATCTTGTCATTTGTCCCTTTCTACGACTAAGTTGTTCATCATCATCATCGTCATCATCTATTTGTAGCACTTGCAATTATGTATCTGGTCATTTGTCCTTTCTACGACTAAGTTGTTCATCATCATCATCGTCATCATCTATTTGTAGCACTTGCAATTATGTATCTGGTCATTTGTCCCTTTCTACGACTAAGTTGTTCATCATCATCATCGTCATCATCTATTTGTAGTACTTGCAATTATGTATCTTGTCATTTGTCCCTTTCTACGACTAAGTTGTTCATCATCATCATCGTCATCATCTATTTGTAGCACTTGCAATTATGTATCTGGTCATTTGTTCCTTTCTACGACTAAGTTGTTCATCATCATCATCGTCATCATCTATTTGTAGCACTTGCAATTATGTATCTGGTCATTTGTCTCTTTCTACGACTAAGTTGTTCATCATCATCATCATCATCATCATCGTGTCGCGCCAGTAGCACGGATATCCATGACAAATCTTTCGCCAACCGTCCCTATTTATGTTTATTGCCCTCGGGAGGTCCTCTGCGCAGCATGCAGTATCCGTGCAGAGTGTAGCATTGCCGCTCCGAATAGCAACGTCCCTTATATTAAAATCCTGGTAACCCGTTTGATTTTAATTGACTGGCAACACCTTGATTCTCGCTAGTAGCACGGATATCTGTGACAATCTCTCGCCAACCGTCTCTATCATTCATTTCTCTCGGGAGGTTCTCTGCGCAGCATCCAGTATCCGAGCAGAGCTGGTCAATGTAGGTATTTACTGCACAGTACACACTGCTGGTTTCCACGGGTGAACGTCGCTTATGTTTGTAGAAAGATTGGGCAACTTGATACTCATATATACATATCCTGTCTTTGTAGAGGGGTTGGTATATATATATATATATATATATATATATATCTTATTATAATGGAGATTGTGTGTTTTTCTGTTTGTAACCGAAACTATATTACTACTCAAGTCACAATTACCTTAGTTATTTACGTCACATTCTCCATTATTCTATTTCTATTTAAACCTCAATTATTAATAAAACTGTATGACATTATTAATACTGTTGGCCTTACCTAATACTAATAACATGCAATTGTATTTATATATACAACAAAATACCAGTTTTCAGTGTAAACATAAAGCTAATTTGCATATTGTTATTAAAAAAACTGATTTTAATAAAAATGTGCTTGGTATTATTGATTTCTAATTGTTTGGTTTTATCTTAATGAATATGAGTAAAAATCTCTTCAATGAATCTTAAATAAAATTCATTAACAAGAAGAAATAATTGTAATTTTATTCTTTACTTCCTATTTTAACAAAATAGTTAAATTAGGAAAATTTAGCATTGAAAAACGGAAGTGATGAAAGAGTAAGTTTCAGTTGTTCTATTTTCCGATTATACCCCCTCCGTTTCAAATCTTTTTATTTGAATTCTTAATTAGTTTCATTAGCCTTTCTGATTTAATCTAATATTTTATTACATTTAAACTTAAATACTTGCACCCAGAGGGTGCACATATTTGCTAGTATATATAATGCTTCTGATTATTTTTAAAATTAAAAATGAGATTCATTTTATTTTTAAGTAAAATTCATATTATTTTTAATATAGACAGCGCATTTTTGATTAATTCCAACGTTTGACTAGCAGCGTTGTTTTTGCTAACGGTCATTTTTCCCGTCTTATTTTTGTTGATGACCGACCCACGTGTGGTCGATGCGTTATTATTGCGAGGGTCCTCATATCAGTGAGGTAGGGCCGGTGTTGCTTTTTAAACCGTCGAGAGATAGGCCCCGAAACGGTTTTCACATTTCTCTCCTGATGAGCCCATGCAGTTGTAAACATCTTTTGTTTTTTCATTATATCATATTCATACTGTCGGATTAATTTCCATTTTATTTTCACACACACACACACACACACACACACACACACACACACATATATATATATATATATATATATATACCAATCCCTCCACAAGGACAGGATATGACACAAGATCAATTTCTTAAGCGAAATTTAACAGTTTTGAATTCAGAGTTTTCCTTCGCCTAACCAAGGTTAAAGAGCCCAGTCTGTCCTACTACTTACCCATAGCTGGGGGGATAGTAGGATTCATATCTTTCCCAAGGGTATTAGCGCTAAGTGAGAATGCAATTTCCATGTCCAGGATTTGAACTCGGGGCGACGAGTCCATTTCCCATGACTTTAACCGTTACACCACGCGATCCCATACTTATATAAATCCACAAATAAGACAAATTGAGCTCCTTAGCCTTGGACGGCAATCCATCTAAACAAGGAATATCTGTTATAAAACTTCTAGCGGCTATACCTCATTTCAAGGAAAGACTAGGAGAGTAAACCCCGAAATCAATTATGTATTTGTTAATGGGAAGATGAGCTCGAAAAAAAAACGGCCTTCCATATCGATGTCCGCCCTGTCGGCAGGGGCGTTAGAATGCACCGATTGCACCTCTGCAGAGGGGTAAGACTCCTCCAAATGGGGCCACCTGTTGGCCGTGGGTGGCAACCCGTGATGCTTAAGAACGGAGTTTTGGTGGGTGAGCAGTCCATGACATGCAACACTCCACTTAGACCCTTACTTAGGCTAGACGGGCGGTCGAAGAGGCCTCCTCCGATCAATCGGCTGGTCACGTCAAGCCCTAGTACCTATATGATTGCCCCAACCCTATTGCCCTTATGGCAAGCCCCAACCCTTTTTATCATATAGGTGCTAGAAGGCAGTGGCTGATAGTCTACATGTTCTGGGAATGACGTTAAACTCTATCTGATGGTGAGGTTCCAATTTTGGAGGTTTGGGGAATGTGGAGTACCCCTTCATCACCATTGCTCCCTGGTCCACTCTAACCCGGAGTGGTAGTAACTGTTAGGGTCCCATCTATGAGTTAAATAGAAAAATGTATTTATAAAAAAAATGTGTATCCATTAAGAATTAATTTATTTCAAATCTTTATCAGCATTAAATGACCCACTGAGGTTGATATGCCGTAAAACAAAACTAACCAAACCAAACCACATCGATGTAGAATTGGGGTACTTACTACTCACATAAATCACTAAATGGGATAGATGGGACTCCTATGGACGGTCATCTATCTAGACAAGGAAAAGTCTGATATAAAACCTCCGTTACCTAGCGGCTATACCTCATTCCAAGGATAGGCTAGGGAAGTAAACCCCGAAATCAAACCCGGAGCTGGAGTCCCTAAAGAGATGTGATGCTGAACGTCGGCGATATCCATCAACTCCTGCGACTATTATTGCTAAATTGCATTTGATGGGTTTTTGGTATATACTGGAAACCGCTACTTAAACTTATAGACGGCGTGGGTGCGTAGTTAAAGCTAGCAATCAACAACTCGAATACGTGGTTAACTATTTAATCTCGACATTGAAAGCCGTTAATTTGCACGTATTCGATATTGAAGAACGGACCTGCAACCAAGGACTTTGCTCAACGCAAGGATTTTACCCAACACTAACGCACACCGAGGAACAACCAAAGGATTCTACCCAACACTAAGGGACACCGAGGAACAACTAAAGGATTCTACCCAACACTAAGGGACACCGAGGAACAACCAAAGGATTCTTCAATAAGAATCAGCCTAGGCTTAACACAATGAATTTCCACTGTAAAGTGCTCTCATTTGAAGCCTAAAAATGGCCACAAAAATCGTAACAGGATTGGATTAATTTTGTTTGGGTTTTTTTTTGCTTTCCTTTGGACCACAATGGACCACAATGTGGAGAGAGGGGGAACCTGCTGCTTGGCTGGCAGTTCATCCTCCATATCAACTCGCCCAGGTTACGTGGTTCCACGTTTTTTTTTGACACTACGCCATCGTCTCTAGTTGACGGATGGATGCCAACGATTAGTTAGTCACTAATATTAGTTTAGTCGGATACGAAGTGATAGTCGTAATGAACCTAATCAGAAATCCACATTTTGTGAAAAAAAAAAAAAGAGTTTCTCTGTATTTCACTTTTATTGTATGTATTATCTAATTTTTTCGGGCTGTTGTCCTCATTTTTATTATTTCCGTGTTTTCCCGAAAATAAAACAGGGCTTATATTAATTTTCACTCTGAAATATTATTTTCAGAGATGTATTATTCTTCCATATATCAAAAATCGACATTAAGAAGTAGAAAATGTCGAAATTTCTAAATAAACAGAAATTATGAAAAACGATCTACATTTAGTTACCATTAACATGTTCTTTTATTCAAAAACTCATTAACAACAATTTATTCAAAAATAATCATATCATCATCTTCTATTAGCTTAGTCTGACACAAGGTCACAGTGGTGAGATATCTCATCAGAAATGTATTATTTAGATTTTTCGGGCTGTTGTCCTCATCTTTATTGTTACTATATTTCCCCGAAAATAAGACCTACCTGCAAAATAAGACCAAGTGTGATTTTTGTATGACAATTATATAGGTGTTAGGGCTTGACGTGGCCAGCCAATTGATCGGTGGGGGCCTCTCCGACCGCCCGTCTAGCCTAAATAAGGGTCTAAGTGGAGTGTTGCATGTCATGTACCACTCAGCCACCAGGGTTACATCCTTAAGCATCATGGGTCGTCACCCACGGCCAATAGGTAACCCCTTAACGTGGGTCTTAACCCTCTGCAGACGGTGTATTCTAAAGCTCCAGTCGACGGAAGAACCCGATGCAATTTAAATTACTCCAACAATATATTTGTATATTTCTTTATTTTGACGAAACAGCACTGATTTTACATGGCAAACTAAAGTAATT
The DNA here is from genome assembly GCA_023376005.1 of Doryteuthis pealeii. NCBI lineage: Eukaryota > Metazoa > Mollusca > Cephalopoda > Myopsida > Loliginidae > Doryteuthis > Doryteuthis pealeii. Next base: position 68,478,561 of record CM042160.1, on the reverse strand, counting down.
GGAGAGAAGACAGCATTGGCATGGTTGCGCAGAGGGCATCTAAAGAGATAAACTAAATCTCTATTAACGTCTTCTCAAGTTAATTCTATACAATGAAACACAATTACAATGTGTGGATTTACCCAACCCCTACAAGGTGAATTAATCTGAGTTTAACATGTTTAAATTCAGAATTTTCCTTCTCCTAGATCAGTTGCCATACCAAGTTTAAATATCCCAGTCAGATCTACTATTTATCCATAGTTGGAAGAAGAATAGTTGGATAATTACCTTTCCCAGAGGTATTAGTTCTACTAGCAAATATATGCACCCTCCACTAAGTGCAAGTATTTAAGTTTTAATGCAATAAAATATATTAGATTAGAAAGGCTAAAGAAACTAAATAAGAAATCAGATAAAAAGATTTGAAACAGAGGGGGTTGTAATCGAAAAATAGAACAACTGAGACTTACTCTTCCATCACTCCCGTCCTACATTGTTAAATTTTCCTTAATTAACTATTTAGTTAAAATAGGAAATAAAGAATAAAATGACAGTTATTTCTTATTGTTAATAAACTTCGTTTAATATGTATCCCCGAGATTTTTGCTCATAGTCATTAACATAGAAATGAAACAATTAGAATTCAATAATACTAAGCACATATTTATTAAAATCATTTTTTAATATCAATATGCAAATAAGGTTTCCCGTTCACACTGTAAACTGCTATTTTGTTGTATATATAAATACAATTGCATGTTATTTGTATGCAATCCCACCCGGTTTCGACCGGGGGTCCGGTGAGCTTCGGCCGCTGGACCGGTTTTGTTATAATAATAGCGTCGATCCCAGGGGGCCATCCCCCCAGGCAACACCTGCCCCCTCGATTTAAAGGGGCAGGGCTGGGTTTATTGCCCAGTACCTGAGGCGCACCCTTTGAGGGGAATACCGACGGGATCGACGCAATTTTTCACCCGCCACCCATGAGCTTCGGTTTGTGGGTGGTCCCACGTTAATAGGGCCTTGTGCCTAACCCGTACAAGTGGGGTACGAGGTAAATACAATGTAGACCCGCCCAACGGGGTGGGGGTCCAGTGGCTTCGGCCCTGGATCTTTACAAGTTAATAGCGTCGATCCCAGGGGGTTATCCCCCAGGCAATACCTGCCCCCTTGACTTAAAGGGGTAGGGCTGGGTGTATTGCCCAGCGCCTGGGGCAACCCCCCTTGAGGGGGAATACCGAAAGGATCGACGCAATTTTTGTTCTTTCCCACCCATGAGCTTCGGCTTGTGGGTGGGCCCACGTTAAACCTTGTGCCCAGCCCATACAAGTGGGGTATGAGGCAAATACCTGTAGATATGTCCAACACCGGTTTCGACCGGGGGTCCAGTGAGCTTCGGCCGCTGGACCTTACAAGTTAATAACGTTGATCCCAGGGGGCTTTTGCCGCCCCCTTACATTACTGTAAGTCCTTTATACAGCATGGACTATCCTTTAGTTCCATGTCTGTTACATTTATATTTTACGTACATTTGGGTATCTCGTTTATACCTAAATATTGTATCTTGTATTTACTATTCATGAATGTGTCCTTTTTACCTTACTCTTGTATCTTATGTATCTATGTACTTAATGTATCTTATCGTTACCATGTGCTGTACACTTATTAAATGTTTTGTCTCACAACGTGTCGGAATTGTATGTTCATTAATTAACTTTGAATCTTACACATGTAACAAAAACAATTTGCAAACATATTTACTCAAGTTAGAGAAGGGGCGCATATTATACACAAGGTTTAGGTTTTTCAGAGGTCCAGCCCCTAAAAATCCCCTACGTATTATACTCATTTTTATATTATATCCAAGAATTTAGGGTACTTATAATATCAATACCCAACTTTCCCCGGTTGAATTATTTTTATATTTTTTAAAAAAAGTTGAAAATCGACCTACCCTCGGGCTCACACACAAAGAGGTCATCTATGGCGTTTGTCTGTGTCTACATTTAAGTGCGTCGGGCACATGGGGTGTATGGTAGGGGAGTTACTTAGTACGTGTTTGTGTTTTATTTTAAGTATAAAAATAGTGGTAAGTAGCGTAAATGCTATGAAATGATTTGAAAAATAAAAACAAATATCTCAACTGCAGAAGGTGACGATGATACTATGGAGATTTTTTTTTTCCTTAGCCCCCTATTTTTTATTTTTTTTAAAATTTTATTTCGTTTTTATCTTTGTACGACACGAACCCTAAAGGATATTTATGAAAAAATAACATCGTAAATTTAATGTACGAAAGTGATATCCGTGCGTGTGTCGACACTTGGGGAAGGGGTTCAATTTAGTCCCAAGTTCCCATTACTTGTCCATGTACTTGTTTGGGGGCGGCAAAAGCGTGTATCTCTGTTGTTTTAGACTTTTGGATGAGGGTAAGGAATAATAATAATAATAATAATAATAATAATAATAATAATAATAATAATAATAATAATAATTAATTATTATTATTATTATTATTATTATTATTATTATTATTATTATTATTATTATAAATTCTCTGGGACTTCGAGATAAAGACGGATCACCCCATCCCAGCCAGGAGACCAGACCTCGTGTTGATTAACAAAAAAAAAGAGAACGTTCCAACTGGTGGACTTTGCGGTTCCAGCAGATCACAGGGTGAAGTTGAAAGAAAACGAAAAGATGGACAAATACCTAGACCTTGCCAGAGAATTGAAAAAGCTCTGGAATAATAATAATAATAATAATAATAATAATAATAATAGTGAAAACTCAAAAGGAGTAATAATAATAATTATTATTATTATTATTATTATTATTATTATTATTATTATTATTATTCCTCTGGGACTTCGAGATAAAGACGGATCACCCCATCCCAGCCAGGAGACCAGACCTCGTGTTGATTAACAAAAAAAAAGAGAACGTTCCAACTGGTGGACTTTGCGGTTCCAGCAGATCACAGGGTGAAGTTGAAAGAAAATGAAAAGATGGACAAATACCTAGACCTTGCCAGAGAATTGAAAAAGCTCTGGGATATGAGAGTGAAAGTGATACCAATTGTAGTTGGTACACTTGGTACAGTCCCAAAAAACTTGGGAAAAGACTGGAAGATCTGGAAATCAGAGGAAGAATTGAGACCATCCAGACCACTGCATTGCTGCAATCTGCTAGAATACTCAGAAGTGTCCTCGAGACGTGAGGAAACTTGTAGCCACTCAGACTCCAGTGAAATACCATCAGCTAACGCTGATGTGAAAAAACTCAAAAGGAGGAAAATAATAATAATAATAATAATGCATAAACCAGAATCTGCTCTTGAGAACGAAACACATAAAATTCTCTGGGACTTTGAAATAAAAACGGATCACCTTATCCCAGCAAGAAGACCAGACCTAGTGTTGATAAACAAAAAAGAAAGAACTTGTCAACTGGTGGATTTTGCAGTTCCAGCAGATCACATGGTGAAGCTAAAGGAAAATGAAAAAATGGACAAATATCTGGACCTTGCCAGAGAACTGAAAAAGTTATGGAATATGAAAGTCAAAGTGATACCAATTGTAGTTGGTGCACTTGGAACGGTCCCAAAAGGATTGGAAAAGGGTTTCGAAATCAGAGGAAGGGTTGAAACCATTCAGAACACTGCACTGCTGCAATCTGCCAGAATACTCAGAAGAGTCCTGGAGACCTGAGGAGACTTGCTGTCACTCAGACTCCAGTGAAAGACCATCAGCTAATGCTGATGTGAAAAACTCAAAAGGAGTGAAAATAATGATAATAAAACAAATAAGAAAGAAAGAAAGAAAGAAAGAAAGAAAGAAAGAAAGAAAACTATTTTCTAAGCCTGGTACAAGGCCGCTAAAACCGATAAATTCGAAAGTGGGAAGTCCCCGTGACATAGTGGCTAACGTGCTGGAGTGTGACATTGTAGTAAACGAGTTCGAACACCAGTCGTCCAATGACATTCACTTTTGGACTAATACTCTTGGGAAAGGTATGAACTCCCTCATCCTCCCAGCTATGAGTTAAACAGTACCACTACTGTTTTTCTACAAGCTCACGGTCAAGTCACATTGAAAACACAGGTCACCGCTAGGTCACTGAAATTAAGCAGCGATGAGCCTGATCAATACTTAGATGGTTGACCATTTAAGTAACAGCAGGTACTGTAATAAAAATGACTTGATTCGGTTGTAAATAACCCGAAAAGGGTTGATATGCCATTAAATAAAGAAACCAAACCAATTCCTTAGTGTCCACGGTATGGCGAAGTTTCAATTCTGGAGCTCGGGGAATGTAGACTGGGGAGTACCCTTTTATCACATTACTCCCCTGTCCACTCTGATCCGGAGTGGTAGTTCCTGTTAGAGTCCCATCTATGGGTTAAATAGAAAAAGATGGGTTTTAAAAAATGTTTTTAAAAAATTAAGTTTAAAAAGAAGAAAAAATAGTACCCATCAAGAATGAATGTAATGACAAACGATAACACCGATAGACTTTGGAAAGCTTTTTTCTACTTAGAATAATTGGTACACTTATTGGAGTTTATATAGTCTACTATTCACTAGAGAGTTTGTATGTAGAAAATAAATACACGTCCAAAAATGATTGTAATGACAAACGAATACACCGATAGACTTTGGAAAGCTTGATTCTACTTAGAATAATTGGTACTCTTACTAAGAGGTTATATAGTCTAGAGTTCCCTAGAGAGTTCTCCAAAGGGGAGGTAATCATAAAGTAGGGGAGGTAACTCTCAATTGCTTATCATTTACACTGTAATGACAAACGATAACACCGATAGACTTTTGAAAGCTTTATTCTACGTAGAATAATTGGTACACTTACTGAGAGTTTATATAGTCTAGTATTCCCTAGAGAGTTCTCCAATGTGGAGGTAATCATAAAGTAGGGAAGGTAACTCTCAATTACTTATCATACACACTGTAATGACAAACGAATACACCGATAGACTTTGGAAAGCTTGATTCTACTTAGAATAATTGGTACTCTTACTAAGAGGTTATATAGTCTAGAGTTCCCTAGAGAGTTCTCCAAAGGGGAGGAAATCATAAAGTAGGGGAGGTAACTCTCTATTACTTATTACGATGAATAAAACAAAACGTCTTCAACCAACTAACCAACAGCCAAATCAATTCGGAAAGAAAGAGTTAAATGTGGCCGGGAATGGGTCGAAACGAGACTCAACTGACTAACCGTTGATATCAGTCAACAAACCTGTTTCTCTAAGATTATAATAGTTATTTTAAAGCTGTTTTTGTCCAGAGCTTTTTACCATGATGCACCAGACAAAATGGCCGTGTCTTTCAACGCTTTTCTTCTCTATATATCTGCAGGCTACACGAATTAATCTGATATACAACATTTACAAAATTTACGGCAAGTCGTATATTTAAAATGTCCTAGATTGTTTGCTTCCACCCCTCTTCCTCCACCCACTAGCACCCTACCCCTTCTCTCTCTCTCTCTCTCTCTCTCTCTCTCTCTCTCTCTCTCTCTGCTACATTTTGGCAAAAATACTTGAATTCTCGAGTCCTTTTGGTGTCTACCAGACCATGTGACAGAAAGATATATATATATATATATATATATATATATAAAGTCGTCGGGGTGGCCTAAAGTCGGTATCTGCCAATCAGCGAGGGGTGTATCTCCTTTTCATTAGCGCTAGACCAAGGAGATTGTTTTTGCGTCTGGGGTGGGAGCCACACCTACCGTCAGTTCCTTACTTTCCCGCACAGATCCCTATGTTACCCATACGCTGGGTTGGCGAGAGTCGGTATTGAACTTGGAACCTTGAGATTTCTAGCCGAACGCTCTACCGAACCCCTCTGCACGAGCAGAATGCGACACAAAGTCATTTTCTTAAGCGGACTTTAACAAGTTTTAATTCAGGGTTTTCATTCTCCAAGATTGGTTACCTATCATAGGTTAAAGAGCCCAGTCTGCCCTACTATTTACCCATAGCTGGAGGGAGAGTAGTTGGATATAGTATTTGCCCAACCCGCTCTCTTGGGAGGGGTATGAGTGTCCTTATCCTCCAGTTAAATAGTATCACTACTGTATTTCTACAAGGATGGTTTGACATTAAATAACCCACAAAAGTTGATATGCCATTAAATAAAAAAATAATAATCAGGGTTAATTTCCAATTGATAAAATGTTCGATTCACAAACGGAATAAATAATAAATCAACGTTTCTTTGATCTTATGAATATTTCCAAATGTTTTGAAGATTTCCGAAGATTTCCGAATGTTTCCGAATGTTTCCGAAATTTGATTTGGTTGAGACACGGCGAACACACTGGGGAATAAAATAAAGGAAAAACAAAGAGCATTGGTCGAAATATTTCAGCTGTTGTGAAATAGAAAATGATTAAATGTATAAAATCAAGAACAATCTTTTTTTGTCGACGTAAATGCCGGTCTTTTTTTTGGAAATGGAGGGAAGTTTTTAAACAGGTCTTAAAATGTTGAACATCCGCTGAGAAGAGAAAAAAGGAATGAATGGTGATATCCTTTAAGTTGGACTACGACTTCCGGGTGGACAAAAAAAGGTCGGTAAATGAGTTAATAGAGAGCTTAGTCGGTAATTAACTGACCAACTTATATATATATATATATATATATATATATATATACACGAGTGAGTGATTGTGTATATATGTATATATGTGTGTGCGTGTGAGAGAGAGCGAGAGAGAGGGGAGGGGGAGAGGGAGAGGGAGAAAGGGAGAAATAGATATATAGATATACTTAAGTTAGGGTAGCGTGGACATGACGTCAACAGCGCTTATATATATATATATGTGTGTGTGTGTGTGTGTGTGTGTGTGTGTGTGTGTGTGAGGAAAGTGGGGTTGGAATAAATCCGACAGAATGAGGTAAAATAAAGAAAAAGAGAATTCGACATCACGAAAACACCCAAACATGCAACACGAGAATACAGTTAAAAAACGCACATATTTGACCATTTACACCATTTCTGTCATTTTTAAAAAAAAACTATTTCGTTTACCTGATGAATGCTTTTAGCAGGAAACCATTGGTAGTAATATCGTTCCCAAATAAATGAATAAAAGCTAAAAACTTTTATTTGTCACTTCATTCAACTATATATATATATATATATATATATATATATATTGTGTGGTGTGTGTGTGTGTGTGTGTGTGTGTGTGTGTGTGTGTGTGTGTATCCTGTCTGGAAGAACACACTCTAACACCTCTTCAAGTGTACACTCCTTTTACTCTCTTAGATAAGACGTCCTTTATATAACCCGACTGAATTTGGGGTGCTGGCACCCTTAACGTAACATTTCAAATATATATATATATATATGTATTTGAGATATTTTTGTATCTGTATCCGTTTTTTTCGAAGTACAAATATCAGGTTTGGGTATTAGTGTGAAGCATTAATGTGCAATATTATAATTATGTAGTTATCATAATATATTCATCTGGGAATAAATATCAGAAAACTCGGTTGTTTTTTGTTTTTTTAGTTTCTTTTATTTAGTGGTGAATTTTCAGGATTGTAATTTCTCCCTTCTTCATGACTCTGTAAGGACAGTGGTGATTTTCTGGCTGCAGGTTGTTCTTTTTATGTGGGGATGTTGATTTGTTAGTCCTAAACAACAGCATATATATATATAATATTTTCAACATACTGTCGGATTCATTTCAATTTTTCAACTTACATATATATATATATATATATGTATATGTGTGTGTGTGTGTGTGTGTGTGTGTGTGTGTGTGTGTGTGTGCGTGTGTGTGTGTGTGTGTGTGTAAAGGTTTAGATAGGATAGTGAGTATTTATTGATAAATATAACATTGAACATTGTCGCCTTGCATCGTTATATGGAAAGTCAAAATCAAATTGCTGAGGTCCACTTTTGCCTATGCCATATCGTTGTGAGTCAGACATTTTTTCTTATCAGCTTTCAGGATCACTGTACCAAGTGATTCAGAACTGGACTGGTTTGTTGCAGATTTATTCTGGTATGAACATTTGGTCATTGTTTTCATAAAATATATTAGCTGTTTCTATTATTTTGAGAAGAGTGTAGAATTTTGAAAAGTGAAATGGAAATTGTACTTGGTGATATTAGGTCAAATGGGTTTGATTGACAAGCATTGGCTCCGAGGTCAGTTTGGGGACTTGGCTGGGATTGGATGGTTTCAGTCATGTGATCAGACGAAAATAATAAGGTAGAAAAATAGTTTTGAAAATTAATCAGTTAGTTCCGAGATGTCAAGGCGGACACGTGTTACGTTAAGGGTGCCAGCACCCAAATGCAGTCGGGTTATATAAAGGACACCTTAGCTAAGAGAGTAAAAGAAGAGAAGAGGTGTTAGAGTTTGTTCTTCCAGACAGGATATATCTTCATGTTCGAACGTAACAGACAACACAACATGGGAGTCCAAACAACCAACTGAAAGGAGGGAGTTCGAACTCGTTGATAAAGATATCGCAGTTTAGAACCTTAGCCGCTACGTTATGGGGACTCCCCATTATTATTATTATTATTATTATTATTATTATTATACCCCATTCGAATTTTTTACACCTGCCGTAGCCGGTGGTTCACTGGAGGCTGAGTGACAGAAAGTCTCCTCAGATCTCGAGGACTCTTCTGGGTATTCTTGCCAATCTCAACAATGCCGTAGTCTGAATGCTCTCGATTTTTCCCTAATTTCCAGTTCATCCAGACTCTTTTCCAGACCCCCTGGGGATCGTTCCAAGGGCACCAATTACAATTGGTACGCCCTTCACCCTCATGTTCCACAGTTTTCTCAGTTCTCTGGCAAAGTCCAAGTATTTGTCGATCTTTTCGCTCTCTTTCATTTTCACTCTGTGGTCGGCCGGGACGGCAAAATCCACGAGATGACAAGTCTTCCTCTTCTTGTCAATCAAAACTAGGTCTGGTTTCCTCAGATTAGACCCAGAGAAATTTTGGGTGTCTCATTCTCCAGGACAATTATTATTATTATTATTATTATTATTAGTAGTAGTAGTAGTAGTAGTAGTAGTAGTAGTAAGAGTTTGATTCAAAGGTTCCCAGAGCTATTATTGCCAAATCTTAGAGAAAGTATTCTTGTAATCTAGTCAGTTTTTGCAAGTGTAGTAACATCTTTTAGAAGCTGCAGAAAAAATTCAAAAGCTAAAAAATTACTGAAACAAACAGCAATTGTCTTCTTTTTTGTTCGAAACTGGAAAAATGTTCTGAAAATACTTACTTACCTGCAATCTTCAGGGTGGGAGGGGGGATTTGAAGATTGGCTTAATGAAGATTTTATATTTATTTTTGTTGTTGTTATTAACTCTTATCTCTCATTTGATTGGTTGAATAGATAATAAATATATATATTAATAAATATGACAATAAATATGATATAAATATTATATTATGATATAATGTGATATAATATCACATTACTAGTTAGTATTGCCGCCCCCCCCCCTCCCTTTTGTTTGGTATTCGTAATTGATCAGGGCCGGTCGGCAACGAAGGGATCGGTTATTTCCTATAACTCCAACATAAACAAAGGGAAACCACTCTTGACTGATAAAGTATTATTTATTTTCCCATTAATCTAACCCTAACCCTAACCCTAACCCCGTCTTCTATTTTCCTAGTAGATCAATAAATAAATAATTTATCAGTGGTTCCGCTTTGTCTATGTTGGACTTACCAAGGGATTTTGGTTTATTTTACTTTCTCTTTTTTTTTTTTTTTTTTGTACTCCTATTACAAGACCTACAATGTATGCTTTCCGACACTTAAACGAGAATACCTATTCAAATGTAAGGCGAGAAAATCAATCTCTGCCTCATCTGCAGTCTAAAGCTATGAGGTCCAATAGGCTGAAATGTGAGATCTCGATTTGTTTAGCCTTACATCCGCCTAATTCATTACAAAAAAAAGACCTACAATGTATATTTCACGTTATACTTGCTTCTCAAAGTCGCGATAAGGTATTGTTGCAAAATCGATCATCTTCTACAAACAAGGTAAATCAATTTTTTCCTTCTTAGTCTAAAGTTGCAGTCTATATTGATGTGATTAATCTCGCCTCTTGATTTGGTGGCTGGCTTTCCCACCATATTATAAAGTGTGTGGGGATTAAAATAAGATAAAAATAAAATAGAATAAAAAACAAAAAGTGACAATCTCCCATGAGTCCTCAGACAGTAAGAACCCTGTGGGCATGCGCAGGAAAAAGGAACCACTTCCTACCACCAAGAAAATCCGTCGGTCATTCGAAATCAGGTCTTTACTGAGATCTCACCTCTTGATTTGGTGGTTTGATTTTCAGGTACAAAACAGGGAAAAAATCGTCTTCAAACAGGGGTGGTGTATTTGTTACATAATCTATGTGGTTGCATAAGATTATTGTCGGTCCCCTGTAATTCTGAGGGGATGACCCCTTTCATACCATGGTCCTTCAATGGAAAATTACAGAAGCCCGCCAAATATGTGAAGTCAAGTGGGACCTTTTTCAGAGTCCCCAGTTTTCAGTTAGACGTCAGGCAGAGAAGTCGACCATTTTAGGTCCTGCCTAAAACTGGAACTCACGCGCGCTATGTTAGTCAGATATTTAGTTACATGAAATGTATAGTTAAAAATAAAAGTTTGTATAAGTAATATGTTCTTGTGGTTGATGAATGTCTTGGTAACAAGACTAAGAAATGAATCCAGGACGACCAGCCAGCAAGAACATAACAAAAGAAAACCAGACGTTAGGAGATCCGAGACGCTAGACCAGACCAAGTCAAGATGTTAGAAGATAGAACCAAAGCCGGCCAGAAGAAAATACGACCAGAAGTAAGAAGTGAAGAAGGGTATACAACATATTTTCCAGATTTTTCACGTTCAGATTATCACTTTTTTTTATCCCACCATGGAACACACTGTCTTGTCATTGGTTCCAATAAAAATCAAATATACCGAAAAATTCCTTGACAAATTCAATGAACCAAAACTGGAATTCTTCTTTTATAATGGAATAAACAATTTAGTTGCAATGTGACGTAAGTTCAGACAATCTCCTTAGTTCTCTACCTGATTTTCTCTGGATAGTCGCACTTTTTCTTTGAATGTCTAATTCATCCAATGCCCAGGACTTTCCTCACTACTCTTGTCGGTCCCAGCACCGTTGTCATCTGACATAGTTCCAAGCACACAAATAATTATATACAAAACTCATGTTAGCTAGTTTCCTTAGTTCTCGATATTTTCTTTTTAACTTTCTTTCATGTCTGCTAGTATAACCACATCTAATGGATTATTTTCCAACTCGGCTTTTTTTCTTTTTTTTTTTTTTTTTTTTGCTCAGACCACAAAATTATTTTCTTTCTTTCAGTTTTTTTTTTTGGGGGGAGGGGTTGTTTTTGCTGTTTTTTTTTTTTTTTTTTTTGCTTTTTTTTTTTTGTTTTTTTGCTGTTTTTTTTTTTTGCTGTTTTTTTTTTGCTGTTTTTTTGTCTCTACTAGTGTTGTTTTGCTTACTTATTGTTGTTGCTGTTGTTGTTGTTGTTTGTGTTGTTGTTGTTAGCCGCTTTCGTTTACTTTCCCAAACGAAATTAACAAAAACGTTTGTTGTGTTTTTTGTTTTTTTTCTTTCTTTTTTTTCTCTTTTTTCTTTTTTTTTTTTTTTTTTTCTTTTTTTTTTTTTTTTTGCTCGACGGAATTTGTCAAACTTTAAATGTCGGCCATAACTATTCTCGACGTTATTGAACAAAGGTTCAACCATGGCTCAAAAAAAAAAAAGAAAAAAAGAAGCAATGAATGATTAAAGGTCGGTAAGTCCCAAATATTAGTCAGTTGCTTGTCAAGTGGATTACGCTGAGATCATCCCTTAATCTGCTCTCTCTCTCTCTCTCTCTCTCTCTCTCTCTCTCTCTCTCTCTCTCTCTCGTCGGCAGCTGTGTTTGGAGATTTTAACCAACCTTTCCCTGTCTACATTTGACACGTGGGAAAAAAGCAAAGGTTGGTTGTATTTTACAGCATGTCAACCCTTATTGGGTTATTTTATGCCGGGGACATTTTGTTTGATTCATTCTTGATGGGTATTAAAAATTCTTTTTTTTTTTACAGTGGTGAAAGAGCCGAAGTGAGCGGTTTAAAGTAGGCAAATAGTTAAATATGGGTTTTAATATCCATCATCCTGAAGTCGTTGTGATTACACGGAGTCCATTGACACCCCCCCCCCTCTCTCTCTCTCTCTCTCTCTCTCTCTCTCTCTCTCTCTCTCTATCTATCTATCTCTATCTATCTCGCAGTGGTGAGAGAGCCGAAGTGAGCGGTTTAAAGTAGGCAAATAGTTAAATATGGATTTTGATATCCATCATCCTGAAGTCGTTGTGATTACACGGAGTCCATTGACCCCCCCCCCTCTCTCTCTCTCTCTCTCTATATATATATATTATATATATATATATATATATATCGCAGTGGTGAGAGAGCCGAAGTGAGCGGTTTAAAGTAGGCAAATAGTTAAATATGGATTTTAATATCCATCATCCTGAAGTCGTTGTGATTACACGGAGTCCATTGACACCCTCTCTCTCTCTCTCTCTCTCTCTCTCTCTCTCTCTCTCTCTCTCTCTCTCTCTCTCTCTCTCTCTCTCTCTCTTATTCTACATCCGGGGCTCACCATGTTGAATCCAGATAAAGTGTTCGTGCCTATTAATCTTGGATTAATGAAACGCTTCGTTAAAGTTCTATCAAAATGTGGAACATGTTTTATGGATTTGTACCAAAAGATTTCGGGTTTGTCTGAGAGTAAATTGATAGAATGCATATTTACTGGAATTGATATTAGAAATTGGTGCCGAATTTAATGGTGCTATAAGAAATAAATGTAGTTTTGAATGCAGTAGCTAAAACCACTTCTTACAATACGTTAAGAGGCCTTAGAAAAGCTTCCTAACGTGGGTGAATATACATGCAACTTCCAACAAAGAGATATATTTGTTATATATATATGTTTGTTGGAAGTTGCATGTATATTCACCCATGTTAGGAAGCTTTTCTAAGGCCTCTTAACGTATTATAAGAAGTGGTTTTAGCTACTGCAGACTTTATTGTCTAGCAACATTTAACATAACATACAGAACAGATATTTGAAGTGAGCACACTCATGCACTCACTCCATAAATTTTATTTATTTTAAAATAGAGATACATTGAGTGTGTACACAACTCGGCATATAGCCGCAGGTTTTGTTGGGGGCGAGGGTGACAAAACTGGTCATTGGTGAGTACGCCCTCCAGAGGCAAACCCTGGCGGCAAGGGAAGATAACCCTTTTCCACTTTCAAATCCATCCCAACAAGGGAAGACAATCGCTACAGTTGGATCAACATCCTAGAATGTGAGACTTCGAATAATTCAAAGAAGTCATTGTAAGTTTTGTTGGTTGTATTTTACGACGTGTCAACCCTTGTTGGGTTATTTTATGCCGAAGACTTTTTTTTCATTCTTCATGAGTATTCAATTTCTTTTTCAAACTCAATATTTTTAAATACATTTTTATAAACTCGTTTTTTTTCTACTTAACCCATAGATGGGACCTTAACAGATACTACCACTCCGGGTCAGGGTGGACCTGGGAGCAATGGTGTTGAAGGGGTACTCCACGTTGCCCAGAGCTCCTCGACTGGAACTTCACTATCAAATAGAGTTTAACATCAACGTCATACCCAGGACACTAAGACCCTTGACCACTGCTTTCTAGCACATATATGATAAAAAGGATTTGTGTATGCCATATTGCCATAAGGGCAATAGGGTTGGTACAATCATATAGGTGATATGGCTTGACTTGACCAGCCTATTGATCGGAGGGGCCTCTCCAGCCACCCCTCTAGCCTAAGTAAGAACCAAAGTGAAGTGTTGCATGTCATGTCATGGACTGCTCAGCCAGCAGAGTTCCATCCTTAAGTATCACGGGTCACCACCCACGGTCAACAGGTGGTACCATTGGGGTTGGTGTCTTGCCCCTTTGTGGAGGTGCAGTCGGTGTATTCTAAAGCCCCAGACGACAGGGCGGTTGTAAGTTTGATTAGTCACGTTTAAGGAGTTTAGTTGCAGCATGTATCAGAGTCTACATTTTGGATTTGGATTTTTACCCCCAAAATTCTGTTACAAAACAGGTTGGCTATATCTATTATTGACATGTAGTGTAGGATAATTTAAAATGGCGTCGAATAAACCGTTGGGTCATTTAGTGTCAAGTCACGTTGAAAGCACCAGTCGCGCTATTACGCTCAGCTTCGGGTTAATACTCTTGGAAAAGGTATGAACCAGCTATGAGTCAAATAATACCACTACTGTTCTTCTACAAGGAAGGGGAGTTCCTATGGCGTTGAGGCTAACTTTCTGGACTGTGACATTCTAGTAAACGATTTCGAACTCCAGTTGCGTTATTTCGTTCACTTTTGGACAAATACCCTTGGGAAAGGTATGAACTTGCTCATCCCCCCCAGCTAAGAGTTAAATAGTACCACTGCTGTTCTTCTACAAGTTTACTGTCAAGTCACATTGAAAACACCGGTTCCCGCTAAACCACCGAAGTTAAGCAACAATGGGTGACCATTTAAGTGACCTCAGTGCTTGTTTTAATTATTATCTTAGAAGTGCCCATTGGGTAATTAGCTCTCAAAATCTCTCACACCCTCACGTCGATTTCGACGCATGAGGGTTAATCTTATGAACAACCGAAACAGTGTTTTGTTAGTGGTTGATCATCCACACTTTTTTGGTACAGTCGATAGAAAGAATTGATGCACAAGGAATGCCACAAACCCAATCAACGATAGTTTTCCTTCTCCTAGTGTTACATAATTGTTAGTCACCTAACACTTATTTACAGTAGTGTAGAAACCAAAATGGCTGTTATAAGTTGCAGTCGGCGGCCTTGAAGGATTAAGTGACAAGGCTTGACTTCATCCTGATCCTTCCGGTGGATACCGTGAGAATCGGTGGAGAAGACCCTCTTCCGGTTAAGATTAGAAAGAGTTTTTAGTCAGTATCGGCCAAACCACGAATGTAGTAAGTCGTGTTAAGCGCACTGCCGTACTCAATCTGCGCAGTTAGTCTGGTGTGGATTTCGAAATAAAATATGATCTAAAGCAAATCGAAGTCTTGGTTATTATCTAAAAACTACCAATGACACAGGGCTTCTGATAAAGAGAAATCCCCAATGGAAGACCAGACACGAAGTCCCCAAGACGAAGTCCAGACGCTAGAAGAAGAACGTAAGATACCAAAGATGAGCAGAAGAAGAATAGAAGTAGAGAGAGTATACAACACTAGACTGGTTACCTATCCAAGGTTAAAGAGTCCAGTCTGTCCTACTATTTTACTCATAGCTGGAGGAAGAATATATGGATTCATACTTTCCCAAGGTATTAGCGCTATGTGAAAATGCAAACAGCCTTGTCTAGGATTTGAACTCGGGTCGACGAGTCCATTTCCTAAGACTGCAACCACTATGCCACGCGCCTCCATTTAGGAACACGAACATTATCAAGCATATAAAAAAAATTCAGACAAAAATTACACAGGATTTCAGATCAAAATTCAGCTGATTTTGATGAAAAGAAAGAAAGAAAGGAGAGAAAGAATTATTATTATACTTTTTACATATTGAACAATTGCAATAGCTCTTAAGTAAACATGTCAAACGTTGTAATAATTAAATTCATACTGTGATATATCCACAGGTTCTGCTAGTTTGTATTACTGTATCATTTGTCTAGTTGGACACATGGCGCTATGGATATAAGTTAATACAGCTCTAAGTGACAATCACCTGTAGATTGCAGGTTCAATCCTGGCCAAGGGTGATAATAACATAGAATGCTTAACACAGCTTATCACTTTTACTCGATCATGGTTAATGGAATGAGAACAGTCTATCCCCATGGATTAAATGAAGGGTTCGGTTCGAAGTTCTGTGAAGCCTCCTCATTAAGCCAGACTTTGACAAGAAGATTACC
>CM042160.1:68455027-68457527 GCA_023376005.1 Doryteuthis pealeii | reverse complement strand
CACTCTTTTCCTTCGTATCCACCTATGTGATCATCATGATTACCCTTAGAGTATTATTTAAATTTGCTTGTACCAGAAATTTATTTATATATATATATATATATATATATATAAGGATGAACTCATAATTGACCTTCTCTTGTGAACACCTATACATGGAGACACCAGTGTTGGCCGACTAATAAAAACTTACATTGACCAGCTCTTTGCAGATACTGAACGCCGTGCGGAGAACTTGGTGATGACCGATGGGGACGTTGGCGAGAGAGAGTCATGGTGAAGCCCGACTTGAATTATATATATATATATATATATATATATATATATATATATATTAATATGTGTGTGTGTGTGTGTGTGTGTGTGGTGTGTGTGTGAAGAGAGAGAGAGAGGGTGATCTGATTGTATAAATTGCAGGTATAATTATAATGTTCTTCTAGCCTTTTGCAATGGAGCAGATTCTTGTTGTAAGATATTATTGGCCTTCCATTGCATATACACTGTTGGTTCAAGTCTTTACAACTTTATCTAAAACCTCAATGTAAGCGGCAGCATTTACTTGAAGACCTTGTGGGGGAAATAGTGTGGAGGTATAACATGTCCTTGCTTGCTAACAACACCCAAAAGACACTTGAAAGAAATGTTGTATACATCACTCTTCGGACATCAGAAAGATCTGAACATAGCAATCTGTCATTTCTTCCGTTCATTTTTTGGTCTTGATCAAATATTTTCCCATCTGAGAAAAATCAAACCACAACAGCGTCTGTTGGATTTTTTGAGTTTGTTTAAAAGTCTTTTAGATCTGTTTAAACAGGTTGTTCTCAACCGGGGTCTATATGGACCCCTGGGGACCATATAACATTTTTTGGGACCCAGGCAAGTAAAATGTATCTAACTATAAAAATACAATGGGATTTTTAAAGGGGGTCAAAAGATTTTTAAAAAAGGTTGAGAACCATTGGTTTAAACGGTTTCTTTTTTTTTGTTTTTTTGTTCTTTTCTTTCTTTTCTTTTTTCTTTTTTTAGGGGTCTTTTGTTTTATAACACTACGCGGGCTGCAATGATGCAACTGGGTGCACGCATGTGAAGCAGATGTGTGTGTGTGTGTGTGTGTGTGTGTGTGTGTGTGTGTGTGTGTGTGGACTTCTCTCAGAAGGGTGTGTAGAAGTGGTTTCTGATAATATATATATACTAGCAAATATATGCACCCTCCGGGTGCAAGTATTTAAGTTTTAATGTAATAAAATATTGTATTAAATTAGAAAGGCTAATGAAATTAAATAAGAATACAGATAAAAAGATTTGAAACAGAGGGAGTATAATAATGATTTGAACAGAGGGAGTATAATAAAAAATGAACAACTGAAACTTACTCTTCCAACACTCTCATATTTCGTTGTTATTTTTTCAAATTTAAGTATTTAGTTAAAGGAGGAAGTAAGAATAAAATGACAGTTATTTTATCTTGTTAATGGATTTCATTTAAGATTTATTGAAGAGATTTTGCTTATATTCATTAAAATAAAACCAAACAGTTAGAAATCAATAATACTAAGCACATATTTATTAAATTCGATTTTTAAATATTAATATGCAAATTAGCCTTCCCGTTCACATTGTAAACCGCTATTTGTTTGCATATATAATAATATTGCATGTTTGTCAGTATGTAGACTTAGTTACCAGTATTAATAAATGTAAGACAATTTATTAATAATTGAGGTTTAGATAAAAATAAAATCATGAAAGAATGTGATGTCAATAACTAAGAGAATTGTGACTTGAGAAGGAATATAGTTTCGGTTACAGACAGAAAAACACACAATCTCCATTATAATAAGATATATATATATATACATATATATATTTATCTTTGTGTGTGTGTGTGTGTGTGTGAGAGAGAGAGAGAGAGAGAGAGAGAGAGAGAGTATAGAAATCCTTTTTTAAACCAATATTAAGAAGTATTCATTTATGAATGATTGAATAATTCAGCCTACGTTTGACCGTATCGGGTTTTATATGTATTGAGTATATCAACCATCCTAAGACAAACATTAAGGAGTGATGTTATGAAGCCCCTTCAGAACTGAAACGAAAATAATTGATATATCTATGATATATATATATATACATATAAACCAAAACACTCCAACGTAGGCCTAATGAACTATTCATTAATTCCTAAATGAATGATGATGATGATGATGATGATGAAACAGGCTCCACACACACACGTTTTTTTAGAAAGTCGGAGTACGTTTTTTTTTTGGTCACCCTCTGTTTGTCTCTGTCTGTCTGTCTGTCTGTCTGTCTCTCTCTCTCTGTCTGTCTCTCTCTCTCTCTCTATCCCCCTCTCTCTCTCTCTCTCTCTCTTCTCTCTCTATATATATATATATATATATATATAAGAAAAATAATAATCGATTTCTGAATTACCTTTGGTATATATATATTTGTTTATATAATATATATATATATATATATATATATATATATA
>CM042160.1:68392527-68450027 GCA_023376005.1 Doryteuthis pealeii | reverse complement strand
TTGGGGCTTGCCATAAGGGAAATAGGGTTGAGACAATCATATAGATGCTAGGGTTTGGCGTGACCAGCCAATTGATCGGAGGGGGCCACGAAATGGCAAGGTGAACTGCTCAGTCACCAGAATTCCGTCCTTAAGCATCGTTGGTTGCCAACCACGGCCAACAGGTGGCCCATTGGGGGGGGGTACCTTTCTGCAGAGGTGCAGTCGGTGTATTAAAGCCCCAGAAAACAGGGCTCATTTTATGATTGTCAACATGACTACTTTTCTGTCTCCTGTCATTTACTTGTACTGATACTGGGGGGGGGATTGGGACATTGGGGCAAATCTTATTATAATGGAGATTGTGTGTTTTTCTGTCTGTAACCGAAACTATATTCCTACTGAAGTCACAATTCCCTTAGTTATTTACATCACATTCTCCATGATTTTATTTTTATCTAAATCTCAATTATTAATAAAATTGTCTTACATTATTAATACTGTTAACTATGTCTACATAGTGACAACATGCAATTATATCTATATATACAACAAAATAGTGGTTTACAGTGTGAACGGGAAGGCTAATTTGCATATTAATATTAAAAAATCGAATTTAATAAATATGTGCTTAGTATTATTGATTTCTAACTGTTTGGTTTTATTTTAATGAATATAAGCAAAAATCTCTTCAATGAATATTAAATGAAATCCATTAACAAGATAAAATAACTGTCATTTTATTCTTTACTTCCTCTTTTAACTAAATACTTAAATTAGAAAAAATAACAATGAAAGACGAGAGTGATGGAAGAGTAAGTTTCAGTTGTTCCATTTTTTATTATACTCCTCTGTTTCAAATCTTTTATTATACCCCCCTCTGTTTCAAATCTTTTTATCTGTATTCTTATTTAGTTTCATTAGCCTTTCTAATTTAATACAATATTTTATTACATTAAAACTTAAATACTTGCACCCGGAGGGTGCATATATTTGCTAGTGATAATAAAGGATTCTGATAAAGTTACTTTGTAACCAAAATGGCTGATAACCAATTTTTGTCTCACACGTTTCGTTTACGCAGCCAATATTAAAAGAGGTTATCTCCTTCGCTCGTGACGTAGACAAGATGACATTTGAAATTGCCACTGCAGACTGGGCGATGTTAATATATATCATCATCATCATCATCATCATCATCATGTCGGGCAAGTAGCACGGACATCCATGACAATCTCTCGCCAACCTTCCCTATCATTCATTGCCCCTGGGAGGTCTTCCGCGCGGCAACCAGCATATTCGCATAGTTGGTCAGTGTAGGTCCTTGCTTGGCGGCCCACATTAACATGTCCATGTGTTGGCTTCCACAGGAGAACGTCGCTTATGAGCTCGTCCCCGCTTCTCCAGCAGTATCCTGCATGCCTAGTCCGTCTCACCCGGATGGTTTGTGAGATGGGGGCAGGTGACCATATAGTTGCTTCCTTGTGGGGTGCTGTTTCCACGACTTGTTCAAGACTGCACGCAGCATTCTTGTGCAGCTTCCATCTAGCTTATTCTCAAGGCGCTTCATTAGGGTCCAAGTGGTGCAGCCATACAGCAGTACTGATACAACCACAGCCTGGAAGAATTGTCGCTTTAACTTGTCAGTGAGATCGGATTTCCATATGACTGATAATTTGTTTGTGGCCGACCATGCCTTTCCTATAAGTGTATTAACATCGCATATATATATATATGTATATATGTGTGTGTGTGTGTGTGTGTGTGTGTGTGTGTGTGTGTGTGTTTAGCCTTACATTTGAATAGGTATGCCCGCCTAATTCATTAATCATTAATTAATTATTTTCAAAATTAGTTACGACTTCAATTAAGTACATATTCTCCCAAAAATTGTCGGCTAAAAAAGCCATATCAAAACACATTGTTTGTTTGTTTACTTCTCATATATATATATATATATATATATATATATATATATATATATATTCTTTATGTTTTTTTAAGTTGGGCGTTATTACGAAGCATGTAAAAATAAATGAATGAACTCGATGTTATGGAGTATTGGATTCACTTATTTTTTTTATTATTATTTTTTATCATAAATTTTCGGGTTCGTTAGATACCGTTTATCAAATGACTGTTGTTCCTGTTCAACGGATCTTTTGTCTCTGTTGTTATTGACAGCGGCATTGATGGTGGACCATAATGATGGGACACATTTTAAATGCTATTTTCTCAGATTACAAAAGCGTCACAGAGTACTAAGTATATTCATTACATAACTGATATACAGGAGTTTTACATGTGATCTAAGCTTTGAATATTATGTCCTTGAGATGGTCACCATCATGATGAAAACTTTCGAGAGCTCGATTTCTCATATCATGTCAAGTGTGGTTTAACATATCAACTGGAATAGTTGTTATCTCTCTATGGATGCTTTCTTTCAGTTCCGCTGTCGTGTGGGGCCTGCCTGCGTATACCCCCGATCTGTCAGGTAACCCCACAGAAAATAGTCCATTGTTACCTGAAACATCGTTAGGGTTAGATCAGGTGATCTGGATGGCAAATGGATATCACTGAATCACGAAATGAGATGTCCGGGTAAATTTGTTCGAAAGTAATAAAAACTTAATGTAATATTCAAATCTTAGATAACATGTAAAACTCATGTGTATCAGTTATGTAATAAATATATTTAGTACTCTGTGTCGTTTTTGTAATCTGAGAAAATAACATTTAAAATGTGTTCATCATTATGGTCCACCATATATATATATATATATATATATATATATATATATATATATATATATATATATATGTTCGTAAACCTACTTTTACTGGGTCCTATACACGTTGGGGTTCCTTTTGTCCCCCTCAACGTAAAATTAACTTAATCAAAACCTTAATTCATCGAGCCTTTATGATTTGTTCCAAATCTAAACTCCAGCAAGAATTTTCCTTAAAACCATTAAAACCACTTTAATTAAGAACGGTTACCCTGAGAACTTGGTTAATGCCACAATAAGATACAAATGTGCGCAGCTTTCAACTCTTCCTAAACTTGGTCCCGAAAAATTCCCAGTCTACCTAAGACTTCCTTGGCTGGGCAAATCTTCCATTCCTTTGCTAGACAAGATCAAAAAGTCTATCCATCGTTGCTTCAATGCAGTCAATCCTCGGATTGTCCTTAAATCGAATGTGCTGTTTCCTCCTAATCTCAAGGATAGTGTAGCCCCCCATCACAAAAGCCACCTTATCTATAAGTTTACATGCAAATGTGAGATTTGCTACATTGGCCGTACTACCTTGAGACTGGAATCTCGAATCAAGCAGCACATACCCTACAACATCCGTTCTGGCAACGTGGACTGTCCCACAGCAGCAGGCATAAATAATCCGTCCACCATTGGACAACATCTATTAAGAAATTCTACTTGCGCTCGGTCCTACCACCCAGCTATGTTTTCAGTCCTTTGCAGTTCCAACAGCGAACTACAACTGCAGATTCTCGAGTCTCTTTTCATCTCCCGCACTCAACCCTTCCTGTGCGTTCAGAAGCAGTCCCAACAACTACTCCTTTTTGGCACTTCAAGCCTCAACTTATCAAACGGGGGCACTCGGAATTTTCGAACCCCCCCCCCTCGTGAGTTGTAAGTTTCGTAATTTTACGAATTCTCTTGTCTTATTGAGAGAAAAAAACAATTTCCCTTTTTCTCACTGCTTTCTGACTTTTCCGTTGTCTACAACAAAAAAACTAAACTATATCACCATCTTTCAATGAATTTTTTTCTCTGAGGAGCATTGATCGAAAAAAAGAAAATCATTTCTGATTTTAAATCTAATTAGGGTACCCTTTCTTTTCTTTTTAAGAAAAAAAAACAATTTATTTTACAACATGCATATGCTTTTACGCGTCCTTTTTAAATTCTGTACTGTAAATAAACTTTATATATATATATATATATATATATATATATATATATATATATAATAAGTAATCCACAGACACGTGTTTCGAGGTTTCACCTTTCATCAGTGTGGTTATACCTTAACAGCTACCCCTGGCCAGGTTTGAGACCCGAATGAACTTTCGTTCGCCAAGACTCTTACCCGTGCGGCCAGAAGCAGCTGTCAAATACAGGAGAATATTTAATTAATACATTTATAAGCGGAAATGAATTCACTAGAGTCCTCAAACTTTTTAAACAAAGCGAGTGTTAGCTACACGCCAGAACGGTGAATTTTACAATTATTTAGAGAACTCAACTAAAGTGGGAGTATATATATACAAGGTGTGTCATAAAAGTATCGAGATTGAAGCTATATTTACCAAGATAGAAATGAACAATGAATGCGACGTTGATTTTTTTTTCAGAATACAAGGTGTGTCATAAAAGTGCGGAGTTTGAAATTGTATTGTAAAATTTCCCAACAAAGGTTGACATGCCGTAAAATCCAACCAACCAACCAACCAACCAAGTTCATCCAGAATGTTTTTTGTTTTTAGCTCAAAATCTTTTAAACTTCGCCAAACATTCTAACAGGATTTGTATTTCTTTTCTTTTTAATAAAGAAGGAAAGTGTTTGTCGTATATTTCATATGCCCCAAGGATGATTGCGTTGGTACTTTCCCTTTGTTGATGTTTTGTTTGTTTCTGCTTTTTGTTCCATTTTATTTTTTGTTATGTTTATTTATTTATTTATTTATTTATTTTTTTAGTTTTTAATTTTAGATTTTATCTTTATTGTTTTTTATTTGTTTATTTTTTTGTCTTAGTTGGTTTTTGTTTGGTGTATTTTTACTCTTATTTTTATTTTCGCTTTTTATTTTTTTTTCGTTTTTTTTTTTTTTAGATGTTGGGGGTCATATTGCTATTATTATTATTTTTTTTTTTTTTTTACATTTTTTCTTTTTTTTTTTGTATTTTACAAAATCCAAATATCTATTTTTAAAATTCCGATTCCTTAAGGATTTCCTGCTAGTCGTCTGACTGCAAATAAGATCCCCGTGCTCAATGGGAGGTTCCAAGAAAATGGTTCCATACAAGATAAGATTAAACTTATTCTTCATCCATTTTGGCTTGGATTCAACACCGACAAATACTCAACTACATGATACTTTACGCTTTAGGTTAGCCCAAAATTCCCTTTGTATTGTATCTACCTAACCCATCCGCCACGGACAGGATGTGACACAAGGTCGAAATTCGTCAAGCGCTATACATTTTTGAAATACTTCTGAGTTTCTGGTCAAGAAGTCCCTGAAAAATGCGTTGTGTTCATTTGAAAAACTTCAATGAAAAACCTCCGAGGAGGGGACTCACTTATACCACCGAGAAAGAAAACAAAATAAAAAGACTTGGTTTGTTTGATTTACGGCATATCAACCTCAGTGGGTCATTTAATGCCGATAAAGTTTTGAAATAAATTCATTCTTAATGGATACTCATTTTTTTAAAAATAAACTCATGTTTTTCTATTTAACCCATAGATGGGACCCTAACAGGTACTACCACTCCGGGTCAAAGTGGGCCTGAGAGTAATGATGATCAAGGAGTACTCCACATACACCAGAGCTCTAGAAATGGAACATCACTATCAGATAGAGTTTAACGTTATACTGAGGACACTAAGGCCCTCAGCCACCGACTTCTAGCACCCATATGATAAAAAGGTTTGAGGTTTTGCCACAAGGGCAACAGAGTTGGGACAATCATATAGGTGCTAGGGCTTGACGTGACCAGCCGATTGATCAAAGGGAGCGTCTCCAACCGACCGTCTAGCCTAAGTAAGAGCCAAAGTGGAGTGTTGCATATCATAGACTGCTCAGCCACCAGGGTCTCATCCTTAAGCTTCACGGGTCGCTACCCACGGCAAATGGGTGGCCCCATTGTGGTAGTCTTAACCCTTTGCAGAAGGGGTCCTGCATTGTAGTGTAAGTGGATATGAAATGGTCTCGAATTGCATTTTATTGACTGATATGTGAACTAAGATTAAGACTGCAGATTACAGTCGCAGCGACTTCAGTTGAAGGTCTGGTCATGGTTTGATGACATTGTGTTGTGGTTCTTCCTCTTGTGCCTTTGGTCCTTGCGAGTGGCCCTAGAGGTGTTTACAAAGGAGGAAAGAGTATGGTAAATGGTAAGTGGTAAGAGGAAAGATTAAGAGGGTGGTCCAATATAGGATTGCTTTTAATACGTTTGAGAATAATATGATAGTATTAGAAATTAGTAACACCAACTAATTATTTATTAAACCCAGTTTTGTTAAAATCATTATGCAAATATACTATGTAAATCTTTATTTCAGGATATAAAATATATCAATGATATTGGCAGTTTTTCAGCAATTCTAACTCAGCTAGACTTTAATAGAGACATCGTGAATAAATAATATGCGAATTAAGATTAAATAATGACTATTTCGTAATATTTGAGAATATAACTTAAATAACTAAGGAAATCGTGGCGTCAGTGGTGATGTAGTTTCGGTTACAGACAGACAGCTACATAATCTACATTATAATAAGATTATTGTTTTTGTTATGTAATCTCTTTAGTATTGCCAATTTTTCTTTTTGTTTCATTATCACAAGGACTACTATTGCTACTACTACTACTACTACTACTACTACTATTATTATTATTATATTATTATTATTATTATTATTATTCAAACTTCTTCAAATGTTCCTCTGATTTAAACCTGTCTGTCTATGTGTCTGTCTGTCTGTCTGTCTGCCCCCCCTCTCTCTCTCTTCTCTCTCTCTCTCTCTCTCTTCTCTCTCTCTCTACTCTCTCTCTCTTCTTTTGTTTTCTTTCTTGTCTTCATTTTGACATCCTCTCTCTCTCTCTCTCTCTCTCTCTCTCTCTCTCTCTCTCTCTCTCTCTCTCTCTCTTCTTTTGTTTTCTTTCTTGTCTTCATTTTGACATCTTCTCTAAGGAAATGAAGCCATGATAACAAAGATGATGTTTCTGACGAACCGTTTCGTTCCCATGATTTGTTTTAAAAGTGAGGGGCGCCCCCTATCGGTGGCACGTAAAGTAACGCAGCAAATAAGCAAAATAAGCAAAATAAATAAATAGATAAATTATGACTTATATCAGAAATGTTGGCAGCGATTTATTTATGGAAAAAAATCCTCACGAAAATTTCAAAACCAAAACTATCACCAACGACCAACATTTCGCTATTTAATTTAAGCGCCAAAAAGGCTCCATTAAGTTTGGTTGGTTGGTTGGTTGGAATTTTACGGCATGTCAACATTTGTTGGGTTATTTTGTGCCGAAGACGTTTTCATGGGTGTTCAAATTTTTCAAATGGGTTCTCTTGATGGGCATTCAAATGGGTTAACCTTGGCTAGGTAAAGGGGTCGAGTTAGCTCAGTCGGTAGAGCGTTCGGCTAGAAACCGCAAGGTTCTTAGTTCGATACCGGCCCTCACCAACTCAGCGTATGAGTAGCACAGAGATCTGTGCAGTAAAGTGAGGAGCTGATGGTAGGTGTGGTGCTCCACCTCAGATGCTAAAATTATCTCCTTGGTCTAGCGCTGTCAGGCTGATACCGACATTAAGCCGCCCTGCTGACATATATATATATATATATATATATATATATATATATATATATATATATATATTTGGGAGAATATGTGCTTAATTGAAGTCGTACCTAATCTGAAGATTAATTAGTTGATAATTAATGAATTAGGCGAATATATCTGTTCAAATGTAAAGCGTAAACAAATCGAGAAAAAGTCAATCTCTGTATGCACATTTCGGCCTATTATGCCTCATCAGCAGAGTTATAGACTGGAAGCCACTTTGAGTGTGATTCGAACCTTAACTGCCAGGCTGACAGGCGGGGATTCTAACCGTTACACTAGCTGGTTTTCCCAGATTTCTCGCTTTGTTTATAAACTCATATATCCTACATTTTTGGAGACTTGCTGCACGACAGTATGAAAGTACGCAAACAGTTTGTTTGATATGGCTATCGCCGACAATTTTTGGGAGAATATGTGCTTAATTGAAGTCATACCTAATCTGAAGATTAATTAGTTGATAATTAATGAATTAGGCGAATATATCTGTTTAAATGTAAGGCGTAAACAAATCGAGAAAAAGTCAAT
Source organism: Doryteuthis pealeii (assembly GCA_023376005.1). NCBI lineage: Eukaryota > Metazoa > Mollusca > Cephalopoda > Myopsida > Loliginidae > Doryteuthis > Doryteuthis pealeii. The sequence continues at coordinate 68,441,913 of CM042160.1, read as the reverse complement.
CTTCAATTAAGCACATATTCTCCCAAAAATTGTCGACAAACTGTTTGCGTACTCTCATATATATATATATATATATATATATATATATATATATATATATATATATATATATATGATACAAAAAAAGTTGGGACTTGCCATAAGGGAAATAGGATTGGGACAATCATATAGATGCTTGTATTCGACGTGATCAGCCGATTGATCAGAGGGGGCCTCTCCGACCACCCGTCTAGCCTAAGAAAGTCATGGAGTGTTAAGTCAACAGGCTTCCATCCTTAAGCATCACAGGTCGCCACCCACGGCTAACAGATGGCCCCATTGAAAGAGGAGTCTTACCCCTCTGCAGAGGTGCTGTCGATATTTTCTAAAGCCCCACCGACAGGGCTCAATCAAGCATCAATAGAACACAACGTCTTCGGCATGAAATAACCCTGCAAGGATTGACATGCCGTAAAATCCAATGAACCAAAGCAAACCAACATGTTTTTTACCACCCGTTACAAGAGTAATCCTGTGATTTCCGTTTATGGCAGGTTTAGCTCAGTCGGTAGAGCGTTCGGCTAGGAACCACAAGGTTCCGTGTTCGATGACCGGCTCTCGCCAACTCAGTGTATGAGTAGCACAGGGATCTGTGCGGTAAAGTAAGAGCTGATGGTAGGCGTGGCGCTCGCTTCAGACGCCAAACAAATCTCCTTGGTCTAGCGCTAGTGAAAAGGAGATATACTCCCTCGCTGTCTGGCTGATACCGACATTAGGCCACCCCGACGACTTTACTTTTTACTTTATTCATAGTTTATTTGTTTTCTTTCCTTGCCCCCCCCCTCCTCCCAATTTTTAAAACCTTTTTTTTTCATTTCCGCATTTTTTCGCCTTACCATTGAATTTGTCTTTTTACCGTTCAATATCAACTTATCACCTTTCGTGAGAAAAAGTCAAAACGTTTTTACAAACATTGATTAGGCATTTTTTTCTAAAGAATTGACTGGAAAGATTTTTTTTCTTTTTTTTTTTTTGTTAATAGGATTAATTCTTATACAATTGGTTAACGGTCGATATATCCATTAGTCTCTCTCTCTTCTCTCTCTCTCTCTCTCTCTCTCTCTCTCTCTCCTCTCTTTCTCTTTCTCTTTCTCTTTCCTGTTCTTTGTCAACGGCTTACAATTCTTGCGGATCATATGTTAAATAAAACTACGACATTTTTATTTTGATAGTGTCATGATGGATTAACAAAATTAAATTCCCATGGCGAATGTTTTTTGTTTTTTGGGGGTTTGTTTTTGTTTTTTTTGGGGGGGTATTTGTGTTGTTGTTGTTGTTGATTTGTTTTGTTTTCTTTCTTTTTTCTTTTTTTTTCCCTTTTTTGGGTGGGTGAGTTGGCGGAGGTGCCCATCCAAATACACCGATTAATCATAGAATAATTTTGAATGATTTTATAATCCGAATTAGACTTACGATCTATGGTCATTGAAATCGTTGAAATGAGAAATGTCTTTCGATTTGTTGTTATGTGATTTCTCTCGATTTACTAATTATTTACTTATTTACTTATTTGTTTACTTATTTATTTACTTATTAGAATTTACTAAGTATAGCGGGGGAGGGGGAAGGTTAAAATGTCGTAGTTATATGATCCGCAGAATTTTAAGCCATAGACAAAGAACAGGAAAGAGAGAGTAAGAGAGAGAGACAAACAGACAGACAGGGGACAAATGGATATATCAACCGTTTGTCAATTGTGGTTGACAATGTACTGAACTGTGACATCGTAGTAAGCGAGTTCGAACTCTAGTCGTGCTATTAACTTCATTTTCTTTTTTTTAAGTTAAATAATGCTAAATCCAGGTTTTTAAACTGATTTTTCCCTTCTGATAGAATTTTTAAAAGCAGAAAATATCTCCAGCTAACTGGAGATAAACAAGTGGATTAATTATCAGTGTTTCTTTCCTAAATCTTTTTTCCTTTTTCTTTTTTTTTTTCTATATCTCTATATACTCTCTTTTTTGGTCTTGGACCATATGACCTTTAGGCACCCCTTTCGCGATCTCGACTCACAAGGACATTTTTCTCATTTACATCATCAAAATCCGGTTGTTTATTAGGGTTAGGTTTCTGGGTTAGGGTTATGGGTTAGGGTTTGGATTAATTTTACAATTAAAAAACTCTAAAAATCGTCTGTTAACAATTAACCGGATTTTGACGGTGTAAATGGAAAAAATGTCCCCTCGAATCGAGATCGCAAAAGGGTGCCTAAAGGTCATATGGTCCTTGGTCTTTCATAAAAGCAGTATCATAGAAAAATACTCTTCATTTAAAGATTCCAAATTAACCAAATATTGTATCATAATTTATTGAATAGAAATAATGGGAGTCTCAGCAAGATTAGATTGGTTTCTATAAACCAATTATTAAAATGGTAGAAAATAGTAAAATCAATTTCTGGATGTTGTAAAATGAAAAGCGTTTTTTTTAGGGGGGGGGGGTCTAATATATTATTTCCCTGAATTTCTTCAAGAATGCATTTTCATTGAATTACCGGGTGATTGTAGGAATGGAAAATTTGAACATTTGTACATTTCTTATTTTTCAAAAACCTCAACTTAAATTGAAAGTCAATTTAAAAAAATCAAATTGTTAACTTTTGTGTAGGTTACCAGAGTTAAACATTGCAATCTGCAAAAATACTATAAGGACAATTCCATGTCAAATCATCTAGAAGAAAATAAAATTGTCACCCACCCCCTTCAATTTTTCTTAAATTTTGTACAGTTGTGGACTGTGTTAAAGTTAGACATTCCCCAAAATTTGAGCTTCCAATTCCAAAAATTGGCGGAGTTATGTTGACTTTTAGCTCTCCTAACCGCCGTGGCGAGCCAGCAAAGACTTATATTGATCAGCTCTGTGCGGATACTTGATGTCGTGAGTGGGATTTGACAGGAGTGATAGGGACGGGTGGTGAGAGAGAGAGAGAGAGAGAGATACGGGAATCCGTGCTGTCAGCATGGCATTTATATAATCTCAGAGTTTTACACTGTTATCGAGACAGGCCAACAATTTTAATGAGATAGTTCTGCTGCACTATTTTCTGATGTGACGTGACGATATTCTACTCCCACTTTGTGGTGGGGGTGGGAGGAGCATACCCCCAATTTCTTTGTGACGTAGCAACGATTGTGTAGTATCGCTGTCCCTTGAGAAATGCATCTTGGGATACGAGCTACCCGAGCCTTATCACTTCACATGGTGGCCTTTAGTCACTAGTTTTTCTCGGTGTTACCCAAACTTTCACCAAACTCTAGGTCAGTGTTTCTCAATCTTTTATTTATTTACTAGAAGCGGCTACCCTGCGTTGCCTGGGTAGATAATTGATTTGTTTATGTTTTAATCACGAACACCTCAAATAATTTGCCATTCTCTTACTATTGAATCCTTATTTTTAAATATTTTCACGAATATGAATAAAATCTTAATTATTTTTGCTCAAAAAACAATCTCTGGGGATAGTGAATGTGTATATATATTTACTTTGTCGTTAATTGTTTTATTTTCATTGTTTCCTCCGGACATACATACATAGACACCAACTGTCCTTTAGATATGTACAGATTATCTTTTGAAGTGCCCTTTGAATTTCAATATATATATATATATATATATATATATATATATATTATATATATATATATATGATAAAAGAATAGAGGGGAAAATGTGGACAAAAGAACAACTCAAACAAGTATATGTATGAGGTATATTTCGTCGTGCATTGAGCAGGACTTATTCAGTCATTTATTCCTGCTCAATGCACGACGAAATATATCTCCTACATCTACTTGTTTGAGTTGTTCTTTTGTCCACTTTTTCCCTCTATTCTTTTACCACATTCTGTCGGATTTACTCCAATCCTCCTACCCCCATATATATATATATATATATATATATATATATATCAATACTCATGTTCCTTATTTGTACGACCGTTGTCATGTTGTAACACCCTCTGGTTAAAAATGAGACCGTCCAAATCGTCCAAGATTATTGCTCGTGTTGCTTATCTACCGAATTCTTATTTCCTTTGAGTGCCGTCACCTCAGTTAAATAATGGACCACTACAATTCTATTCTAAAGAAAGGGAAGAAAAGGGACATAATACACAGAATAAATATAATAAAAAGAAAGAAAGAAAGAGAGTAAGGGAAAGATAGAGAGGGGGTGAGAGCACGGAAGTGATAACGCTAATCTGTTTAAAGAAAGAAAGACTTGGGGTAGGGTAAGATAGAGAGAGTAGGGGGAAGATAGAGAAATGTGTGAACGCGCGGAAGCGATAACACTAATCTGTTTCAATCGAACATAATGAAAAGATGAAAAGAAGGAAATAAATAAAAAACGAGTGCGAAAGTTGAATCAAGATTATTATACTTTTTACATATTGAAGAATTTCGCAATAGCTCTTAAGTAAACATATTGAATGTAGTCAATAATATCTATTCTTCTGCTGTTCATCTTTTCTATCTTACGTCTCTTCTAGCGTCTGGACTTCGTCTTGGTGGTCGGTCGCACTTAACTCATTTCTTCTTCTAGATCAGTCTTGTTACCAAGACATTCACCAACCACAAAACCGTGTTATTTTCGTAAGCTTTTATTTACTTAACTAAACATTTCATGTAACTAAACATAGCGCGCGTATGCAGGTGAGTTCCAGTTAAGACAGGACATCTTCTCTGCCTGACGTCCAAACTGAAACTCAAGACCCAACCAGGTACCACGTGACATCACGTATTTCGCGGGCTTTCTGTAATATTCCATGGAAAGTCCCGCCCGTGATATGAAAAGGGCCATCCCTTTAGAAATACAGGGGATTGACAATAATCTTATGCAACCGCATAGATTATGTAACATATATATATATATATAATATATATATATATATATATGAAGAAAAAGTGTAAATAAATCCGGCAATATGTAATTTTATAAAAAATGTAAAAACACAAGTTTCATTCACGAGTGATGTTTAATAAGCCGACGTTGCAGTGTTTCGGTTTATTTAACAAACCTTCCTCAGGGCTTTCGTTTGTTTAAATAAAAAATAAATTATTAGTGAAACAAAAGTTTGCGAGCCTCTGCTTTTGGTATGTGGTGACTTTTTTGTTGATATTCAAATATGGGAAACGAAAGACAAATTTTAAAATGCCCAGTAACTTCGGCATTTTAATTTAAACTAAGTGACACTGCAGCGTCGGATTATTAAACATCACTCGTGTATGAAACTTGTGTTTTTTTCATTTTTTATAAAATTACATATTGTCGGATTTACTTATACTTTTTATTCATATATATATATATATATATATATATATATATATATACTCGGGACCTGAACTTTGGTGGACTTATCCACGAATTCCACCCAAATATTAAAAAGTTGGCCAAAAAACTCGAAACGATCAAAAATAAAATTGTTAAACAGGAGATGTGTCTTTTGTTTAATTCTACATGTATAAATGAAAGAATGCTGCCCAAATACACACACACACACACACACACACACACACACACACATATATATATATATATATATATATATATATATACATATATATATATATATATGTATGTGTGTGTGTGTTTGGGCAGCATTCTTTCATTTATACATGTAGAATTAAACAAAAGACACATCTCCTGTTTAACAATTTTATAGGTAATATATATATATATATATGAGGAGTGAAGGATGGAGTAAATCCGACAAAATGTGGTTAAAAATAGAAGAAAAAGTGGATATAACAACTCAACAACTAAATTCAATTGATATTTCACCTCAGTATCTAGTGAAGCTTTTTCAAAATTTATTGTCATGACAAAATGCTTTTTACAATCTACTTTTATACTAAAAAGGTTTTTAAAAATGGGGGGTAGGAGATTCCCATCTGCATTTGGTGGTTCATGACGACGAAAACGTCGCTGTTCTGCAGCCCTGTTAATCTCGATATTGAGCCGCTTAGCTCTTGTGCGACAGGCGTTTCGCCAACCCTGTCTGTTGGAGGCCAGATCTTCCTCGTTTGAAGGTGTGGGGTTGCATTTCTTCAGCATTGTCTTAATATGGTCTTTGAACCGAGTTCACGGTAAAGTATTTTACGGCGGAATCTGTGTAGGCAATAGACTCATACACATGGACACCAGCTTTTCTAAACCAATTTTTAAGAGTAAGGAAGCTCTAGAACTCATTTTGCAGACAAAAATGAATAACAAAAGGTCACGATGTTTCGCACAACCCCCAAAATTTGAAGAGCTAAAAATTTACCTAACTAGGCCACTCTCATCCATCATCCAACGACGATGACGAAGACAACGTTTATTGATGACGTTGTCAACATCTTCGTATTTTCAACTCGTTAAAGGTCGGCCAGATTGTGATTATTCTTCAAGAGACATTTCATTAACTTCAAAACGTGCTTCACTTCAATCGCTTTTTTCTTTTTTTTTTCTTTTTCTTTTTTTCCTTCCTTTAAAAAAAAAATTGTAAAACAGTACACAGTTCTAACGGAAGAAGAAAGAAGAAAAGAAGGAGAATGAGGAGGAGGGAAGAAGAAGAGTGAACAGGAGGAGGAAGAAAAAAGGTGGGAAAGAAGAAAAAGATGACGAATAAGGGTGAAGAGGGTGAGAAAGGGGGAAAGAAGAAGAAGAAGAAGAAGAAGAAGAAGAAGAAGAAGAAGAAGAAGAAGAAGAAGAAGAAGAAGACGTGCAAGAAGAAGAAGAAGAAGAAGGAGACGTGCAAGAAGAAGAAGAAGAAGAAGAAGAAGAAGAAGAAACAATGGTTTATTTTCACACATTACACAATATAAACAATGTCACATAGAACAAAACAAAACAAAAAACGTAATGTTGGTTGTTGTATTAATGTGTGGAGGATGATCACTAATTGGGACTGAGCCTATCCTAGAAGTGACCACCTCAGTTGTTTTTTTGTTTTGTTTTGTTTTGTTTTTTAGGGGGGGGGGTTACATAGTTTGAAAATCTCCCGCCAAAACAAAACAAAAACAAAACTTCACACACATGCTGTTTGTTTGTTTGTTTGTTTGTTTGTTTGTTTTTGTAAACCGCCTGGAAAATCGTGCTTGCAAATAGCCGAAAGTCACAGAAAACAGATCAGTGAATCCGGAACCACACATGGTGGAGGATTGGTCGAGAACAGTGCATACCCATGACAGCTGTGTGAATTTGCAACTACGTCCACTTCACGCGCCACGTTCGAATTCTAGTATTTGGGACATTACACATGTGCGCACAGAGAGAGAGAGAGAGAGAGAGAGAGAGAGAGAGAGATATACACATACATATAGGTAAATATAAAAATGTAAAATGAGTTCTAGAGCTTCCTTACTCTAAAGAATTGGTTTAGAAAAGCTAGTGTGTCCATGTATATGAGTCTATGTGCGTGGTGTAATGGTTAGAGTCGTAGGAAATGGACTCGTCGACACTGGTGTATTGATTGCTGGAGTTGCTGTTGTCTCTTCTTCCTTCTGGCTCTCTTTTCTCCGGTGGCTTTTTTCCTTTTCACTCCTTCTCATATATATATATATATATATATAATATATATATATATATATATATATATATATATATATAATATATATATATTATATATATATTCAAATGAAGATTTATTAATTTTTTCTTTCTTGTTGAAAGTATATATAATATATATATATATATAATATATATAAAAGTAATTGGTAATTTGCTTGAAGCATTGTTAAGTATGTTATGAAATAATAAAATTTGAAGGCAATACAATGCGTAAAAAATAAAGACAAAAAGATGTTTTATATGTCTAATCGATTTCAAAGCAAAGCTTTATCATCAGAGTTTAATTTCAGAAATGACGTGCTTATGTTTTTTTTATTTGTGTGGTTATAATTTCTCTTCTTATTTCCTTTTCCTCTCCTTTTTTTCCTCTCTTTCTTCTTCTCCTTTATGAATGGGCGAATAACTGTAATTTCTTATTTCTCTCTTTTTTTATTTTTATTTTTTTTAAAGTTTGTTGAGAACAAGGCTGACCGGATGTCAGCCTTGTAAGATGTTGCAATATGTTGCGACCGTGTGATGTCAATATTTTTTTTTTAAACAAAAATGAACAAATAAATAAAAACCGTTAATAGAAAATTTTTTTTACATACTTAGCTTTTGTTTCGCTTTCACCTTTCCTTTCTTATTCTTTCTCCCTCTCTTCTTTTTTTTTGTTGTGTTATTTCTCTTCTTTTTCTTTTTTTTCTTTTTTTATCCCTTTGTTCTCTAATTTAATTTTTTTTTATAGTAAATAAGTAAATAAAAGATTATCTTAAATTATGTATTAGTATTGATAGAAAAAATAAATAATTCTTTTTATTATTTTTTTTTTTAAGAAAATATCTTTTATGAGTACTTTTTTCTCTTTTTCTTTTAAACTTAAATAGATTAAATATTATATTATATATTATAATATATATATATATATATATATATATATATATATATATATGTATATATATATATATTTCCTCACCGTATTTCCATATATATATATATATATATGGAAAGACGGTGAGGAAATTAATCCGACAATATGAGAAGAAAATATTTTTAAAATATAACAAACACAGGATGTTATGATTAGGGGAAACAATTTTATGTGTCAATACTTAAGTATTTCGGTATATTGTACCATCTTCAGGACACTGTTAAGTAATGTTTTTGTGACATATATATATATATATATATATATATATATATATATATATATATATATATATATATATATATATACAAATTGTATTGGACTTTATTTAAAATACAGAGCCATTTTCTATCCAGCTTAGAGAAAATCCTATTTCTTTTTCCTTTTTTTTCTTTTTCCTTTTCTTTGTCTTTTTTTCTTTTCTTTTTCCTTTTTTTTTCAGAATGGTAGCAGATTCCCTCGACCTGGTTGACCCTCTAGAAAACTGCAAGGTATAATTGAAAATCAAATACTCAACCAAAACTGACAGACATTCTTCTTACTGGACCCCCCCCCCACTTAAAACATCCTGTTCACACACCCTAACCCTACCCCCAACCCTAACCCCATCTACAAATGCATCTAGACCATTCCACTTAGGAGTCTTCTTCTTTTCTAGAAGCGCTTTTATCTTCTGCCAGATATGTGAGAGGTCAACGGTCGAAAACATTCAACTAACCCTAACCTAACCCTAACCCTGTCGAAAACATCACCTACCCCACCCAGTACATAGACGAATTAAGGGAAACCGTTAAGAATCTGCGATCTTCATTACGCTCTAATGGGCGTGACATTAAACATTGTTCAACACATATCGAAACCTTAACCCCTCCCCTACCACACATAGTTCCCCCCCCCCTCAACTTGAATCCCTTTATATCTTCAATAGGATTTTCAAACTCTCTTTATCTGGTATAATTATCCAAGGCTCTACAAGCACTTATTATTTTTATATTGATACTCGTGTTCCTTAATTGTACGACCGTTATCATCTTGTAACATGGTTAAAAATGAGACCGTCCAAATCGCCAAATAGATATGTACAGATTATCTTTTTTCACTTCAGAGGGCACTTGTAGGGCAATTAAAACTCTGGAGTGCCCTTTGAATTTCAATACACACACATACACACATACACACACACACGCGCGCACACACGCACACATACACACATATATATATGAATATCGCACTTTTTGGGTGACTTAAGGCACGACAGTATGAAGTGGTTAAACGATGTGTTTGAAATGGCGAAGGCCGACAATTTGCGATATTCATATCAGTTTAAAATAAACGAGAGATTCTGGGGAAGCCAGCTAGTGTAGTGGTCAGCCTGACAGGTAGGGTTCGAATCGCGCACAAAGCACTGCCCTGTCTATAGCTCTGCTGATGAGGCCTAATGGGCTGAAATGTACATACAGTGATCGACTTTTTCTCGATTTGTTTACGCTTTACATTTAAACCGATATGCACGCCTAATTCATTTAATTATAATTAATTAATTAACAAATTAGGTATGACTTTAATTAAGCACATAATCTCCCAAAAAATTGTCGGCCTTCGCCATTTCAAACACAATGTTTGTTCACTATATATATATATATATATATATATATATATATATATATATATATAATACTCATGTTCCTTATTTGTATGACCGTTATAATCTTGCAACACCTTCTGGTTAAAAATGAGACCGTCCAAATCACTCAAAGATGAAATGCAAAAATGTAAATCCTTATTATCTGGTGTTGCTTATCTGCTGAATTCTTATTTCTTATGAGTTTTGCCACCTCAGCTAAATAATGAACTATTCCGTTTTTATTATCAAGAAAGGGGAGAAAAGGGACATGCCACACAGAAAAATATGATAAGAAAGAAAGAAGGAAAGAAAGAGAGTAAGGGAAATATATAGAGAGAGTGTGAGGGCACGGAAGCGATAACGCTAATCTGTTTCTATCGAATATAATGAAAAGAAAGAAAGAAAAATGAGAGAGAGTTAAATCAAGATTATTATACTTTTTACATATTAAATTATTTTTTCAATAGCTCTTCGGTAAACATATGAAACGTTTTAATAATTGAATTATATTATACTGTGGTATATCCACAGGCCCCGCTAATTATTTTTATATGCTTCCGTCAAGGTTGACAAAGGGAGTAACAGCTCTTTGTGGTAAAATAGTTATAGGAGAATTTTTTGCGCATGTTCTCTCAGTAACCGTAAGCCCTGTCTGTTGGGGACTTTAGAATAATCCGACTGCACCTCTGCAGAGGGTTAAGACACAATGGGGCCACGTATTGACCGTGGGTGACGACTCATGATGCCTAAGGATGGAATCCTGGTGGCTGAGCAGTCCATATAACACTCCACTTTGCAACTACGTCCACTTCACGCGCCACGTTCGAATTCTAGTATTTGGGACATTACACATGTGCGCACAGAGAGAGAGAGGGGGGGGAGACATACATATAGGTAAATATAAAAATGTAAAATGAGTTCTAGAGCTTCCTTACTCTAATGAATTGGTTTAGAAAAGCTTTGACCCTTATTTAGGCTAGACGGAAGGCCCAGTCCGATCAATTCTAGAGCTCTGCGGAATGTGGAGTACCCCTTCACCATTACTCCCAGGTCCACTTTGTCTGGGTGTGGTTGAGGCAACCCGTAATACCTGAGAACTGGATTGTGGTGGCTGAGCGGTCTGTGATCCGGGTCCTAAGTGGTCCCATGACATGCTACACTCCGCTTCGGCCCTTACGTGGGCTAGACGGGCAGTCAGAGAGGCTTCATTCATTCATTCGGCTGGTCATGTCAGACCATGGCAACTAAATAATTGTCCCGACTGTATTCTTCAAATTGTCTTTTGCTATGAACGGTACATGCATATAATTGTCTACAATCAACCAACATCTTGATTTACACAGTGGTGTTAACCCTGAAGATCCTCAACATGGTGAAACTCGAGTAGGTTATCACTTGGACCTTTATTAATATATATATATATATATTTGGGGGGGGGAGAATATGTGCTTAATTGAAGTCATACCTAATTTGAAAATTAATTAGTTGATAATTAATGAATTAGGCGAATATATCTGTTTAAATGTGAAGCGTAAACAAATCGAGAAAAAGTCATTCTCTGTATGTACATTTCGGCCTATTATGCCTCATCAGCAGAGTTATAGGTTCGAATCACACACAAAGCGTCTTCGAGTCTATAACTCTGCTGATGAGGCATAATAGGCCGAAATGTACATACAGAGAATGACTTTTTCTCGATTTGTTTACGCTTCACATTTAAACAGATATATTCGCCTAATTCATTAATTATCAACTAATTAATTTTCAAATTAGGTATGACTTCAATTAAGCACATATTCTCCCAAAAATTGTCGGCAATAGCCATATCAAACAAACTGTTTGCGTACTTTCATATATTTATATATATATATATATATATATATATATAAGAAAATGTGTCATTAAATAACCACAGGGTTTGATATGCCATTAAACAAAGTACCCAACTAATCAAATCGAAAATGGGTAGAGAGATAGAAGCAGTTATAATCGGTGACAAAACTGACATTGGTATTTACCTTAGTAGTTTGAAAATCCGATGGAATCTGAGCGTATCATCTCGGTTTGATTTCAGGAAAATATTTACTTTTCCTCTTGATCAAGATGGAAGAGAAGATAACATTTGTGGTCGCTCTTCAAAAAAGAAACAAAAAAGTGAGATAAATGAATTGGGACAGGCGAAAATTCTAACACTTTATGAATGTCATCAAACAAATTCTTTCATCTGTGATATCCAATGACATCTTGTAATGGATGTACAATTAATGACGACGACAAGAATTACCACTTTTTATAATCTTATATTACACACCACTGGATAGCAGTACCTATCGCTCGATGGATTATTGTGAAAACCCACAATCTCTGGATACAGGATGCCATTGGTTATCTGTGGTATCCAAAGGGGTGTAATAAAATTGGTTGGTTGGTTGGTTTGATTTTACGGCATGTCAACTTTGTTTGGTTTATTTTATGCCAGGACTTGGAGATTGGCTTAAGTGTTGGAGAAGAGGACAGAAGATAAAAGGGTTGTTTGTTGGTTGGTTGGTTGGTTGTTGGTGGTTGGTTGGGTTGGATTTAAGGCATGTCAACTTTTGTTGGGTTATTTTTAATGCCAGGGCTTAGAGGTTGGCTTAAGTGTTGAGAAAGAGGACAGAAGATTAAAAGGGTTGTTTGATTGGTTGGTTGGATTTTACGGCATGTCAACTTTTGTTGGGTTATTTTATGCCAGGCTTAGGAGGTTGGCTTAATTAGAGAAGAGGACAGAAGATTAAAAGGTTGTTTGTTGGTTGGATTTTACGGCATGTCAACTTTTGTTGGGTTATATTTATGCCAGGGCTTAGGGGGTTGGCTTAAGTGTTAGAGAAGAGGACAGAAGATTAAAGGTTGTTTGTTGGTTGGATTTTACGGCATGTCAACTTTGTTGGGTTATTTTATGCCAGGGCTTAGGAGGTTGGCTTAAGTGTTAGAGAAGAGGACAGAAGATTAAAAGGGGTTTGTTGTTGTTGGATTTTACGGCATGTCAACTTTTGTTGGGTTATTTTATGCCAGGGCTTAGGAGGTTGGCTTAAGTGTTGAGAAGAGGACAGAAGATTAAAAGGTTGTTTGTTGGTTGGATTTTACGGCATGTCAACTTTTGTTGGGTTATTTTATGCCAGGGCTTAGGAGGTTGGCTTAAGTGTTAGAAAAGAGGACAGAAGATTAAAAGGGTGTTGTTGGTTGGATTTTACGGCATGCAACTTTTGTTGGGTTATTTTATGCCAGGGCTTAGGAGGTTGGCTTAAGTGTTAGAGAAGAGGACAGAAGATTAAAAGGGTTGTTTGTTGGTTGGATTTTACGGCATGTCAACTTTTGTTGGGTTATTTTATGCCAGGGCTAGGGGTTGGCTTAAGTGTTAGAGAAGAGGACAGAAGATTAAAAGGGTTGTTTGTTGGTTGGATTTTACGGCATGTCAACTTTGTTGGGTTATTTTATACCAGGACTTAGGAGATTGGCTTAAGTGTTAGAGAAGAGGACAGAAGATTAAAGGGTTGTTGGTTGGTTGGTTGGATTTTACGGCATGTCAACTTTTGTTGGTTATTTTATGCCAGAACTTAGGAGATTGGCGTAAAATCCAACCATCCAACAAATTCAGCCATTCACGAACAACAATAGCAAAATATGGAGGAGCACCATCTTGCATAAAAATCAAATTTTCAATGTTCTCAAGAATTGAGAAAATGTAACTTCATATAAGAAAAATTATACATAGTTTAAAATAGGGAGTTACTTTTCAATTATAATATATATATTTTTTGACACACCTTATATATTATATATATATATATATATACAAGGTGTGTCAAAAAATATCGAGATTTTTTTGTAGTTTTTGACACACCTTGAATTCTGAAAAAAACATAACGTTCCATTTGTTCTTCATTTCTATCTTGGTAAATACAGCTTTAAACTATTTGGTACTTTTTTGACACACCTTATATTCTGAAAAAAAAATAATGAATAGAACATCTTTTTTCACAATACAAGGTGTGTCAAAAAGTACCAAAAATCTCCATATTTTTGGGCACACATTATATATATATATATATATAATATATATATATAATATATATTATATATATATATATCAACTATTTTAAATACTAATAATTCATGCGCAATAATATTGTCTCGAGAGATTATTCGTATTTAATAATAATCACAAGTTTTCAAATCTCAGTTATACGGTTTCAAGTATTCCTATCTAATACTGTTAAATTGCATAGGGTTGGTATAATATATATATATAATATATATATATATATATATATATATATATATATATATATAATATGGAGGATATATGCTTAATTGAAGTCATACCTAATTTTTGAAAATTAATTACTTAAATAATTAATGAATTTAGGCGGGCGTATATGTTCAAATGTAAGGCTAAACAAATCGAGAGAAATGTCAATCCCTGTATATATGCCCGCCTAAATTCATTAATTATTTAACTAATTAATTTTCAAAAATTAGGTATGACTTCAATTAAGACATATCCTCCAAAAATTGTCGGCTAAAAAGGCCATCAAAAATAAACACATTGTTTGTTTACTTACTTTTCATATATATATTACATTATGTTACATTTTAAACTTTCATTTGTAACCGGAACATTTTCCTGAACTTTTTTGATATTCATATACATTTTACTACAAACTCTTTTGAGTTTTTATGATAAAAATGCTTAAACTTTTTAAAAATAAAATTTATTTTATTTTTAACAACACATATGTATTTTTAAGAATTTTTTTTTTAAATTCCGGTACTGATCGAGAGCGTTCTGTGCCTTGTAATTAATGAATATTTATTTCGTTTTTTCCGCTTACAATGTTGCTTTGAAAAAGACATATTCATAATGTCGAAACTGATATTCTGTCAGCAAAAATTTTTAACATCTTGTTGTTTTTATAAAACCTTCTTACATATCTTATTATAATGGAGATTGTGTGTTTTTCTGTCTGTAACCAAAACTATATTACTACTCAAGTCACAATCCCTTAATTATTTACGTCAAATTCTCCATGATTTCATTCTTTTAAACCTTCAGTTTAAATAAAAATTGTTTTACATTATTAATACTGTTGACCATATCTACGTACTAATAACATGCAATTGTATTTATATATACAACAAAATAGTGGTTTACAGTTTGAACGAGAAGGCTAATTTGCATATTGATATTAAAATTTTATTTTAATAAATATGTGCTTGGTATTATTGATTTCTAATTGTTTGGTTTTATCTTAAGAAATATAAACAAAATCTCGTGGATAAATCTTAAAAGAAATTTATTTACAAGAAGAAATAACTGTAATATTATCCTTTACTTCCTATTTTAACTAAATAGTTAAATTAGGGAAATTTACCAATGAAAGAGGGGAGTAATGGAAAATGATTAGTTAGTTTCAAAGTTGTTCTATTTTTCGATTATACCCCTCTGTTGCAGATCTTTTTATCTGCATTCTTATTCAGTTTCATTAGCCTTTCTGATTTAATATGATACTTTATTTATATCAAAATTTAATACTTGCACCCGGAGGGTGCATATATTTGTAGTATATATATATTAATATATATATATATATATATATATATACACACACACACACATAAATCAATCGAATAGTGTTTGTGGTAAATACGCAACTGCTTTAGCCACGAAGCAGGCGACATTCTATTTTCTCTTTGTGGTCGTTCTCTTCGTGACAGCTGCCAGTATCGAACAGCTGAATATTCTCCGGAAACGGGCATGGATGGATGGAGGTAAAGTTCGACTTGAACGATTTTGGACTTTTGAGTCAAGGAAGGAAAAAAAACGCTTTTCTTTCCATTCGCAAGAAGACGTGATGCGACAACTGACGGAGTCATCGGACAGTCAAGCAGAAAAGGCGCGAAAAAAAGAGGAGGGTGATCAGCATCGCTGCTGCTGCTGCTGCTATAGGGAGTGATTCTCAGATTATTGGTTCAGATGACATCCAAGTGATAGGAAGAGAAAGAGATAGAAGAAAAATATTTATATAGAAATAAAACAAGAAAATAGAAGAAAGAAAGAAAGAAAGAAAGAAAGAAAGAGAGGGGTGACTATATGTATGCAAATAGAAAGAAGACAGGGTAGAAGAAGAAAGAGAAAAGAAGAAAGAAAGAGAAGGGGTGACTATATGTATCGGGTTAGCTCAGTCGGTAGAGCGTTCGGCTAGAAACCACAAGGTTCCTAGTTCGATACCGGTTCTCGCCAACTCAGCGTATAAGTAGCACAGGATCTGTGCGGTAAAGTAAGGAGCTGATGGTTGGTGTGGCGCTCCACTCAGATGCAAAAAAAACAATTCTCTTGGTCTAGCGCTATTGAAAAGGGGATAGACTCCCTCACTGACTGGCTGATACCGACTTTAGGCCACCCCGACGACTTTACTTTACTTATATGTATGCAAATAGAAAAAGACAGGGTGAGAAAGAAAGAAAGAAAGAAAGAAAGTTGGGGAAATAATATAGAGAGGGGTGGGTGCACGGAAGCGATAACGCTAATCTGTTTTAATCGAACATAATGAAAAGAAGAAAAGAAGGAAAGAAAGAAAAAAAGAGTGAGAAAGATTAATCAAGATTATTATACTTTTTACATATTGAACATTGTTATAATTAAATTATCATACTGTGGTATAGCCACAGATCCCGCCAGTAAAAATATTAAAAGTGTAGTAAGAAGTGAAAGATTCAAAATGATATTTTTCTTGAATAATTTTAATATTTCGGACTGTTGTCCTCATCTTTATTGTGTATAACACAACGTTCAGGCCACTGTTACTTCGGGCTCTGTTAAGATGATTACCCTGAATTCAAATGTTGTGTTTCGGCGCTGAAACGTTACCATTAGTTCAAGGAGCTCCAAGCAGCATAAATGCACCAGACTTATTAACAGATATGCGATTAGATATAGAAAAAATAATTCTAAAATATTCTAAAATAAAATTTCAAAATGTCGTAAAGAAAGCTATCACTTACCTAACCGCAGAATAGCGCGCAAGAGATATTATATATTTAATCGCATTTTACGTAAAAAATAGCATTAGATTACTGAAACTCCCGAAGTAGTCTAATCCTAATACTACCCTAACACTAACACTAACCCAAACCATAACCCTACCACTAACCCTAACCCTAACCCAAACTAACATAAATACCAACCCTAACACTAACCTTAACACTAACCTAGTGTCTCAAAGATGGAGTGGCATTTATGAACTAGTGATAACGTTTTCAGCTCAGAAATCCCGTTTGAATCAGGGTAATCGTCTGGAAATGATTTATTTTAAGGTAATTCTAAGAAAAACCGCTAAACAGAGCCCGATGTTACTGTGGCCTGAACGTTGTGTAATACATAATAAAGATGTGGACAACAGTCCGAAATATTAAAATTAGATCTGGATGGCCTGTTATTCATCTTCTTCTATAGTTCTGTATTCTTCCATCTTTAGCTTGGTCTATCTTCTGGGCTGGTAGATTTCTTCTTAGTTGGATCTATCTCTGGTCTGGCTGGTAGATGGCTTCTTAATCTGGCTGGATCTTCTGTACTTAATAATTGAATGTCTGTGTTGTGTGTTTGCTTTCATCATCAGATGATAACCTTGAACTCAAATGTTGTTTCGGAGCTGAATCATTACCACTGTTGTCAGGGTAATCGTTTGAAGATGACTTATTTTAAGGTAATTAAAAAAAAACCACCAAACAGATTCCAAGATTACAGTGGCCTGAATGTTGTTTATATACAATAAAGATGAGGACAACTGTCTGAAGCATAAAGATTATTGATATCAAACCTCATTTCATAATTACAGACAACTAAAAAAAATAGTCTGCTTTTTTTAAGCCCTGAAACATTTGCCCAAGAAATTTGAATAGAATAAAGATGAGAACAACAGTCCGTAATATCAAAAATCATTCATACCAAGCCTAATTTCATAAATACAGCCAATGATATTTTCTTTTTAGTGTATTGGTCAATGTATCTTCTCTAAGTGTCCAATCATTAAATCTTACACTTGTCCGCCATTTGTAAAATGTAGGATCACTGTGACAGGTGCTTGCCACGGTGGTTGTTTGCGGGGAGGGGGGCGTCTCTGTCTACAAATATATCTATTTGCCCGCCTCAACTCTTTAAACTCAAACAGGGCCGGGTACAAATGCAAAATAGCGCGGCAAGAGATAATATCATTAGAATCGCATTTTACATATAAATAGCATTAGATTACGGAACTCCCGAAGTAGCCTAACCCTAATACTGACCCTAACACTAACAGTAACCAAACATAATCTACACAAACCCTAACTCTAACCCCAACACTAACATTAACCTAACCCTACGCGTTCAATGGTTTCAGGTATTTCCGTGAAAGGTAATGAAATGTAATGTTTTTTTATACGTTAATCTAATGATATTATCTCTTGCGCGCTTATTCTGCATTAGTTCGTCAGACAAATATGGAATCATAAAGACACAAGGCAGAAACTTTAGATAAGGTAAAGCTGAACATCTACATGATGGTGAACAGCACGTGGGTGTTGGTTCGTTGCTTGCTTGTTGATTTACGCATGTCAACCCTTGTTGGGTTTATTTTATGCGAAGAATTTTTGTTTTATTCATTCTTGTTGAATATTCAATTTTTTTTAGCTCTTTTGTTTATTTTCAACACATTTTTAAATGAGCATTACTTGTATTATTCGAACTATTGTCCTATCTTCATTGTTATCTGTACAACGTTTCGCCGATGTGCCCTCCGGCCTTCTTCAGGTATTTCTTGTCGGACTCGGGAACCTTCTCGGATTCGGGAACCTTCTTGTCGTAATCGGAACCTTCTTGTCGTAATCGGGAGCCATCACGGAATATTGAATCTAAACCTTTATTCAGTCCACGGGGGTATCCTCTTTTCATTGCGCTAACTATAGCTGGGGTTAAGCTGTATTAATTATTATTCTATGTTACTGCTGCCCCTGACAGTATTGAACCTGCAATCTAGAGATAACTGTCACTTAGAACTGTCTTAACCTAACTCCTTTATCCACTAGGGCCTAGTGACTAGGCTATGTGTCCAATTGGACAATCCAGTGTTTTAAACTTATTTTCTTTTATCTATTTAACCTATAAATAGACCCCTACAGTTACTACAAACTACGGTGCAGAGTGGACCTGTAGTAATGATGATGAAGGATACTCTACATTCCCAGAGCTCTAGAATTGGAACTTCACACTAGATGTCGCTTAATTTCATAGCCAGGACAAGCCGACATTAAAGTCCTGAATGATAATACACCGATTGGCCAACTGAATGGATCGTCTTAACATGAGTCGAATAATTTCCCGCAAATCAAGAAACGAAACTGACGAGTTTGTGGCCATTTTAGGCTACACTTTAGAGAACATGGCCGGGTTAGCTCAGTCGTAGAGCGTTCGGCTAGAAATCACAAGGTTCCTAGTTCGATACGGCCCTCGCCAATTCAGTGTATGAGTACACAGGGATCTGTGTGGTAAAGTAAGGAGCTGGTGTAGGTGCGGCACTCCACCTCACACGCAAAACAATCTCCTTGTCTAGCGCTAGTGAAAAAGGATAGATTCCTCGCTGATTGGCTGATACCGACTTTAGGCACCTCCACGACTTTACTTGCTTTACTTAGAGACCACGTTACAGTGGATGTCCCTTGTGTTCCTTAGTGTTAGAATGAAAGAAAGAATATACACGAAAAAGAAAGAAAGTAAAAATAAATAAATGAGAAAGAAAGAAAATCATAGGAGAACAAGACAATAGATAAATACATAAGAAAAGAAGTAAAAAACTAATAATACATAGGAAAAAAAGAAAGAAGAAAAAGAGAAGAAGTAAAAAGAAAGAAGAAAAAAAAGAATAGATAGGAAAAGAGAAAGAAGTAAAGAAAGAAAGAAAAAGAAAGAAAGAAAAAGAGAAAGAAAGTAAAAAGAAAGAAGAAAGAAAGAATAGATAGGAAAAAGAAGAAAGAAAGAAAAAAAAGAGAAGAAAGTAAAAAGAAAGAAAGAAAATAGATAGGAAAAAGAAAGAAGAAAAAGTGAAAAATAAATGGATAAAGAAAGAAAGAAAATACATTGGAGAAAAATAACAACAAATAAATAATACATAGAAAAAAAAGAAAAAGAAGAAAGTAGAAGAAGAAAGAAATTCTTGCTTGTTTATCGGTGTTAGGCATAATTCTTTGATTGTTCCTTAGGGAAGAATCCTTGTGTTAAACAGAGTCCTGGTTGTTCGTCCGTTCGTCCGTGTCGAATACGAGCAAATGAACGGCTTTCAAGATCAGCAATTAAATAGTTAACTAACTATGTATTCGAGCTGTTGATTGGCTGGCTTTACTATTTTGCCCATGCAGAGTCTATAAGTTTAAGTGGTGGACTTCAGCACACCTTATATCCTAAAATATTCCACACTTTATTCACGACCAGCACAATCACTTATCTATTCATAATGGATATTCTGCGCCTGTCTGTCTGTAACCGAACTACATCACTGCTTACGTCACAATACCGAAACTACATGCCTGCTTACCTCAGAAATTGCGTAAGTTTATCAATGAGTAATTAATTTATAGTCAAAATCATTAATAAGATTAGAATCATAATCTTATTTATTATCGATGTCTCTATAAAATATGAGTCAAAATACACAGAGATTCGAGAATTTATGTCCAACAACTTTTTTTTTTTTTTATGTCTGATTTTTTTTTTCGTTGAAAATTTACAGTATGATCCATCATGTAGGAAAAGTTTAATAAATAATAATAATAATAATAATAATAATAATAATAATATAATAATAATAATAAGCAGTGATACCAATTGGAAAAGGGATCGGAAAACTGGAAATCAGAGGAAGAATGAGACCATCCCAATACTGCACTGTGCATTCTGCCAGAATACCCAGAAGAGTCCTGGAGATCCTGGAGATCTGGAGACTTGTTGTCACTCAGACTCTAAGGAAATACCATCAGCTAATGCTGTTGTGAAAAACTGTAATAATAATAATAATAATAATAATAATAATAATAAAATGATATAATAATAATAATAATAAAAGAAGAAGAAGAAGAAGAGAAGAAGAAGAGAGAGAAGAGGGATGAGGGATGGGGGATGGACACGAGAAGAAAGGAGAAGAAGAAAAGAAAGAAAAGGTGGGGAAGGAGGGGTGTTTGGAAGAAAAAAGAGGAAAAGAAAGGAGAATGGGAGGAGGAATAAGAAGAGTGAACAGGAGGGGGAAGAAAAGGTTGGAGAGAAGAAAAAGAAGACAAATAAGGTTAAGAAGGGTAAAGAGGGGAGAAAGGGGAAAGAAGAGAAGAAGAAGAAGAACAACAAACAACGAACCAACAACAACAACAACAAGGGATGAAAAGAGGGTAATGTGTTACGGGATTTGAATAGATGTGAGAATAGAGAGTAGAAAATGAGGATAGTTGTAATCCATTATCAACAGGGATGCGTGCAGACCGCATAACTAGAATGTTTATATATATATATTATATATATATATATATATATATGTGTGTGTGTGTGTGTGTGTGTTGATAATGGATTACAACTATTCTCATTTCTACTTTATATAGAGCTCACACCTATTAAAAATCCTCATATATATGTGATATATTATATGTGTGTGTGGTGTATGTGAGTGTGTTTGTGACTGAGTGTGTGTGTGTGTGTGTGTGTGTGTGTGTGTGTGTGTGTGTGTGTGTGTGTGTGTGATGTCCTTCTCTGTAGTGTGGCACAACGAAAAAAATAGAAGATATAATGTATTTAACAACTCTCGTTTTCTACTCTGTATTCTCAACATCTATTAAAAATCCTCAACACATATATGTATATATATATGTGTGTGTGTGTGTGTGTGTTTCTATGTGAGTGACTGAGTTTGTGTTGAGTGTGGTGTTGTGTGTGTGTGTGTGTACAAAGAATTCGTAACCAGCATCATAGACCAAAAAGAAGAAGGGAAAAAAAGACAAAAAAAGGAGAGCCAAATGTGCGTTATATATATTTAAGGAGAGCAAGGAGAACGAGATAAAATATCCGTGTGTCTTTGTAGTGAGAGTCTAAAGTCTTAAAGTACACCATAAAAACATCAAGAAGAACGACGTTCAAATACTGTTTAGGGCATATTTCACACCCGTCAGTCACAAGATATGCGAATGTTATAGCTTCCTGTTTTGACGAGAGTTTGTTTATTCGCTTCTTCTCTTCTCATCTTGGCTTAATCATCATTTCTACCTCTTCCCCCCTCTCTCTCTCTCTCTCTCTCTCTCTCTCTCTCTCTCTCTCTCTTCTCTAAATGCCGTCTGTTTCCGGTAAGTCTCTTTAGTTCAAATACTTGCAACCTCGTTCTTCGAGATCTTTCTCAACTTTTGAATGTTTGCGGTAAAAATTACTGCCGCCACTGTCACCTGGACTTGTAGTTGCTTTGCTATTTTTGTGGATTTTTTGTTTAATGTTTTGTTTGTTTTTTTAATGGGGTTTTGTCGGTGATTTTCTTATACAACTTTCATCCTGTCACCGCCAACAAATGAGGACACACAAACAGATATTCATTCGCTCTTGTTTTAATGTAGCAGTACGCTAGGTACCACAAAATCACGTCCAAAATTTTGGTTGTTTGTTGGTTTGTTTTTACGGCATATCAACCTCGGGGGTTATTTAATGCCGACAAAGTTTGTGAAATAAATTCGTTCTTAATGCATAATACAATTTTGTTTATAAACATGTTTTTCCTATTTAACCCATAGATGGGACCCTAACAGTACTACCATCCGGCAGGGACCGGGAGCAATGGTGATGAAGGGGTCTCACCATTCCCCAAAAACACTCACCATCAGATAGAGTTTAACGTCATTTCCAGGACATGTAGACCTACTCACGCCTTCTAGCACCCATTGATAAAAAGGGGTTGGGGTTGCCATAAGGGCAATAGGGCTGAGACAATCATTAGGTGCTAGGGCTTGACGTGACCAGCCGATTGATCGAGGGGGCCTCTCCGACCGCCTGTCTAGCCCAAGATAGGGCCAAAGTGGAGTATTGCAAGTCATAAACTGCTCATCCACCTGGGTTCTATCCTTAAGCATCACGGGTCGCGCCCTACGGCAACAGGTGGCCCATGGGGGGAGTCTTACCCCTCTGCAGAGGTGCAGTCGGTGTATTCTAACGCCCAGCCGACAGGGAGGCAAATCTTTGAAGATAATATTAATCTTTATGCAATTTCATTGTGTCTAATATGGGGGGAGTTGATACGTCAAATTGGAGGTCCAACAGTTCGCAAGCCATTGGAGTGAATCCGTTCCTTTGTCAATTTTCACAAGCAACATGCCCTCACGAGCATTAGTTTTTCTTGATCTTCCGCTCCTTGACCTGTTACGATTTTTTGAGGCCATTTTTAGGTTTCAAGTGAAAGCACTTTACAGTGAAGATCATTGTGTTAAGCAATAAGAAACCTTTTGATTTTTATTTTAGAAAATTATTGAAATAGATCACTAATTATGACTGA
Source organism: Doryteuthis pealeii (assembly GCA_023376005.1). Classification (NCBI taxonomy): domain Eukaryota; kingdom Metazoa; phylum Mollusca; class Cephalopoda; order Myopsida; family Loliginidae; genus Doryteuthis; species Doryteuthis pealeii. The sequence goes on along the minus strand of CM042160.1, from coordinate 68,418,215 downwards.
GCCTATTCTAGTAATAACCACCCAAGTTAGATTTAATCAGGTTTGAATTCAGAGTTTCCTTCTCCTAGACTGGTTGCCTAACTAAGGTTAAAGAGCCAGTTTGCCCTCCTATTTCTCATAGATGGAGAGAGAGTAGTTGGATTCATACTTCCCAAGGGTATTAGCGCTATGTAAATTCACTTCCATGGATATTGAACTCTGGTCGACGAGCCAGTTCTACGACTCTAACATTACACCACGCTCCTCCATTAGTGTTGGGTAAAATCCTTGAGTTGCGGCAGAACTGTTCGTCAATGTCAATAACGTGCAAAGACGGTTTTCAGATCGGTGATAAATAGTTAACTAACACCGTATTCGAGCTGTTGATTGGCTAGCTTTAACACGCGCCAGGCAGAGTCTATAGAGTTTAAGTAGGTGACCTCGAGCACACTTATATTCAAAAAAAATTGTGGGAAGCGCGTGATGTAATGGTTAATGTCATGGGAAAATGGACTCGTCGCCCGAGTTCAAATCTGGATATGGTAATCGCATTTCACTGTAGCGCTAATACCTTGGGAAAGTATGAATCCTCTCTCCTCCAACTATGGTAAATAGTAAGGGCAGACTGGGTCTTTAACCTCGTTAGGCAACGGTCTAGGAGAATGGAAAACTCGAATTCAACCTGTTGAATCCGCTTAAGAAATTGACCTTGTGTCCATCCCGCTCGTGCGGAGGGGTCGGTAAATATATATTACAAAAAATCCAACAGGCCTATCCTTTGTGGTGTGCTATTGTTGGTTGGTGCTTGGTTGGTGGTTTTAGGCATGTCAACCTGGTTGGGTTATTTTATGTCGAAGACGTTTTGTTTATTTATTCTTGATGGGTATTGAAAATTATTTTTTTAAACTCAATTTTTTAAACACTTTTTTAAAATTCATTTTTGTTTCATTTTAACCCCATAGAGTGGAATTCTAACATTCCAGGTCAGAGTTGACCTGGAGTAATGGTATGAATAGTACTCCACATTCCCAGAGCTCAGAATTGGAACTTCACCATCAGATAGAGTTTAACGTCATACCCAGAACATTATGACCCTCATCCACTGCCTTTCTAGCACTTATATGATAAAAAGTATTGGGGCTTTCCATAAGGGTAATAGGGTTGGGACAATGCATATAGACGTGACCAGCCGATTGATCAGAGGAGCCCTCTCTGACTGCCCCGTCTAGCCTAAGTAAGTTAGTGCCTAAGTAAAGGCCAAAGTGGAGTTGGCATGTCATGACTGCCTCAAGCCACAAAGGGTCCATCCTTAAGGTGTGTGCTTTTATACCTGACGATTGATTACTATGTGGTTTATGTTGATTTGTAATCCAATTTATCTACAAGAAAACAGGCTGCTTCTATCAGAATCAAAACGAAATAGTGTAAAAAGAATGAAGATTAATTAGGCTGTTTTCATAAATAATAGTAAGAAAAAGAACTTAAGAGGGCATTTTTTTTTGGTGGGGGGGACTATCTGAATGAACAAAAGTTATTATATATATATATATATAAGGTGTGTCATAAAAGTATCGAGTTTGAAGCTGTTATTTACCAAGATAGAAATGAACAATGAAAGGAACGTTCATTTTTTTCACAATACAAGGTGTGTCATAAAAGTGCTAAGTTTGAAGCTGTATACCAAGATAGAAATGAACAAATGGATCGGACGTTAATTTTTTTCAGAATACCAAGGTGTGTCATAAAAGTGCAGAGTTTGAAGCTGATTTACCAAGATAGAAATGAACAATGAATGGAACGTATTTTTTCAGAATACAAGGGTGTATCAAAAAGTACAAAAATCTCGATACATTTTTGACATACTTTGTGTGTGTGTGTGTGTGTGGTGTGTGTGTTAATTATAAGTTGAGGAATAAGAGTGGATAAAACATAAACAATTCTGATGAAGTTTCGTTAATACACTGAGGCGAAATTTATTGAATTTAATTGTTTGTGTTTTATCCATTCTTATTCCTCAACTTTTAATTACAACACACACATTCACACACACACATACACAACCACACACACACACACACCACACATATTATACACTACCTTCCGCATGAGCAGGATGCAACACAAGTTCGATTTCTTAAGCGGTGGTTTAACAGGTTTGAATTCAGAGTTTTCCTCTCTATTACTGGTTACCTAGCCAATGTTACAGAGTCCAGTCTGTCCTCACTATTAACCCATAGCTTGAGGGAGATTATTTGGATGCCATACCTTCCCAAGTGTATGAGCAATGGTAAATGCAAACAGCCTCGTCCAAGTATTTGAACTCGGATCGACGAATCCATTTCCAACGACTCGAACCATACACCACGCACCTCCATCTGCTTGTTTGGTTTCTTTTTTGTTTTAATGGCATATCAAGCTTTGTAGGTTATTTAATGCCAATTTTAAACCTTCGTAGATTAACAGTAGTGGTGGTACTATTAATAATGTAAGGCATTAGTGCCAAATGAACGTAATAACGAGACTGGGATTCGAACATGCTTTACAATATGTCTCAGTCCAGAACGTTAGCCACTACACCACTGGGTTGGTTGGTGGGTTTTACGGCATGTCAAACCCCTTGGGTCATTTTATGCCGAATACTTCTAATGGTAAAAAATAAAAGTTTAACGCTGACAAAGTTTTGAAATAGTTTCATTTTAATGGATAATACAATTTCGTTTATAAACTCATGTTTTCTATTTAACTCATAGAGGACCCTAACAGGTACCTCCACTCCGGGTTTAGAGTGGACCAGGGAGCAATGGTGATCAAGGGTGCTCACCATTCCCCAAACCTTCAAAACAGGAAACTCACCCATCAGATAGAGTTTAACGTCATTCCCAGGCATGTAGACCCGCAGCCCCACCTCTTCTAGCACCCATATGATAAAGGGGTTGGGGCTTGCCATAAGGGCAATAGGGTTGGAAATCATATAGGTGCTAGGGCTTGCGTGACCAGCCGATTGATCGGGGGCCTCTCCGACCGCTCGTCTAGCCCAAGATAGGGCCAAAGTGGAGTATTGCAAGTCATGGACTGCTCATCCACCTGGGTTCTATCCTTAAGCATCACGGAGTCGCCACCCACAGCCAACAGGTGGCCCGATTGGGAGAGTCTTACCCCTCTGCAGAGGTGCAGTCGGTGCATTCTAACGCCCCAGCCGACAGGGCGGTACACCACTGGACTTCTTTATTCACTTAGGAAGAAAGAAGGTTATATATTCTGTGGCGATCCTACTGATTTGAATTGAAAGGAGGTTATATATATACTAGCAAGAATATGCGCCCTCCGCCGGGCGTAAGTTTTAAGTTTTAATGTAATAAAATATACAAATTAGAAAGACTAACAAAATTAATTAAGAACACATAAAAAAAGATTACATTTATAGAGACCAATTGAAATCATTATTAAAATCATTCATAGAATTGATTTAATATATTAGAATAAAACAATAATATTAGAGATCAATAACATCAAGTAATTATTTATTAAACCCGGTTTTGTTAAACCAGTATTCAAAATTAATCACACTATATATTATGTAAACCTTTATTCTTAGTGATATATAAGATACATTGCAGTATTTAAACGCACTATATATAAACATGGGCTGTTTTTTAGGCAAATCAAACTTAGATTTCATAGAGACATCATTAATAAATAAGATCTATTCAAGTATTAACGATTTTGACAATAATTAAATACTCATTGATAAAACTTACGTAATTCTGAGGGTATCTTGGTGTAAGCAGAGCATAGTTTCGGGTTACAGATAGACAGACACCGAATCTCCATTATAATAAGATATTCTGGGTCGGCTATATTGACTTGAATTAAAAACGTAATTAAAAATTGCCTGACAATAGAACACAGAATATTGAGATACTAACGGACTTTTAAAAATGATTTTATTTTGTTGGGGTGGGGTCTTTCAAAAACAATATCTTTAGGGTTAAATTTAATTATATTTTTGTAAATTTCATTGTAAATCTGAACTTTGGTGCTTAGAATTTTTTTTTTTTTTAAATCTTTCATATTTACTTTGTCCATAAGTGTGTATGTGTGTGTATGTGTGTGTGTTAGAAAAAATGATTATATTACATCCAACACGAAATATTATGCATCACCATGGCCACCAAACACAAATACGCTCTTTAATACATGTAAAAACACGTGCAATCCCGCGCTAGGATACAGTCATAACGTCACAACCAACACGCATTTTCATGGACACGCGCATGACAACATACGCGCAAGTACAAAAAAACCCGCATTCACGTAAACATACAACACGAAAATACAGTTATATAAAAATACGATCTAGAGGGGATATTGGGTTTTGAATTATTAATTTTATTATGTGCTTTGGGATTTGGTTGATTGATTTTTTACGCACATCAATCCGTCCAGAGTTATTTTATGCCCAGCGACGTGAAGTAAATAACCAGGTTAATTCGAGTTAGGAATGATTCTAAGCAAGATCTTTTTTTAACATCTTATGTTAAAATTGGTATAGTCCAAATTGAGAGCTCAATGTACAATAATCGGGAATTATATACAGAGCAAATATTTCTTATTTCAAGAATGTTATGGGGAATAACATTCTTATAAACTTGTGAGCCCCTCCTCCTACTTATTCCTACTGCTACTGTTTATTTTTTTTTAAAACATGGAAACATATCCCCACTTCACACCTGATGATGGCACTAAGTAGTGCAGAATGTACTCGTGTAAGAACTTTCGGTGCATTCATACACCAATTCCACCCTGATATGAAAAAAAGATGGCCAGACAAATTAGAAAAAATAGAAAAAAACTCGTCAGACAAGAATTGTCCGTCGAGTTCACCAAACAAACACACACACACACACACACACACACATTATATATATATATATGTGTTGGCAACCTTCCGTCTTTTAGACGATGGCGTAGTGTCCATTTAAAAAATAAATTTGTATCTACAGCTACGTGAGGGCTATACAGACCGATCCTTGAATGGCAGTCTCTGGAGCAGTGATTGCAAACAAAAGGTGCGCTTTCTGTAGGTGTTGGGGTGTTGCTGTCTCTCCTTCCTTTTAGCTCTCTTTTCTGTGGCAGCTTCTTTCCTCTCTTTTCACTTCTTTATATATATATATATATATATATATATATATATATATATATAAGGGCTGAGAACTGTGCAAACTTCAGGTTTTGACCATTATTGCCTTCGCCGTAATCCTCCGTGTTCGATGGCAGCAATTCATCTCAAACACCACTGTTCGAGCAAGATGCAGAATCTCCTTCCTCCAGCAGGCTCTTCTTGCGAGATGCCTTTGCTGGCTCGGTCATGCTCGACATCAACAACCTGGTGACATCATCCGTGAATCCATTGACCCAGTACCACTCAGGGCCGGAAGAAATCCCAAGGGGCTCAACTGAAAACCTAGCCCAAAACAGTCAACCAAGATGCCGAGCTGATCCTGGGTCCAGTCCTTTATGGAGTTTGTCGCAGAACCGTGAATGGCTGATGCTCCTAACTTCAATTGTGTCAGATCGCTATCCATGGTCTGCCTTCATTTGGGATATGGTTGGTTGGTTGGTTTATTGATTTTAACGGCATATCAACCCGTCCGGGGTTATGTCATGCCTAACCGTTAGGTTGTAATACATATTGTGTATCTATATAATACTTTTACTAATTGGTTTTAACAATGTGTTAGCATTATTGGGGATTATATTGTATGGCATTGATTTGTTTCATGTCATATTCTTATGGTATAATTTTATTTCCCTCAAGAAGGAGAAAATATCCTCCATGTTAACATTTTCAAACAGATCCTTCATATTGTTTGCTTTAAAATAATGTTTTCTGATGTGAGCAAAAATCTGCATTGCATCAATAAGTGTTTAACTGTCAGGGATGTTTGACATGTTTCACATTGTGGTTGTTGTTCTTGTTTGAGTATATAAGAGTGTGTTAGTTTTGTATGACCAATGCATAATCGGGACATAATGACTTGTTCCTTTCTATATTTCCTTAAAGTTGGTCTGCAGCTCCCAAAGCAGGTTTGATTAGGAAGAGTTTATTGTGGATATTGTGAATTCATGTGGTAGAGCTGGCTTAACAGACCCAGGGTGAATGCCGCACCAGGAACAGTATATATACTACGGTACTTTCCATGGAATATAACAGAAAGCCCGCGAAATACGTGGGACCTGGTTGGGTCTCTGTTCCATCTTGGACGTCAGGCAGAGAAGGCATATCTGCCTTAGCTGGGGGCTCACTTGCCCACGCGCGCTGTGTTTAGTTAGAGAAGATATTTAGTTAAGTAAATAAAAGTTTAAAATAATAATATGGTTTTGTGGTTGATGAATGTCTTGCACACAAGACTGACCTAGAAGAAGAAATGAATCAAGGACGACCAACTAGCAAGAACAGAGAAATAGAAGTCATAGAGAAAGAATAGAAATGACTAGAGATCACAATGCCAAAGAAGTAAGTTATGCATCTCTCTATCTACCCTGTGTCTATCTCTCCCTCTCTTCCAGTAAAAAAACACTTGTGTATGTACCCAACATGGGTATATGTGTATGAGTATGTAACAATATAATGTTATGGGAATGTTGGTCAGACAATTAGAAAGAATAGAAAAGAAACTCGTCAGACAAGAATTGTCCGTTGAGTTCAACAAAACATGCATAAAAGGTATACATAAAGTATATACGTCTCGATGTAAGAAGGTGGCAATACATCGGGGGGGGGGTCCATATGGCCCCCCGGTTGAGAAAGCCTGTCTAAATGTTCTGTTCGACAGAGCAAAGTCATCAGATAAGGTCGATGTAATTTTGGTTCAAATGCAAAAAAGACATTGATACATACCGAGACAAGTGTTCGACGCACAGACAAAAACGCAAAAAATGTTTTGCCAAATTTTTATACACACAAAACACAGATGTAGCGAAACGCGTGTAAAACCGCCGCCCCCTCCCCCCTCGACCACGCCCGTCCACCGCTTGCAGCATACCTCACCCCCCCCCCGCGCCGGCGATGGTGTTGCATTTCGAAATGACTGTTGTCGTCACTCGGTGATGAAACCTGACAACAGCCGAGGCCTACCGTTTTCTGATAATCACTCTGAAATCTACGAATATAAAAATCCCTAACTGCCTTTTTCGCTATTCGCCATCGGTAATTTTGATCTTCTGTCGTCCCGGCCTCCTGCCTTAATTTACGCTATGTTTTAGCAAGCCGGTGTCAGGCTAATTTCTGGTCCAACTTATATATTTTCCGAGTCGTGTTTTTGTCGGCAATTTAATGTAGATATTTTACGCGCCCCCTCCAACCCACCCATATTTTTATTAGCATATCAATGTAGATATTTTACAACCCCCCTTTTAAAAAATGTTGTAAAAATTTCAATTGAATTTTTACACAATTCAAACTCAAATTTCAAAACAATTTTCATATTGTATACTGTCTGTTTTAATTTTACAATTTTTAAAGTGGGTGGGTGTCAAATATCTACATTGATTTGTCACCATCTAAGTATTGTTGATTATTGTTGCTTAACTACGGTGAACTAGCGGGAACCACTACTTTCAATGTGTCTTGACCAAGGATCACCAAACTTTTTTTTATGGTGGACCAGATAATTGAAAAAAGTAATGAGTGTGGGCCACATTATTATTGAGTTCAATACTTGCTAGCCAGAAAAAAGCTCTGTGAAAAAGATGTAAAACAAAATTTATCTTTCCATGTTATATTCATCGATGAGTGGTGTAAGATGCACAAAAACAAATTTAACCAACATTTTCAAAACATTATCAATGAACGCAACATTAGCAGAAAGGTTTAGTGAGATTTGTGAAACTGAATTCAAGTACTGTTGACGGGCCTGATAAAATGCCATCGTGAGCCGGATCAGGCCCACAGTCCATAGTTTAGTGACCCCTGGTCTTGACCATAAACTGCAAATAATTTTTTTTTCTAGCTAAGACTCAAAGGAAATGCAGAAACATTTTTTTAATTTTTTTTGTTTTTGTCTGTATTTTTTAGATGAGGTTTGATGTGAATAATTTTGATGTTTTGGACTGTTTTCCTCATCTTTATTATGGTATGTATAAATACGTTTCAGCCGCTGTATCCTCCAGTCTTCTTCAGGTGTTCACTGTGTATCTAAGCATAATAATGATCCAACCTAGGAAATCATTCAGACATCTGTCAAGTGAAGAATTTAGAAAAAAAAATATTTCTCTGATTTTTGAGATGAGGCTTGATAATTTGTATTATTTGTACTAGCAACAGAAAACACCCTCCATGTGTCGTAAAATTTATTTTTGAAAGACATTGCTTGAAAGGGTGGGAGTTAAAAATTCAATGTCAGAGGGTTTGTATCATAAGTAAGACAAATCCTCATATTTATTAAAGGAGTAAAAAAAAAAAATTAAAAAAATAAACAATTTGAAATGAAAACTGAGTCCCGTCCCTCTCAAATAAAATGTTGCATGCATGTAATAATCAAACAATTATTTTGAATATTTTCCACAAAATCGTAGGTATTTATTTATTTGTAAACTTTTTAGTTAACTAAAACTGTTACTGTAAAAAAAAAAAAAAAAGGAGAGTAAAAAACAATTTAAAAAATTGCTTACTCAAATTTTGGGTGTATATAGCATAAGAATATTATGATGTAAGCTGTGACGTAGAGTTATGACATAGTTTTTGTTACAGACAGAAATACAGACAATATCCATTATTAATAGATTAAATAAAGATGAGGACAATAGTCCGAATAATACAAAAAGAACTGTGTCGGAATGATAAGCGTGTAAAAACAATGACACCACTATTTGAATAAGATTTTCAAAAGCCTTCAATGCCCATTTGATCAACAGTCAAACTATTAAAAATAATTTCCCAGGTTGGGTCATTACTATATTCAGATACAGAGGACACCTAAGGAAGGCCGGAGGATACAACGGCCGAAACGTTGTGTTTATACATACCACAATGAGGAGGACAACAGTCTGAAGCATCAAAATTATTGATTTTTTAACAGGATTCCAAACAAGAAAAACAAAACAAAAAAAAATCAGAGAAATAGTGTAGATAACAATAAAGATGAGGACATTAGTCTGAATAATCCAAATAATACTAATTATCAAGCCTCATCTCAAAAATTCAGAGAAATAGTGTAGATAACAATAAAGATGAGGACAATAGTCTGAATAATCCAAATAATACTAATTATCAAGTCTCATCTCAAAAATTCAGAGAAATAGTGTAGATAACAAAGAAGGCCGGAGGATACAACAGCCGAAACGTTGTGTTTATACATACCACAATAAGGATGAGGACAACGGTCTGAAGCATCAAAATTATTGATTTTTTTTTAACAGGATTCCAAACAAGAAAAACAAAACCAAAAAAGGTCAAAGAGGTGAATACAGATTTTATTTTTGTCTATATACAATATACACAAACCAAAGAATGTAAGTCTGGTCACAAATACCATGGAATGGTCAAAAAAAAAAAAAATGTTTTAATTCACCTGAGTCCTTAAAATTGAGAGGGCAGAGACTGAATATAAGTGAGAGTTACCTCCCCTACTTTATGATTACCTCCCCTTTGGAGAACTCTCTAGGGAACTCTAGACTATATAAACTCCCAGTAAGTGTACCAATTATTCTAAGTAGAATAAAGCTTTCCAAAGTCTATCAGTGTTATCGTTTGTCATTACAGTGTGTATATAAGTAATTGAGAGTTACCTCCCCTACTTTATGATTACCTCCCATTTGGAGAACTCTCTAGCAAATACTAGACTATATAAACTCTTAATTAATAAGTGTACAAATTATTCTAAGTAGAATAAAGCTTTCGAAGGTCTATCATATTATCAGTTGTCATTACGCTGAAATTAAAAATGGGGTTCATAGAGTGCTGGATTAAGGAATGACTAAGGACTGCAGTCCCTAAGGGGTGGGGGGGTTCTGCCAAATGAAGGGAGTCACCAGTAAAAAGTAATTTCCTGAATGTTTAATCAAAGTACTATATCTTATTTATTTATTACAAAAATAAATAAGACAGTAGTGTACTAAATAAAACTAGTCAATTAAAACACTGTACAGATATTTTTAGTGGATATACTATAGCAAAAAGAAAAAAAACTGTACTGTATTTACCCAACCCATTCACCATGGATAGGATATGACAAGTATGGGGCATCCTGCAATGATCAAACTCACTATTCATTAGTAACGGATCTGCAAGACTAACCTGCTATCACATTACAATGGGATGCCAATTATATATTAAATATAAGTAAAGTCATCGGGTGGCCTAAAGTCAGTATCAGCCCATCAGCGAGGGAGTCTATCCCCTTTTCACTAGCACTAGACCAAGGAGATTGTTTTTGCGTTGAGGTGGAGTGCCACACTACTATAAGCTCCTCAATTTACCGAACAGATCCCTATGTTACTCATACGCTGAGTTGGCGAGGGCCAGTATCAAACAAAGAACTTTGTGGTTTCTAGTCGAACGCTCTACCGACTGAGCTAACCCAGCCCTTATATTACATATACTGTACTGTAACTCTATATATGACAGTTCTATAGTGTCATAAAGACTAAAAACCGGCCAGAAGGGGCTCTTTAGCCTTGGCTGGCAACCCATCTAGGACAAGGAAAGTCCGATACAAAACCTCCGCTGCCTTGTGGCTTTACCGCATCCCAAGGAAAGGCTAGGGGAGTAAACCCTGAATACAAATCAGGAGCCGGAGTCCCTAAGGTTGTGTGATGCTGAAATCCAATGCTACCCAGCAACTCCTGTGACAGTGTGGAAAGAGGGGGTTTGCTGCTTGGGCAACAGCTCATCCTCCATACGAACCTGCCCAGACGGAAGGATGCTAACAACAACTTACGGATATTTTGGAGAAATTAGTTTCCAAAAATTAACAAATCAAATGTTTGACCTAATTGTTAACCTTATAATAATAAACGGAATTTTTCTTGAACTTTATTTTTTTAATTTTTTCCATTCAAAAATATTCGAGGTGGGGGGAGCATGTTACCTGTAGCTCTGGGACTATGAAATCTTAATTCAGCACTAAATTTTTGTTTGTAATTTTTTGTTTTTAATAAATAGGAACTGAATCTCAAAATATATATCTAGGATCTTAAAAAATTTAATGAAATAGATAAATAAATAAAATAATAATAAAGTATCCACAAAATTCCTTTATAGAAAATTCATTTCACAGTAAAAATTTATCTCACAATTATTTTATTTATTTTCATTTTCACTTTTATTTTATTATTTTTAATTTTATTTTATTTTATTATTCATTTTATCCATTTTGTTCAATTTTTATTATATTATTTCTAATTTTAATTTTATTCAATTTTTATTATTCATTATTTTTATTATATTATTTTTATTTTTAATTTTATTCAATTTTTATTATTCATTTATCTTATATTATTTTCTATTTATTATTTTATTCATTGTATTTAATTTAATTTTATTCTATTTACTAATTGGAGTGCACAAATAATTCATCATAAAATTGTTTTTGTTTAATAGCATATCAACCTTCATAGGTTATTTAATGTCAAAACCATCCTTGTAGAAGAACAGTAGTGGTACTATTTAACCCATAGCTGGATGATAATGAGTTCATACCTTTCCCAAGAGTATTAATCTAAAAGTGAACATAATAGCGTGACTGAAGTTTGAAGTCACTTACTACAATGTCACAGTCCAGCACATTAGCTACTAAGCCAGGGAGAGTCCTCATAAAACTAGAGGTAACACTGTCTAAATTTCACTTTTCCAGGATCACTATGTAACTCAGTACTACCTGTTTTATAGTTGGATCAACTTAACCAGTAACCTCACAAATTTTGTCTGGTGAGGAGGGTGGCTAGACACCATGCAGAACGAAAAACAAAACCTGAAATTAGAAATGAAATAGAAATGTTTTATTTTCATTTTATGTAAAATAAATTAACACAAAATGATAAGAGCGCCATCTGTGAATCTAAGTTTGGGCTCATCTATTCCTTCTGTCATATATATATATATATATATATATATACACACACAGACAGGGTTGGCGAGACCCCTGCCACACAGGAGCTAAACAGCTCAATAATGAGATAAACAGGACTGCAGAGTGGCAATGTCTTCATCGTCATGAACAACCAAATGTAGATGGGAATTTCCCCTGCAATGTGTGTGATCCAGAATTGGACTAATGAGCCACCATAGAGTCCACAAATGAAGACATGGAGTGACGTCATCGTTATCTGCGACGGACTTCGAAAAGAAAAGAAGAATGAATAATATATATATATATATATATGCACACACAAAAAAGTGTGTCAAAAAAGTATAGAGATTTTTTGATACTTTTTGACACATCTTGTATTCTGAAAAAAAAAAAAAAAAAAAAAAAAATTAATGAATGGAACTTTTTTTTTTTTTTTCAGAATAAAAGGTTTATCAAAAAGTACAAAAAATCTCTATTTTTTAATGACACACCCTGTGTGTATTTATATATGTAAAAGTATCCAATAGACTGGTAAGTTGGGGATGATTCTATTTGGGATCATGTATATCCTCCGTATATACACTATGCATGTCCATGCTGATGCACAACTATAAATTTATACAGGGATTATTCCAAATCCCTCAGAGAGCTCAATGTAACATAATTAATAAATTAATTATATACAGAGCAATATTTACACTTTCAATAAGAAAGAAAAACTTAATAAATCGTCATTGGCTATTATAAATTTATTTTGACTGGTAACTCAATAAATGAGCCCTGTTTCATCAGACAGCTATTACATAATAATCTTACTGGTCGAAATAAATTTATAATAGCCAAATGACTTTTATCAAGTTTTTCTTTCTTATTGAAAGTGTAAATATATATGTACAACTCACAAAAAAAAAAAGCCATGTTTATTCGGTGTTTTGTGATTAGATTAAAACAAGTTTGAAAATGATTGGAGGTTACGGATTGAACCATTGTTGAGTCTAGAAAATTAGTTTTAAAAAGATTATTTAAAAAAAAAATATATTTTAGGCTTCTCAAAAGAATATCCTTACAAAAATTCTTGGTTAAACAGTTGCATGTTGTATGGTTATATATATATATATATATATATATATATATATATATATATAAATAAATGATAGTTATGACATATCAACATCAAGTTTGTCATCCAACTTTTCAAAATGACACAGCAGCATTCATTAACTGCGAAACTGTTTTCAACGGTCATAGTTACAACATGAACTCCCGCAATTAACTGTAATTAATCAATATCTTGATTAATTCAGTTGATTTAACACTGAAGATCCTTATGGTGAAACTCAAGTAGGTTATTTCTGTACACATTATAATACTATATATATATATATATATATATGAGAAAAATGGAAATGAATCAGCAATAAATTTCATCCTAACCAAAGTATATATATTTTCTTCCAATCATTTTTTCAACATATATATTTGTTCTAGAGTGGAATACAATTAAAAGGCAATTGTTACTATTGGTTTCAAACAAGCATACTAGTCACTTATCATGATGTGAAAACAAAGGGTTTTTCATAAGTATGTTGTCCTGATAAGTGGCTAATAAGTAGATTTGAAACCAATGGTTACTATCAACTTTTAATAGTATTGTACACTAGAACAATATATATATATATATATATATATATATATAGCTCTTACACCTGTAATCAAGCACTTTATTTTCATTTCTCCAATACAAAATACCTATACGTATACATAAATTTATTTTTTATGAAAAAACTAAAAATTTCTACATTAAATAAAAAATTTTAAAACATTTATTGAGAGAATTACAATGAAATGAAAATTGTTTGATTTTTGCCCGATGTTTGGGAGAAGAAAAAAAAAGGGGTGTAGGTTGCCAAATTTTGGTAATTTAAAAACTTGATGAATCCTAAATGGTTAATGGTGTAATCCTAATAAAAGTTATAATAATTATTGGTTTAATTTGATCAGTTTTAATAGGTTGAATTAGGTTTTTGTCAGAATGTTCATATGGTGTCTTATAAAAAAAATGGTAATAAAAAAAATAGGTTTGTGGTTTATCAGAGATGGGAGAGGAAGAGGATATGATGGACAAGGGAGAAGGAGGAATATAAGATGGAGGAGGGTGGGAGGAGAAAGATAAGATGGTAAAGGGAGAGGGGGATAAGATGGAAAAGGAAAGGGAGGAGTATAAGATGGTAAAGGGAGAGGGAAGATGAAAAGGATAAAGGGAAGAGGATAATATAAACAAGGGAGAGGGAGGAGGATAAGATTGACAAGAGAGAGGGGGAGGATAAAATGGACAAGAGAGAGGAGGATAAGATGGAAAAGGGAGAGGGAGGAGGATAAGATGGACAAGGGAGAGAGTAGGTCACTAAAGTAAAATTATATATTACAAACACACTCACACATGCACACAAAATTAATACAATTTAAAAGAGAATTTGTCCAATGTTTCAGAGAACACGTCAAAATTAGGTTTTCTACACACACACAAAAAAAAAAAAACTAGTTTTTCATCCCCCCCCCTTCTCTTTTGAAAGGTTTCAACTTCAAATTTTTTAAAATTCTTCGTCTTGTCAGAATTTATGAAAATGAAAGAAAAAAATATTCCCACTTTCATCTCGTCTACCCGTTTGTTTTTTTATTAATTTTAGAGGGGGGGAGGCATACATTTTAATTATCATTCAACAATTGACTAATGAAAATTAGGGATTTTTTTTTTTTTTTTTGTTCAATTAATTGATGAGGTAGCTTAATCCAAAGATGGAAGTGAGTCTTGTGAATCTGTTGGCACTGCAGATCCATCTTCAGATTTTTTCATCTTCTTGGCTCTGGAATCGGCCAAGACCTGCTCAATTGTTCGAGAGTCACGTTTGTTTTCACTCGGCACTGAGAAAGAGAGAAAGAAAAAGAAAGTTCTTTTATTTTAATCTGGGATGAATAGAAAAATAAGTTTTATAAAAAAATTTAAAAAAATGGCATATCAACCCTTTTTGGGTTATTCAATGCCGAATTAAGTCATTTTGATAAATGCCTTGTACTTTATGTATATTTGTCTTTTTTTAAACCAAATTCTTTTTAATGAAATTTTATTTAACTTAATTCTTTTTTTTTTTAAACCAAATTTTTTTTTCAACTTAAAGCTGTTTCTTTTTTTTAAATTTTGTCCAAAATTTCTTTTTCAGCAGTATTAATAAATTGATAGAAATAATTTTCATCAACTTCATGTGTATTAATAAATTGATAGAAATAATTTTCATCAACTTCATGTGTATTAATAAATTGATAGAAATAATTTTCATCAACTTCATGTGTATTAATAAATTGATAGAAATAATTTTCATCAACTTCATGTGTATTAATAAATTGATAGAAATAATTTTCATCAACTTCATGTGTATTAATAAATTGATAGAAATAATTTTCAGGTTAGATTTATTATTAATTTGATGTTATTTATTATTATTTCTTCATTTCCTTATTTATTTCCTAATATTTATTTCCTCTTTGATCCTGAAAAAAAAAAGAAAAAGAAGAAAAAAAAAAAAAAAAAAAAGGAAAAAAAGAAAAAAAAAAGAAAAAAAAAAGGTGTAATAGAAAAATAAGAAAAAAAAAATGTCAATAATTGCAAAAAAAGATTTTGAAATGAAATGAAAAGAATGAAAATCCAACTCACCAAATCCATATGATTTATTGGCCGTTGTCTGTTTAGCTGCGTCTTTTGCTGCTTCTTCACCAATCAAATGTTTGTATTTTTCTTTGTAGTTATGTGAAGGAGCAATTTCAATTTTTCGTTTTAAATGATTGCCTTCACTCTCAGATTCAATCTACAAGTTGAAATTAAAAAAAAAAAAAAAAAAATTTTTAAATCATAAACATACAGCCACTTCTATTCATTAGTATCCTTTTAAAAAAATTTTGAAAAAAAAACAAAACAAAAAAAACAAATCATCACTGTTTGTTTGCAGTCACTGCACCAGAGATTGCCATTCAAAAATTGGTCTGTTCAGGCACTCACACAGTTGCAGATAAAATGATTTTTTAAAAAATTTTTTTTTAAAGTGACACTACGCCATTGTCTTTAGTAGACAGAACAATGCCAACCAACCAAATTTCATTTTTATTTAGGGTCCGGGGTGGAGTGGGGGGCTATTTCCATGAGACCCTAAAATTGAAAGTTTGTAAACCATTGTCTTAAGGTTGATATTATACAATACCAAAGAGAAGGTAAACTTTTCTTTTCTAGAAAATCAATAAACATACAATATACTAAAAACAACAATTCTAATCCGAAGTCTATGAAGATGTTGAACTCATGATAAATTAAATAAATAGATGGTTAGTACATGTAATCAAATTAAAATTCAATAGCAAAATCTTTTTTTAAATAAGTACTTTTTAATCAGAAGTTTATGAGTATTTTTCAACACTTACGATAAATTAAAAAAGACGAAAGACGTTTTTATACTAAAATAGTTTTTACTTAATCAGAAGAGAAATGCAATTATGTTTATTGAAATAAAAGGATGTTGTTCAAAAATAGTATCACACAATTTGTAAAATTTGTTTTTGTCAGATACAATATAAGTTAGAAAAATAGTCTGTTCATTTATTTTCAAATATTTGAAAGCAGAAGTTACCGGTGATGAGTTAAAATATGAACCTTTTATTAACTTGATGATTTGAGGTGCCTATTGGAGACTTGGTCCTATACTTCTTAAATTTATATTATTTCATTTTGTAAAAAATATTAGTGATAATGTGAAAAACAATCTTATTTTATTTACTCCTAACATTTAGATTACACATCTAAAAATTAAAAGGAAAGACACAAAAATAAACTAAACAACTAATAAATATTGTTCTGGAAATCATTATACAGTACACAAACAAAAACATGTTTTTAAAAATCACAATACACAAGGGAGATAACTCATTAAATTATACTTCTGATGCAGTTACATGTTTGTATATTAGTTACTTTTCAGTTAAAGCTGATTATTAGATTTTAATAAAAGTTTCAGTATTTAAGACAATAAAAAATTAGGTTTCTTTTAATAGATATTCTTCCTCAAAATTCTGAAGACATTTTTTGTTGTCAATTTGACTCCCTTTGATAAAGGTGCAGTTTTTTATTTTTACATGTTTTATGCTAAAATTATGCTAAATATTTTGGTATTATCCCATGAATAATTAGAGTTTAAAAAAATCTTTATGTCTATTTACTTGAACGGATGTGATATTTTTTAAGTATACCCCGGTAAAATATTATTTCCGAGAATTTATTAACATAAACAGCAAAGATTGTGATGCTTTTGATCAACCATACTTTAGAAGAAAAGGGGTGTGACTTGTCCGTAAGAAATCATAACATTGCCGATAAAAAGTTAGTTGAAAAGTAACTCCTTATTTTAAACTACTTATATATTTTTTTATATGCAGTTACATTTTTCCCAATTTTTTTAATGTATGTTCCCTATAATATGACAATTAAATCTGTTGTTGTTGTCCTCCACATTTTGCTATTGTTGTTCAAGAATAGCTGAATCACCATTTTCCTGGGAGATGGATGGGTAGACATTGTCCGCATGTAGTGGCCGGCCAGAAGACCTGATTTAACACCCTGCGACTTTTTTCTTTGGGGTTGGTTGAAGGAGCAAATCTACTCTACATAACCATCAGCTTTGGAAGAACTTGAAGGATGAATATGAGAATTTATTTCTGCCATTCCACAAGAGTTCCTGGGAAGATCAGTTGAGGTGATTCCCGAGTGACTTAAGAGCTGGAGGCGAATGCCGGTGCCCATATAGAATTTTAAATAAAACTCCATATTATGTGTGTTCTTCTCATACATTTTTTGTAAAAATAATGATTCAGAAATAGATTATTAGATTTTTAAAATAGGGAAGTAAAACTGTTAAAACTGTAAATCTGACTAAAATCCCACATAATTTGTTGAATATATATTCTTATCATACTGGAGATTGTGTCTTTTGTCTGTAACTGAAATTATATTATGACTCACATCACAATTCCCTTAGTTATTTATGTTACATTCTCCATGATTTTATTTTCATTTAAACCTCAATTATTAATAAAATTGTTTTACATTATTAATACTGTTGGCCTTATCTACATGATATTTTCCACGTACCCCACTTGTACGGGTCAGGCACAAAGGCCCTATTTATGTGGGACCACCCACAAGCTGAGACTCATGGGGTGGCAGGTGAAAAATTGCGTCGATCCCGTCGGCATTCCCCCCTCAAGGGGGGCGCCTCAGGCACTGGGCAATAAACCCAGTCCTGCCCCTTTAAATCAAGGGGGCAGGTGTTGCCTGGGGGGATGGCCCCCTGGGATCGACGCTATTAACTCGTAAAGATCCAGGGCCGAAGCCACTGGACCCCTGGCGTTGGCCATATCTACATACTAATGATATACAATTGTGTTTATATATATATATGCAACAAAATAGTGGTTTACAGTGAAAAGGAAGGCTAATTTGCATATTGATATTAAAAATTTGATTTTGATAAATATGTGCTTAATATTATTGATTTCTAATTGTTTGGTTTTATCTTAATGAATATGAGCAAAAATCTCATGGATAAATCTTTAAAGAAATCCATTAACAAAAAGAAACAACTCATTTTATTCTTTATTTCCTATTTTAACTAAATAATTAAATTAGGAAAATTTAGCAATGAAAGACGAGAGTGATGGAAGAGTAAGTTTCAATTGTTCTATCTTTCGATTATACCCCCCCCCCGCCTCTATTTCAAATCTTTATCTGCATTCTTATTTAGTTTCATTAATATTTCTAATTTAATATAATATTTTATTACATTAAAACTTAAATACTTGCACCCTACGGAGGGTATATATATTTGCTAGTAATTATAATGAATTTAGGTGAACAAAAATGATTTTGTAAAAGGTGACATTAACTCCATATTGAAAATCAGATAAGCTATTTCTCCCAACCAATGCCAGGTAAGCTTGCTAGTGTACAATACTTTCATACACACCTTTTGTTTGGCAAGTTCTTTTGCTTTCTCTGGATCCCACTCCTCGCCTCGTCTGTAAGCCAATAATTCTTCATCTGAAGGTGCAAATTCCTAAAAAAGAAGAAAATAAGACTATAATTTATTCAAAGTATCAAATGTTTGTTTGTTTGTTTTTTTTTTTAAATTTCTGACATGCATAAGAGAAAAAAAAGAATGCGAGAAAGTTACTTTTTACAAAAAAAACACTGGTGTGTTCATTTGTTTACTTTCAAGATTTACAAATTCTGGACATTTTTTAAGTAGAATTTCAATGCTATTTCTAGGTATATTTTAATTTTTTAAATATCTTTGAATATAAATCAAATCTTCATAACTTTTGTACATAAAGCAAGAACCAGTGATATTTATTGTGTGTGTGTGTGTGTGTGTGTGTATGTATATATATATATATATATATATATATATATATATATACACACACACACATACGCGCACACACACACACACACGGCAGTTACCATTAAATCCACCAAGCAAATAAGTATACAATTTTATTTACTTCAGGATTTTTTCACTAAAATCGATTAAAAAGTGCTCAATATAAAGAGATAAATAGACGATTAAAATCGAATGGGTTGTACCCATTTTCAATACAGTGGGTGCATTACACACCCTCCTTCACCCCCTACATAACACCAGAATTTACTAGACAGAGTTTGTGTTTATTTTTATGCCTACATCTGTTTGTTAACTCTGCTCGTGAATTAAATATCTGCTCTTAGTCACTAAATTCTGCTATTTTTAATTTTTCTCATAGGCACAATATGCAGATTATCGTTCCCTTTGTGATGGTGCTTTCTTAATAATTTTGCATTTCACTTCTGGCTCTCTCGTGTTTTTCTTTCAATGCCCACACACGTTTTGCAAGTGTTGTCTCACAGTATTTTTTGTCCCTGAATGATAACTTGTGTTGGGTAATTCTTTTTTAATTGGTTGCTGTGTAGCACCAATATAAATTTTAGTCTTATTTGTGGTCAGTGATATTTACCACTGCTTCATAAACTATGTCTGTTAGCAAACATTTTTTACCTACAATTACAGGTTGGTTCATTTTCCTTTTGCTCTTCTTTTGCCAAAACTTTTTTGTTGTGATTGCTAATTATTTTTCTTATATTGTTCGTGCAGCTGTAGAAGGAAATTATCTCAACTTTAAAGATTGCACTTATATAAATTGACCAATAAGTCTCTACACTCTGAGCGCAACACATTTCATTGGACCTGAAGAAAAGAGTGCAAAATGATTTGTTAACAATCAAGAATCTGATGTGTTCTCATCAACAAAACTTTTTCTTTCTTCAATTTTTTTTTTCACCCTCTTCTCCTCTGTTCTACATTTTCATTAGTTTATTCCCTTTTACTTGCTTCTTTTTTTTTTTTAATTATTCCTATTAAATAGTCTTTTTAGTAATGGTGTCTCAGAGAAGTGTGTGTCACTCAGGAAGGTTCCTACAATTTTATTTTTCACTGCCAAGTTGAAGGGGGGTGTAAACCATATAATATTTCTCTGTTTTTGTTGTCTTTTTTGTTTTCCTGGTTTCATATTTTAGTTCTGCTTTGTGCTCTTGTTCTTTTAAGGCCCTTTCATATTCTTTTTTTTTTGTTCTATCAAATATTGAAACATTTGATGATACAAGTTACATTCAGGGACAACAAATACTGTGAGACAACAACACTTGCAAAACATGTGTGGGTCATATAAAGAAAAGCACAAGAGAAAACCAGAAGTGAAATGGAAAATTATTAAGAAAGCACAATCACACAAAGGGAATGATAATCCGTGCATGCTGTGTCTACAAGAAAAATTAAAAATAGCAGAATTTAGTGACACAGAGAAGATATTGAACACATGAGCAGAGTTAACAAACAGATGTTATCATGCCCAGAATATTAAACTCCTAGAAACTGTACAGAGACGTGCAACCAAACGAATACCCTCCATCAGGCATCTGCCATTCTCTGAACGTCTCGCTGCCCTGGGA
The DNA here is from genome assembly GCA_023376005.1 of Doryteuthis pealeii. Lineage (NCBI taxonomy): Eukaryota > Metazoa > Mollusca > Cephalopoda > Myopsida > Loliginidae > Doryteuthis > Doryteuthis pealeii. Next base: position 68,397,086 of record CM042160.1, on the reverse strand, counting down.
ATGGATTCATTGAAACTTCAGCATCTGGCAACTGACCTGGTAAACACTCATAAGGTCATTAATCATCTTAACAACAGCAACCTTGAGCACCTTTTTGATCTCCATCTTTCGAACACACGTGGGTATGCCTACAAAGTCAGAAAACAGCACTGCTCACGTAACTTTCGGAAACATTTTTTCACGCTCAGAGTTGCGGAGACATGGAATAAACTGCCCGCGTCTGTTGTAGGCTGCCGAAGCACTGAATCTTTCAAAGCCTCCATGCTTCCTGTAGTCCGCCGACACTATACCTGATGCCACTCTCCACATACATATGCACACACACGCACACATACATGCATATTACTACTGTAAACTGTTCATGTTCCTGACACTAATACATTATTCTGTGTACTTGACATGAGACTTTGATGAGTTGTGGTGCACCTGAGCACTGTACACATACATGCATATTACTACTGTAAACTGTTCATGACACTAATACATTAACTTGACATGGATGCACCTGAGCACTGTACACAATAAATTTCATTATTATTTTTCATTATTATAAAAATAAACACAAGCTCTGCCTAGTAAATTCCGGTGTTACATAAGGGGTGAAGGAGGGTGTGTAATACACCTGCTGTATTGAAAATAGGTATAACCCAACTATAAAAATCCATAATGATGGCAAGAAAAATGTATAGATAGATAACTGATTATATTTCTATTTTCCATTTCTTTTGGAAAATAAGGGGTAAAAAGATCTTTTAACCCTTCTCAGACAAAAATAGGGTGTGGATTTTATTGAACTTTGGTCTTTGATGGTCTCCACCAATTTTCCTTTATAAAACGATGTGTGATCGGTCGATGTACACACAGACAGAATCTTTCTTTTATATATCAATACTTTAAAACTTCAAAACAAATTTGTCTCTGTGAATAAAGGGCAAGGGAGATAATCTAGATTTTCAACAAGAAAAAGGAGATATTAAACCGGTTCGCCATACATAAGAAGTGACACAAGGTCGTGAGTATGGGTCATCCAATGAGGATTGAACTAGTTATTCAGTAGTAGTTGATCTGTGAGACTATCTTGTTAACCATTACACCACAATAGGACGCCCTTTCAACTAGAAAAGGTAATATACGAGGTATGTCAGAAAAGTTCCAGGTTGATAACATTCTTCGATGTGAGGGGCATCATCCACTGCGAGTTCTTGCCACAGAGCCAGACAATCAACCAGCATATCTACAAAGAGATACTGCTGCGTTTGCTTCATTCAGTGTGCGAGAAGAGGCGAGAGATGTGGCTGGATAAATCGTGGGTGCTTCAGCATGACAATGCACCTGTCCACAGTGCCCTGAATCTCCGAGAGTTCCTGGCCCAGAACAACATCACTGTGCTGGAGCAACCTCCCTACTCGCCTGACCTGGCTCCATGTGATTTTTTCCTCTTCCCTCAAGGGGGTCATCAAGGGAACCAGTTTTGAGGATATGCACATCAAAAAGGCAGTGACAACAAAGCTACAGAGAATCCCGGAAGAATCCTTCCTGAAGTGCACGCACTGCCAAGAAAGATGAGAAAATGCATTCGACTCCAGGGGGATTACTTTGAAGGGGATAACTTGTAGTTTGGATTTGAAATAAATTTTTTGTGACACCAATCCTGGAACTTTTTCTGACATACCTCGTATATATACCATAGAGAAACGTACCTTTTTCCACAACATGACATAACGATCTTCCTCTTCTTGACCAAAAGAAAAAGATGTTAAACCTGCAACATCAGCAACTTCATGTCTGAAAAGAAAGATTAAAAAAATGTTTAGAATAAAAAGATATAAAATCCAATATACAATCAATATATTACTTTTTTTAACCAGACATTCAATCATTTTAATTTACCGTATTTGACCGCATATAGGATGCACTTTTTTTCCAAAATTTTGACTAAAAAAATTGCCCTGCGTCTTATACATAGGTGAAATTTGAGACCTTCTGTAGGCCTAGGCTAATCTTCTCTATGATTCTCACTAACCCAGCTTACGCTCAGTACTTTTACCTACCCTAAACTCCATGCATCCTTATTTTATTGCTTTTATACAGCTATGTTTCTGCTTGTGTAATGCACAGCTAGACTGTTTTCAACAATATATGCTTAAATACACTAAAAACTTTTTTTCCTGAATCTGACCTGCTGAAATGGGGGTACGTCTTATATGCCTGTGTGTCTTATATGTCGTCAAATATGGTATATTCAATTCTATGACAGGTCACTCAATATACTACTGGTACTATGTAACCCAGTACTACCTGTTTCATAGTTGGATCTTCAGCGACTAAACCAGTAACCCCACAGATTTTTTCTAGTGAGGAGGGTGGCTAGAGACCCTGCAGAATGAATAACAACAACTGTAAGAGGGTGGAGAAAGCTCTTTGCTCAACGGACATCTAGCATATTATTTCTAAAGTCCAACCCCTCCTCATCGCAGCAGGGCTGTGTAAACTTGATAGTGTCAGAGCCGTTGGGAACTTAAGTTCTTAGTAGGGTAACCCAAAGCAGACAGGTCTGGCACCCTGGGGTATTAGGGGCACAACCCGGCCAAAGTGGGTCAGGCGAAAATCCAAAGGGTGTCTCCATCATCAGGAATCAACGGCATTTGGGGTACTTGTCACTGAGTCTGTGGAAAATCTGTGGCAAACAGACCATCTCCTTCCCCTGACTGGGATATGTGTGCAGGGTTCGGGGACCATTTGTGAATTTCATATTTTCTTTTTTTACTCCTTCCATGAATTCACCACGGCTGAATTCGTTGGATGGAGCCGGCTGAATTCATTGGATGGAGCTGGCTCAACCGGCCCAGGGTGAATGCTGTCACAGAAACAGAATATTGATTTACATTAGTGTTAAATGGACACCTTTACTAATACTTAATGAGGATGGAGGAAGTTAGCATACTAAGTATAAATTAAGATTACACCTACTAGTCCAAGATTACACCTAGGGGATGAAATACACCGATTGCATCCTCTGCAAAGGAGTTAGACCCCCCCCCCCAATAAAGTGTGCCGTGTCTAAAACACTAACCTGCAGCTGGTGGCGAGGCTCCAGTTCTGGAGCTCTGGGAAATGGGGATTACCTTGTTACGATTTTATGGGTCATTCTTTAGGCTTCAAGCAAGTGCACTTGTCTAGCGAAAATCCTTAAGCATGAGCTGGATGTGACACAAGGTCAATTTTTCAAGCAGAGTTTAACAGGTTTGTGGTGTTCAAATTTTTTTTTTTTGTGGAACTACGTAGCCTGGGCAGGTTGAGATGGAGGATGAGTTGTTGCCCAAGCAGCAGATCCTCCCTCTCCACACTGCCTCTTTGGTCCAAAGGAAAGGTAAGAAACTAATGCAGTTTGGCAACAGTAGTGTCGCAGGAGTTGCTGGGTAGCGCTGAAATTCAGCATTACATCACTTTAGGGACTCCAGCTCCAAATTAGTTTTGAGGGTTTACTCCACTAACACAGTACATACACAATATTAATAATATCTATATACATATCATTCTCATAATATCATATTATTTATTTATATTTTATTATATTATTTATATTATATATTTATTTATTTATGATTTATTTATGATAATTCTCATAATATCATATCTCATAATATGTATTATTCTTAATATCAGCTATATACAGATCAGATTCTTCAGCCACAGCTTTCAGGACGTGTTCAGTGTCTTCAGCCTCTGGACCCTTAAGATATATAACTTATCGTGAATCCTAGGGAGCCATCCCCTCAGGCAATACCCGCCCCCTTGATTTAAAAGGAACAGGGCTGGGTTTATTGCTCTGTGATTCTGATAACTTTTTGATTTAGTGCGTCCTGGGATGCACATATTTGCTTTGAATGAGTCCCCAGGAAAATTTATGGGTCCCAACTAAAGCCATCTAACTCCTACCTTGTAACCTATCCTGTGTAATTTGTTTCTAAAAAAACTATTGAAATGTATTTACAGTTAGCTTTAAATGGTGAAATGGTGAGGGAAGAAAAATGAAAAACATTGGGACGCAATAGATACGATTTTACTGCGTCCTTTTAGATTTTTGTGCATCAGGATGAACCTATCAGTATCTCTCATACCTATCAGTATCTCTCATTGCCCAGTGCATGAGGTGCCTTAAATGAGGAATGTCGAAGGGGTACACTTTTATTTTTTTTAACACTAGCCACCACATGAGCTTCGGTTTGTGTGTGGCTCCCTACATTAATTAGTGGGATGTCAGTAAATAACTACAAGTAGAATGTGACACAAGGTCAATTTTTAAGTAGAGTTTAACAGGTTTCAATTCAGAGTTTTTCCTTCTCCTAGACTAGGGATCACCAAACTTTTTTCATGGTGGGCTGGATAATTGAAAAAATAATGAGCGCGGGCCACATTATTAGCTGATCGCTTCAAATTAAACATTCTGATCAATTCTAATTTTATTAAAATATTTTTATTAAAATTTTATTATATATATATATATATATATATATATATTGAAAATATAGAGTTTGCCCTTTCCAAAAATGTTTGTC